>JAHHFK020000418.1:0-102816 GCA_024533555.2 Aedes koreicus
CAATTGATTTGCATCGTGTTTTTAAGCGCGGCTTGATAGAATTTTTGCCAACACCTTAAATAACGGGAGGACCAGCATAAAAAGAGTACACATGGAATTGCCGCTTCCTTAGGCTGCATCCTCCAAAGCGAGGAGCCGTCTTTTCTTGTCAGCATACGACTACATTCCACTAGCATTGGTTACTAAATATTTCTTGTTCCTTCCACTCGATTCGCCTCAACGGGCAGGTAGGAGTAGAATTAAGGGTTAAAGAAGTTTCGGTTTGCCGTTATTTTTGTTATGGAAGCACCTTTGGTATGTCTTTTCCAACAATTTACCATCAATTTTCTTTGTTCCATCTGTAACTTACTGAATATAGCTTATATAATTTAAAGCCATATCAATATTCAACCCACCGATTTCAAACCACCATAATCAGTTTTCTTCTGGAAATATTTCTCTTCTAAAAACACAACGCAATTAGAATATTATTGTTCTTTCCCCATCAGGAGCTTCCCATCGTTGTAAAATGCTTTTCTTCCATTCTCAGATGCCATGTATCAAAGTTTTTCTACTGTCGACAAATATGTAGAAGACAAGAAAAGTACACTACATCCCGATCCTGGTTTCCGCACATGTTGCTCCATAATTTACGAAAATGCTCCAGCAAATCGTATTTGTAATATCTAATTCTTCGCCATCTGACAGAGAAAATGCCAGAACAAGAATGAATAACAAATTTCTACTGAATGGCATTTGCAGGAATTTGCAGACTGAAACTTTACACAAAAGACGGATTTCTCGTACACCAACCCACTTACCCCACCTCATAAGCTAGGCTCATCCAGCCTAACACCCGACCCATTATTGACATAAGCCCGACCGAACTATGTCACACCTAACAAAACCATCACTCCTCGGTGGTGAGGTCAGAAAGGCAGACAAAGTCCTCCTTAGCATCCTCGCATCCATGGACTTGACACCTTGACACATTTTAGCAACCGTTTTCACCCTCGTCTTCACACCATCTCTAAAAGACGATGGAATCCTTCGTTCTGTGCTTTGCAAACATCCACCGCACACCAACGACCACACCGACCGACCGAGAAGGTGGCGACAGGGATCCAACAATTTATGACCACTTGTTGAATCAATCGACTAAACCCACAGAGCCCAGTAAGGTTGTAGGATTTCCCACCAACCCATGCTGTGCCGCCACCAGAAACAGCCCCAATCATGGTTCCACAAAATAACATATGTTCGAATATGCATAAGAGATGAGGGGAGAGCCTCAGAGTGGCCATGCGAGAACCCATTTCATGTCCAACAGAAGTGATCAAACCGCAACAAGCAGAAACCTAACGAATCGATTGTCACATTCATTCCGGGGGAAAATCTGTTATGTAGGGCAAATGCAGAGTTAGGAATTCGGTTCTTGTTTCTCGGGAACTCTTTGCTCGTGGGCAAAGTTTGAAACGGAGAATGGCGAAAGAAGAAAAGGAAAATGCCAGGAACCAGGAAACTTTCCGTCAGCCGTCGATGAATTGTTGGGCGAAAAAAGTTGGACACACTTTTTTTTTCTTTCTCTCTCTCTTTCTCCTCCGGCCAAGTTCATCCTGATGTCGATTTCCGATGATCGTGCCAATGTCGTTTAGCTCGTTTAGCTAGTTACAGGGGGAGGGAGCGAACGAAACAAAAAAAGTTTGACACTTTATGACTGGTATGGAAATTCTTGTGAAAGCTGATTGCCATGAAGGGGGAACGATTTGTGCTGAATCAACCGGAGCCAAAGTTGATCGGTTTTCGATGGCAGTTTCTGCTGAGCATGATTAGGGCTGCATCATTGGACTTTGGACAGAAGTTCGATAATGAAGTACACGTGTTTCGAGATGATGACGCCAGGACGGAATTGTTTGAGCAATCAAAACGTGGAAGCGTTAATTTCTATTGGCAATCTGATTGAGGGAACAGTATCCTTTTTGAAGGTGTGTAGAGTTTCGTTTACAATAAATCATAGGTTCTTTTGAACATGTATCCGACAATCAAACAATGGCGATCAAACATGAAGCCATGGTTATTGTTTAAAACGATAACTGGTACATCAAAAACAAATGTATCAATCTAGGGTAATGGGATGTAACGTTAGCCTAGCTCCTTCATTCGGCCTATGTATCAAATATGTCATTAATTCAGCGATAATTAACAAACTTATGTTGTAGAAGGAGATGTTCGCTCATCACCATGAGACACCAAGAGTGGACAGTAATGTTTGCTAGAATGAAAGATATGAAGAGAAAATGTTGAAAGTCCATCAGTGTACGGTAGGAGACATTCCTTAACGTATTTCTGAGTGTTACCATAACCTTCTTACCGAATTTTTCGGTAAAAATTACCTTCTCCGTTTTGAGGATGTCTTTGTCTTCGCTCACAGTATAGAATTGTGGTCCGGGAAGCGTTTTGTAATCTAGTTTCACACACATTTCATCGTCCATTATTATACACCCAGAATTTCTATACAATAACGAATCATAGAGTTTGCGGGCCCGTGGTTTCACGGACGTGACCTGTTTTGGGTTCTTTTTGGTTTTTTTCTGCTTCCGGTATGTTTTTAGCCCAAGTCTTTCTTTGGCACGCATAACATTACTCGACGAGGTCCCTAGTTTTTTCGCAACATCCCAGACAGAAGTCGCTGGTTTTCGCTTGTAGGCATCCCTGATCTTTTTATCGATATCCGGACTAACAGGACCGGATTTCCGACCACTCTTCGGCGCATCTTGAAACGTACACTGTTCTCTATATTTTCGAATCGCAGATCGTACCGCTCCGACGCTTACACCCTCTTCCTTGGCCAATTTTCTCAAGGAGAATTCGCTCACAGTGCACCATTTGTGCACGATACTTTTTCGTTGTTCCGGAGTAAGCGCATTTTTATAGGTAACACAAAACTGCGCACTTTTTTGATGCTATGTCATTCAGAAATGTGCAAATAAAAGGACGCAGCCAAAACATGTTGAAATATTTCATTATACTCAAAGTGACCGTAAAATAAGGTGTGCTTATATTTCTGGAAAAGTCGTTAGACAATAGTCTACGATTATGAAAAAGGTGTTAAAATAACATTTCTTTCACTTCTCATTCAAATTCTGATATTTCTTTTGATTTTTTTTTTAAATTTTCGACAGAAGGGACCACTCCTATGAAAAAAAAAGTAACAAAATATCACATATTTCATGCTGACAGTGGCTAATGATTATTTAATAGATGTTTCTATACTGTTATCTTCTATATTCTATTCAAATTCAATTTTTTTAAATTTTTCATCAAAAAGGACCACCCTAGTGGAAATTAAGCGAACCACCCTAATGAAATTTTTCACAAAATATGCTAGCAGTTGCAAAACGATGATGTTAGTTATATTTCAATACTATTGCCATGAATATCTCAGCAGTTGAATTCGAATCATTCAAGTAAAATTGAATTCACTCCCCCATCTCAAAAATTGGCAACAGTCCCAGAAAGTCGATTTTTTTTAAATTTTTTTTTTTTAGTGCTAACGCCAGTTCTCGACGTTTCATGCATTTTTAAGACATTTGGCATCAAAAAAAAATTTCGATTTCGGAATCTTCATGTACCCCTCCTTAGGAAATTTTTCATGGGTCAAAAAAGTCAAACTTTGATCGCTTTGGGGATCCACTTAACGAAGTCCGATTGAGCTCATATTTTGCATGGGGACTTCTTTTGAGGAGACAAAACTTTTGAGCACTACTTTTTTTTTTAAATTCAATTTTTCCCATACATTGGATTGGCACCCTAATATACATAAAGATTGGACTCGGAAAAAATGCGACACTTTGTTTTGGGTGTAACTTTTTATCACGTGGGTAAAAATCAATGAAATTTTTTGATTAATACTAGTTTAGAGTGTTATGTTTATGTGTGCAAAATTTGATTGCGATCTGTCAAGTAGTTTTCAAGATGCATTCGAAACAAGAAGAGCTACGCCAGCAATTCTTGGGCGCGGTGATCGATAATCCTGGTCAGTCGCACAGATGGATCGGCAAAAGGCTTGGAATCCACCATTCCACCGTGTCCCGCGTTGTGAAGATGTTCCAGGAGACGAAGACCATCGAGCGGCGCGCTGGAAGCAGCCGAAACCCGAAAACGGAATACCCAGAGAAGGCGCGGAAGATAAGGCAGTACTTTAAGAATAACTTGAACCTTTCCACCCGAGACGTGGCCAAAACGGTCAATTCGTCGAAGTGGTTCGTCCAGCAGACCATGAAGCGGGCTGGGCTACTTGTTTTTAAGGTCAGGAAGGCGCCAAACCGGACTGACAAGCAAAACACGGTGGCCAAATTGCGTGCGCGGAAGCTGTACCGTGAGTGGCTGGTCAAGCCAGGCTGTCTCGTCATGGACGACGAGACATATGTATATCAATGCGGACACCAAACAAATCCCCGGTCTCGAGTTTTTTGTCGGTATGTCCCGCATGGAGGTTCCGGAAAAGTTCCGGAAGAGAAAGATGGACAAATTCGCGAAGAAGTACCTGTTGTGGCAGGCGATCTGTGAGTGCGGACGGTACAGCAAGCCGTTCGTTACAACCGGCACCATAAACGGGCAGATTTATCGAGAGGAATGCTTGCAGAAGCGCTTGCTGCCCTTCCTCCGCTCTCACCGTGGTCCCACGCTGTTCTGGCCGGATCTCGCTTCGTGCCATTACGCCAAGCCTGTAATGGATTGGTACGAAACGAAGGGCATTAATGTGGTCCCGAAGGAGGCGAACCCGCCAAATCCAGTCTTTAGTTAAAATAACAATGATTTTACATGAAAACCGTAGACCCAATGATTGGGACATGTTTTTTTTTCATGTTCCCAACTATGGCCTGTTGTAAAAATAACGTATCAAAAATGTTGTTATTGGTAAAATCTCCATTTGGGTGATTGATAACGCTGTCAATTTTTAACCAGAAACAAAAGGGTTTCAACACCTGGTGGCAGGGTCAAAGCATGCAGAATCGCACAAACTGTCCATTTTAATAATGCATACTTAAATTGCTACAAAATAAGAAGGACCTCAAACATATGTTCAAATTTGAAAAGAACAAATCTTAAAAAAATAATAGATTCTCTAGAAAGTTTGTGACAGTTATTAAACAGATAAAGGACCGGGGTTGGCTTGAATGCACCTCAATACCTTGCTGCGCAGCTAACAATTCCGGATTCCAGTTTTTTTTGTAGGTTCGCTGAAACATTGGGCAATTTGATCAAATCTACTAAAAATTCATTTTGAAACGAGTGCTTTTCGTTTGTCAAGAAACGCTTTACTTGGGACATGTCATGCCGTTGACTCCAAAGAATGATCGAGGAAAGTCCTAAAAGAAACTTCTGGACTTTCTTTTCATCACATCGAAGTTCCGTGATCATCTCCATGAACTTTGCTATTAAATGGTGTTCCGATCAAAATTGGGTCAAACAGGAATGTGTGTGAGTTGATCAAAGGTTTTATTAATAAGTGAATTTTTTTTCTTTTTCAAGTTCAGATAATACAGAATACAGGAGAAATGTTCAGCTAAGTTTTCTTTTTACCGAATGCAAATTGCCGGGTCTTTCGTTTAACACCTGCCATAAGGTTTTGTACAGACAAAGAGAGTCCACTTTATTTGCCGCAGAACGCCAGTTTGCGTTGAGCTGTTTCTCCCTCTCAACAGCTTTTTGAGTCCTCTTAAGGTTCCGCTTGACGATGGCCCAATATTGTTCGATTGGGCGGAGCTCTGGCGTGTTGGGAGGGTTCTTGTCCTTGGGCACCACTTGAACGTTGTTAGCAGCATACCACTCCATGGCCTTTTTTCCGTAATGGAAAGATGCCAAATCCGGCCAAAATAGAACAGAACAATTGTGTCGCTTCAGAAAAGGCAGTAGACGTTTCTGTAGGCACTCGCTCAGATAAATTTCCTGGTTGACGGTTCCGGTCGCAATGTAAACGTTGCTCTTTAAGCCACAGGTACAGATGGCCTGCCACACCTGATATTTCTTCGCGAACTTTGACAGTTTAATGTGCTTGAAAATATCTACCACCGTCCGGTTGCCGTGTAAAATTCCTGTCCAGGAAGTTGTTTAACCTTCCTTGTGCATTGGGGTCGTTTTTGACCAATCAACATCTCAAAAAAGCTCCTATGTCCAAACGGAATAAACTAGGAATCTGAAATTTTCTGACTTTTCCTAACTTTTGAAAACGAATATGTTTTGGGCAGTAACAGCTTTCAGCGACTTCTAGAAGTGACGCTACAAAAAAAGTTACACATAGTGCATTCAGGGTCAAAAAAGACCCAAGACTTTGCTTCGCTCCCAAATATTTATTTTTGAACCGATTTTTGATATCTTAGTCTCAAATGAAAGGTAAAGATTCTTAGAACGCCATGCTGACCTGTTTTGTTTTTTGATTGGCCATTCTGGGTACATAGGTACCCAGAACCGGTTGCGGTATGCATGCGAAGTGAACAATTTTGGAACCTCAAGTATTTGTACCGTTCGACTGTTCAAAATTCATGGTTTTAAATACTGATATCCAAAAACATCGTGCCATTGACCTACCAGTGAATTTGGCCACATCCGGATACTCTGGTATCGGTTCCGGTAGGGTCCAAAAAGGACAATTTTGAAACCTGAAGTAGTTGTACCGTTCGACGGTTCAAAATTCATGGTTTTGAATACTGATATCCGAAAACATCTGGCCATTGACCTACCAGTGAATTTGTCCACATCCGGATACTCTGGAACCGGTTCCGGTAGGGCCCAAAGAGGATAATTTTGAACCAAAAGTATTTGTACCGTTCGACGGTTCAAAATTCATGGTTTTGAATACTGATATCCGAAAATATCGTGTCATTGACCTACCAGTGAATTTGTCCACATCCGGATACTCTGAAACCGAATCCGGTAGGATCCAAAGAGGCCAATTTTGAAACCTCGAGTAGTTGTACCGTTCGACGGTTCAAAATTCATGGTTTTAAATACTGATATCCGAAAACATCGTGCCATTGACCTACCAGTGAATTTGGCCACATCCGGATACTCTGGAACCGTTTCCGGTAGGGCCCAAAGAGGACAATTTTGGAACTCAATTTTTTACGGTCGACGGTTCAAAATTCATGAATTTAATGGTTTGTTATCTTGATGAAAACGTCATGCCATCTGTTTGTCCGAAGACATCCATCATGTCATGAACTTAAACCCGGAATGGACCCTATTTGGACTTCTCTTGTACCCACTAACTTGTATACCACATAGATAAACAAGTAGTCAAGATAACGTACGTTTTTTTTTTTTTTTTGAGTATAAAACGAATTGATACATGTTTAACATATTTATTGTACACTTCAGAGTTGATGCGAGTTTATAAAAGTCATACGGTGGTCAAATTGACAGATGATTACGGTTTTAAAATTCTACACGATGGACAAAATGTTGCGGTATGAATTTTACATGTATAATTACCGCATTGGCAGCACGTTGTTGAATACTTATTGTCAGAACCTTCGCAAAACGTGCACCGTCCTCTCTTCTTTGGTGGATTTATATTTCTTTTCTCAGGCTGGATAGGTGGATCGGCAACAATTGAAGTTCCAATGTCTGTTCTTGAGGCGCGTACGATTTGGGCAGAAAAAGCAGCTCTCGGGATCGTTTCACGTCGTGCTATCTGTTGGGATACCAGCGCTGTTCCCAAGCGTTCAAGAAATAACCGTTTCCGGTTCAGAGCGTTATTCCAATCTCTGAAAATCTTATCGTACACAACAAACGCATTATTCAGTGATAGATCGATACCATTGCACACGACTACATTTTTCCAATTTTTCGTTGCGCGTTTCACGGAATATGAGGCAATGCGGCGATCAACGGTATCAACCGCACCCTTGTGCCGATTGTAGAAGTTAATGATATCTGGCTTTTTCTTCTCTGTAGAGTCATGGTGGGAAGTACTTAGAAGAATCACGTTTTTCCCCTTTTTTGGTATGTAGGAGACCAAGGTGATATCTTGCGTATGAGCGAAAAGGGAGAGAGAGAGTATCCGGATGTGGAAAAATTCACTGGTAGGTCAATGACACGATATTTTCGGATATCAGTATTCAAAACCATGAATTTTGAACCGTCGAACGGTACAAATACTTTTGGTTCAAAATTATCCTCTTTGGGCCCTACCGGAACCGGTTCCAGAGTATCCGGATGTGGCCAAATTCACTGGTAGGTCAATGGCCAGATGTTTTCGGATATCAGTATTCAAAACCATGAATTTTGAACCGTCGAACGGTACAACTACTTCAGGTTTCAAAATTGTCCTCTTTGGACCCTACCGGAACCGATACCAGAGTATCCGGATGTGGCCAAATTCACTGGTAGGTCAATGGCACGATGTTTTTGGATATCAGTATTCAAAACCATGAATTTTGAACCGTCGAACGGTACAACTACTTCAGGTTTCACAATTGTCCTTTTTGGACCCTACCGGAACCGGTACCGGAGTATCCGGATGTGCCCAAATATCCTGGTAGGTCAATGGCACGATGTTTTTGGATATCGGTATTTAAAACCATGAATTTTGAACCTTCGAACGGTACAACTACTCGAGGTTTCAAAATTGGCCTCTTTGGATCCTACCGGATTCGGTTTCAGAGTATCCGGATGTGGCCAAATTCACTGGTAGGTCAATGGCCAGATGTTTTTGGATATCAGTATTCAAAACCATGAATTTTGAACCGTCGAACGGTACAAATACTTTTGGTTCAAAATTATCCTCTTTGGGCCCTACCGGAACCGGTTCCAGAGTATCCGGATGTGGCCAAATTCACTGGTAGGTCAATGGCACGATGTTTTCGGATATCAGTATTCAAAACCATGAATTTTGAACCGTCGAACGGTACAACTACTTCAGGTTTCAAAATTGTCCTTTTTGGACCCTACCGGAACCGATACCAGAGTATCCGGATGTGGCCAAAAACTCCGGTTGACCTATGGCATGATGTTTTTGAAGATTGGTGTTCGAAATCGTGAATTTTGAACAGTCGAACGGTACAAATACTTGAGGTTCCAAAATTGTTCACTTCGCATGCATACCGCAACCGGTTCTGGGTACCTATGTACCCAGAATGGCCAATCAAAAAACAAAACAGGTCAGCATGGCGTTCTAAGAATCTTAACCTTTCATTTGAGACCAAGATATCAAAAATCTGTTCAAAAATAAATATTTGGGAGCGAAGCAAAGTCTTGGGTCTTTTTTGACCCTGAATGCACTATGTGTAACTTTTTCCTAATGCATTAGGAAGGTTAAAGTCTACCTTGACGTAAGTTTCACTGTCCTGTACCACGCAATAAAACTTGGTGAGCATCGTGGTGTACATCTTTGGGGGGGGTGGTGTGGGGGGGGGGTTTTGTTTTTGTCCCTTTGTGGGGGGGGGGGGGGCGTGTTTTTTTTTTCGGGGGGGGGGGCCTGGGGGAGAGGTTGGGGTTCCGCTCGAAACAGCGGGCAACTCTTTTTGTCGTTATTATGTCCTCCGGCTTTCGATTCCCCCCCGATCCAGCTATCCTAGCTGTCGACAAACGTTCACGCGCACACTTTTAATACGTTGGTAACAGTTGATTTAGCCACATTCAACAATTTCGCCAACTTGGCGTGAGAGTAGTTTGGATTTTCGCCATGCACGTGCAAAATTATGATGCGTTGCTTCTCTTCCTTCGACGACATTTTGATAACTGAAGTGCTAATCTCAAAATCAAAATAGAGGCATGATGCTACACGCACACATCTTCAAAATGAGGGGTGTGCAAAATGTTTTATGCACGATGAAAGGAAATGCGTCAAGTTTAAGTCGATAAAATTTTGATCGAAACACCCTTTACATCCTCCAGAGAAATAGGGAAGCTGCCCCCATATTAATCTCATTGTTCCTATATTCATCCTACGATGAATCAAACAATTGAGCAGTTGAAGGATCGATTTCGTTTTCTAATAATGTTTGCTTACGTTAAATAACTACAACAAACATTACTAACTAATCCTTCAACTGCCCAATTGTTTGATTCATCGTAGGATGAATACAGGAACAATGAGATTAATATGGGGCAGTTTCCCTACATCCTGATAAAATACTGGGTTTTCACTAATATAGTTCTCCACCCCCCCAAAGCCTTTAGAATTAAAAAAATGCAATCGAATAAGTGAAATGATTACACTTACCGGTTATATTTTTAAGCCGGGTTTCCAAGTCCAGAATTTTATTTAACTGACTCATACCACTTATAGGCCCCTCGGACGCGTTGTTTTCGGACGCGGACACTAGACACGGTACGCAAAAACTAAATATTTGCTTCCAGATAACAGCACCGTTTTTTGATTAAATGGCGATCAAAAATGTTCAGCCAAAGCAAAGTGACAGCCCATCACTCCGTTTTGGATATTTTCGCGAAAAGCGCCTCGCTCGTATACTGAAAACTTACTTCCCTTAAAATACCTTGCTCTGCGTAAAATTGACTTTTTCAATTTAACTTCAAGATTAAGTTAAAACTACCTACTGGTGAGGGTAAAATTATATCCAAAATAGAAGTCCTATCAGTGTACTTAGTTTTGAGTATTACCCAGATAACCACAAGTCGTATAACAGTGTTCAATTAGTATCATATATTCCTATATTTTAAGTCAAAATCGCAATTATCGTATTATGTTTAAGTTAAATCGTAAAGAGTGCAAATTTTCGACTTATATAGGGTAGGGAACGGCTTCAGCTCCCTGGGACCCTATTCCAAGCACGGGGTAAACGATAACTTACAACGTTCATTTTTTGCACCATGGTGCATCATCATGTGAAGCATCATACTGCAAAAAATGAGCGTTGTAGGTTAACGTTTAGCTCTTGCTTGGAATAGGGTCCCGGGGAGCTCAAGCCGTTCCCTACCCTACGATGTGTCATTTATTCATCTTACTGCGTCACAAACTAAATCTGATATACATCGCTAAACTTTTTAAATCGGATTTGTTATTACAAACTCAATCGCATACGATATTAAATCAACTCGTTTAAGAAACCAATGGAATTTGCACGTACAGTGTTGGCGAAAAAAATAAATACACAGCCCGTATAGGTCAATTTCGATATTTTGCTTAAAGAACGATGTGCCGATAGCAGTACTATCGCTTTTATCGAACGATAGGAAAAAAAAAACACTAAGACAACGGAGATAGAGAAACATTTGTGAATATTCGTTTTTAGTGAAATCTAGCCAGTTTGGCGTGGATTGGTGTTTAACACAAAATAAATACACTTACGATTTTGTTTGTATAATATAACAGAGAAGTTTTATTTCACATCAAATTATGTCAGATTTACGCGGGTGATAGAAACAGAATATCTAGTACTTCGTAGCGTGTCCTTTGCTTTTGAGAACGCTATTTAATCTTCGTGGCATGCTTGCTACTGATTTTTCGCAAGTTGAAACTGGAATCGCATACCAAGCATCCTGTACGACCTTCCAAAGGTCCGATTTATTCTTCGGTTTATGTTTAGCGACTTCATCTTTTACAATCTTCCACAGATTCTCAATAGGGTTTAAGTCTGGGGACTGGGCTGGCCATTCGAGCAGATTAATGTTTTCGGTTCCAAACCACTTCTGAGTTTTCTTAGCAGTGTGTTTAGGATCATTGTCCTGCATGAAGATCCAACGCAATGGCATATTCTCCTCTGCATATGGAAGCATTACACTACGTAAAATATTTACGTAGTCGTCAGCATTCATCCTACCGGTTATAAGATGAATAGGTCCTACACCAGCATCAGAAAAGCAGCCCCATACCATGATATTATCACCACCAAATTTTACCGTTTTTTTTGGTAAATCTTGGATCGAAAGCATAATTTTGTAGTCTTCGTACCAATTGTTTTCCATCTGAGCCAAAAACGATTAAATTTTGACTCGTCCGTCCATAAAACAGTGTGCCATTTATTTACACCCCAGTTGTAGTACTTTTTGGCGAACTTAATTCTTGCAAAAACGTGCCGTTTTTGGAGAAGCGGAACTTTCCTTGGCACTTGAGCAAACAATTTGGTTTGTACCAGACGATCCCTTATTGTTTGTGAACTAGCCTTCAATCACGGAACGGAAGGGCAACATAGAACGATTCAATGATATGGAAAGTGAAAAATTTTTGTTGTGTAAAAAGTATCTCGATTTTGTTTGTTTCCACTTATTCTATTTTTACAGTGTTGAAGAAACGTCAAATCAACTGCTATAACTGGTATATTTGTTGCCATATATTCATCACAGTATGCCCTGGTTACGTGAAGAAAACACAACAACACTTCATTTTGTGATTTTTACATTTTATTCTGTGATAATCTCATCAAAAATTCCTATTACACTTTACACCTTTAAATTGTTGGATTCATTTATACAATCTGATTGAATAAAATGTTCCGAGCAAACAAACACATGATTGCTACCGTGAACACTCGAACCAGTAAACGACAACCAATTCTGCCAATTTTCAAATCCCCTAGAACTACGAATTCTGTAGTGAATTATTCTTAATACATTTATAATTCACGTACCTCTTAGCCAGTGAAAAAATAGAAACATTTTTGGATGCTGATGTGCTGAATCAATTCATATATAATAGCAAATGTATCCCCCGCATTATTCTCTGTTCTTTCGTGCTTCTGTCTTGAAAAAATATATAGAGAAATGTCAAAACAACAAAAATCAAGGGCTCTAAATCACACACATAAGGTATATCAAAAACGCAGATGACGTCACTACAATAACCAGTTGGGAGAACAATGCGTGTACAATGTATAGAACGTTGAATTAATTAATTCGACAATGATTTTTTTATAAGGGCCTAACTGACAAACGTAAACAATGGCTTCTTCCGTAAATTTTTCGAGGCACAAAGGCTACCTAAGTAAGCTTCCAATTCTATCGGATAGGTGAATTCTTTCTCTTCGAAATGACCGTGGTGGATTAATAAGGGGAGTTTTCAATGATGCGAAATTCGCGAAAAAAGCCATTCTTTACGTTTGTCAGTAAGGCCCTAATGAAAAATCTTTGTCGAGTTGCTGTACAGAACCGCAATTCGCAGTGTAGTAAAAACAGCTAGTGTTTTTATGTATCTTCATTCCAATTTTATATTTTGCTATATTTCGTTCTAGCTTAAATGTTTGTCTGCGTTTATGAATTAATTTTTCAGCCCATAGGCAGAATTCCCTAAAACGTTATATGAAACATTTGTAGATCAATTAAGCTACGACCATGCTGTCGTGAATTCCGGAAGGTGCAGGTTCCATTTTTCTTTTCGGACAAATCTTTACACACGTCCTTCCTTGTCACGGTCTATCACAAGACTGATTCTATTATCTCTTCATTCAGGTTATTACATCCGATGTTGTTCCCCTCTCACTTTCTCTCATAATTTGCTGTTTCCGAACTCTCTCAATCTCTTATCCTCTCTTCCGAATCAGCCTTACTTTTGAACCTTTTCAATCATGTTTATTTTTTTACATTTAATAATCTGTTCTGTTTTATTTAATCATTTTCTTTTTAATTTTTATCAATCTGTTCATTTGCTCCACTCAATCCCTACACATGAAACCTACACAAGCTCAATACACCAGTTGCTGATCAAGAAAGTTAGACCCTAAAAATATTAAGTGACAGTTTACACCCATACAAAGTCCCGTAGAGGGGTTTTCTTTTTTTCAAATGCAACTTACTTGCGTACTTGCGCAAAATATTTCCTGTACATTAAAATTCATAACATTTTGGAAATACTCAAGCTTCTTAGTCAAATGCATGTTGAAAATTTCATTCAAATAAAAAAAGTCGATTAAAATGCCACAGGTCATTCAGCCACTTATCAGGTCATTCTAACTGGAAATGCTCCTAATTGACTCTATACCGCAAGTTATCACTGTTAGAAACGTGGCAGGCTGTACGTGTTATACAAAATTGCTTATTATTTTCAACCGTGGAATCAGCTGTCAAAGTGGTTGAATAAAACAGCGGTTTGTTAATTTAAAAAAAAGTATTAATGTTTAAATATAGACTTCTACAAATGCCTAAGTGTGAGGTGATGGGGTGTGAAATGTATTATCCTCACTTTTTTGACAGTTCAGGGGACAGTTTACAATATGATAGAATTCAAACCGCTCAAATAGTTTTCATTAGTTTTGTTCTGTACGATTCCGTAAGTAATGTACGAATGACGTAAAAATAAGCACTGGTGTCTGTTTTAGCCTATTTTACTTCAATCGTAATAAATTTAGAGAACAAAATCTCAAACCGATCTTACCGAAAATATTCTAAGTCCATTTAAACAAGCTCCCTGAACTGTCAAAACTACATTGATGACGCCATCGTGCAATGATCTATATATGGTATGAAAAAATCGATGTACATACACGTCCAATTTATTATTCACACAAAAAAAAGTCAGAGAAGTCTATTTTAGATCAAATCATTAATAATATCTATTTATTTATATTTATATATTCGTTCTACGAGGAACAAACCTTCATGTAAGTACCTTGCTACTTTATACTAGCAGGTCTAAAAATGTTGTCTAAGCTTGGAGCATTAAATTATTTTCTGTGTAAAATGTGTGATCTCAACCGCAAGATCGCGACTAAGACCACTCAAAAATCATCATTATTTGTCGTTCAAGATAGACTTCCGTTCTGTGCTTCAATTGAAGGGCGTTTTTTATGGAAGAGCTGCTTATGAATGGATCTTTTTTCACTTCTCGGATGATTAGTGTATCCTCTCGGTGCTTGGTAACCCGTTTTCTGCCTCTGGTTTCGGTCTTTAATTGTGGTTTTAGATCATTTTGCACCATTCCCAATGATTGCCCCAAATCACTGGCTATCTGCCGATATGATTTACCACATTCCTTCCACTTCCGGATCAGCGCCATTTGGGAATGTCCATTAATTACGTCACGCAAAAATTGACTTTTTGTAACCCCCCCCCCCCCCATGTCACGTTTTTTGTATGGACCTTCAAATTTTTTTGTATGGATCGTCACGTTTTCTCGAATCCCCCCTCCCCCCTACTGCGTGACATAATTAATGGACCTTCCCTTTCCAGATGTTGCTTTCGGCCCATGTTTCTGCCAAACATCAAAATAAACTAATTGTATTTTGTGCTTGCGATCAATAGCGTATTTGTTACTTACATGCTGTACGTTTCTGAACATTTTTTTTGAGAAAACATCGAAATAATAATCAAAAACAGCAATGTATTTATTTTTTTCGTCGGAGGCAAATCGCTTGTTTACATCAAAATAACTCACAAACACTGAATAGAACTGTTAGGCGTGTATTAGTTTTCTCTGTTGTCACAATGTGGATACAAGTTGTTCACACACATTGTTAGCGTTACCATCGGTGCTCTACTCTGTGGGAGAAATTGATAAAGAAGTGTGCGTCACGAGTGTATTTATTTTTTTCGCCAACACTGTATATGATCTCCACCTTTGCACGTATAAGCCATAATTTTGCATTCTATACGATTTGTTTACACACATATATGTTTGTATATCATAAAAACAACTTTCAATATACGTGCATTTTGGTTATCTGGGTATCACACTTGATTTTGGATAGTTTGGTTTCTCCGTGTATACAAACCTCTGTCAGAGGTTTTCGCCTCCCAACACTAATGGCCTAAACACAATGATAGCGGCAACGGAAAACGGCAAAGCCCGATAAGAGTAAGCCTGCTTGTCGGAAAGAAACCAGGCTAAATCCAAGCAGATTCTAATCCTCGGAAACTTTTTCAAACAGACGTATGTCATTTTGTAAACAAAGAGGGGAAGTAAGATTCAAAAGTAAATTTCTCGAAATTCTCAGTACCCTCACATAAAGTAGCATCACAATCATTTAAAGCAATGTTATTTCTTGTGTTGGTGGCCCAAGTTTGCATGAAAGCGCTAAGGGTTTCGAGAAATTTACGTTTGAATCTTACTTCCCCTCTTTGTTTACAAAATGGCATACGTCTTTTTGAAAAAGTACCCGAGAATTGGACATATCGAAGTCATTTGCAACAACTGTCAAACTTGCGTTTTTCAGTTCCGTTTCCGTTATCATTGTGTTTGGGCGGTAAGGCTTGCTAGCGGCGCGCGACTTTCAGTCCACCTTTACATGCTGAATACCTGCATTAACCAGGCCACATCGTGTGAAAATAGAAACCTATCAATTATTTCCATCCATTTCTCAATCTAAACAAATCCAAATAAACTCCGTAATACACTCAACTTTCCACCTGATTGGCACCATTAAATTATCACAACAGGTTGCCTTTTGCCATAAATCTTCAACTGTGTCACAAAGGAGAAACTGGAAAAGACAAAATCAATAGACAACTGATGATGATGATGATGATGATGATGATGATGATGATGATGTTGTAGGTGTACACGTTGTGAACTTTCTTCTGCCTATTATTCTTTCTTCGGATTTAACGCAAATAAAAAGAAGGATCTTCGGCTTCCTTCTGGTCCTTTTTTTTGAGGGATTCCACGCCAAAGTATACTCCGGTAGAATTTAGAACGACGCCGCATCGATGTCAACCTGTTGAGCTTTGCGTAATTCACCTGCCGAGCGAGAGGACATGCCGCTTTCCATTTCAATGAGTATCTTCTTTAAGGCTTAACAACCAAAGCGAGCCTTTAATCATCGCTGTCGTACCTTTTTTGTCGCTTTTGTATGAATGAGTTCCATTCGTGAAACGATTAAGTAAAGCCGTAGTAAGCAGTGAATGGTATAGATTACAATGAATTTGAATGGAAACCCTTACTCTACAGTAGGCGGTGGGTGGTGGTCGAACACTTCTGGCGTAGAGCGGCTGAACCGTCATCTCAGTGTACTCACTTATTCCGGGAAGAGGCTTCGTTTGACAGGTACTTGTCTATTAGGTTTGAGTGACAAACAATGACATCAATTATACGCTCACCATCTACGCAGGATGGCGAGGGATGAACGGATTGCGTGAGTATTCTATGGGGAGGGAAAACCAACAATGTGATGTCTCCATCAGGCACCACCAATGCTCTGATTTCCCGGCGTGATTTGTGTTGATCACCGAACATCAAATATTTCCACATCGTTAACAACAAGCGTTAAGTAGGAGGAGGCAATCAATCGTCGATGGCAATCGAGAGGGATGAAGGCATGTGGCCGTTTGTTACCACCTATCAAATCAAGAATAGCTCCGTGAAAAACTTTACACCCTTCTCAA
Source organism: Aedes koreicus (assembly GCA_024533555.2). Lineage (NCBI taxonomy): Eukaryota > Metazoa > Arthropoda > Insecta > Diptera > Culicidae > Aedes > Aedes koreicus. The sequence continues at coordinate 17,257 of JAHHFK020000418.1, forward strand.
CCGGTTAGACAAATTTTATCTAATTGATGGCAAACAAGTATCGTTCATTCAAGTTGCGTGCGGTGTGTGGTGGGCCAAACCCCAAAGTGGGAGAAGAATTAATCGCTCTTCCATCACCACCGAGGACCGTTGGCATCATCAGCAGTTCATTAATATGCCCTGAAGAGTGTAAGTGATGGTGGTGGGTTTAGAGTGATTCTTGGCAGGCGGAACGAAGGCCCATTGTTAGCGCACGCAAGCGAACGGGAATTGAGGATGATCAGGGATTTATTTCCAAACGATTTGTCACTGTTAGCGTAACGTGCGGTAATCTGGCTGGGATTTGCTGCGTAATCCAACGCACCGCCGAGGCTGGATTCGACGGACAAACAAACGCAGGAACAGGGAAAGATCAATATTGGATTACTGGTTGCGAGTGATTGGGACGTGATTGAGGTGGGTGATGTGAAATTTGCGATCTAATCGTTGGGGTTGGGAGCGACGTGGGAGAATGTGTGTAACAGGACTGATTGATTGCCTTTTGTCAATGATTCTCGAAGTTTATATTGGTTTTTGTGTTTGAACGACATTGTGCGATGTTTTATTAAAATGTGGTCGTAAAACAGTTGTCGGTGAACAAATTTTACAGTACTGAAGGCAAACATTGAGATAGTTTGGTGAGAAACTGAAGCTATATTTTCATTCAAAAACTGGTTTCTCATCCACGTGTTGATTGCAGTTGTCGTTTTACTGTTGGCGTTCAACAGTTTAATTTTTTAACCTAATATTGTTATTGCCGATGACCGAATTCGTAATGCTGATACGAATAGTGAACGGATCCCACGGAAACGTTAGCAGATGTATTATTGCAGTTCAAATTTCTTCTTTCGTGACATTTCAAGTTGAATGCCCATCACAATTTGTTTATTATCTGCCCTCAATTTAGTGTTCTAGATGCATTTTCACAGTTATTCATTGAGAGATTTCTATGGCTGTTCCGTTTTTGCATTAGCTTATTTTTGAGTTTTTCTTAACATAGGACTACGTTTCTCTTTTCTAAACCGGGTGTCATTTCAAAAATTTAAAAAAATGAGTGCGTTACGCTAAAGTGAAAGGTTTTTGAACGCTAATTCTCGGTAGTCTTAACAGAATGACTTCATTCATGCGCCATTTGATCAGAAAAACTTTTAAATAAAATGCTAGTAGTTAAAGTAGTTGAACGTATTACTTAAAAATGACCTACCCTCGGTACCATACAAATCTGTATTTGAGCTGGTTCAAAATATGGAGCTCACTTATAGAAGTCGAGTCGAGCAACTCGACTCGCCAATTGTCTTTGTCGAATCGAGCAAAATTGCACATTACAGAAGCCGACTGAATCTCATCGAGTACTTGGCTGTTAATTGTAGTGTTGAATTATTTTCAAATGTCATTGAAAGATTACAACATGCAAAAATTCAGGAGTTTCATTAATTTAGCCACAGACAGACGTTAAAGCAAGAACTAAATGAATCGATAATTTTGTGTAAATTTCCGAACCTCTAGCAATCGCTAGCGTCCGCAATCGCTGCTTCACTAACGCCACGTAGTTCCCTTAGTCGAAGTGCCTACTGATGTGGCGAAGTTGCGGCATATGCTAGCATGTCAAAGTATCACGCCGACGTTCGCCACACGCCACCCGATATTGACACGATGTTTTGACGTAAGATTAGATGCCACATAGCGGCAACAAAACTGACAGATTTACTTTTTGCTAGTTGCTTATTGTCATTTGGCGATTCCTTTTGAATGGACGGTTGCGGAATTTTACACACGCTGAGATTCAAACTTGAATGGCTGAGATTTAGCTGTCATTTTTGACAGTCGTAGGGTAAGTATTTACATTTTTCACTCCTGTTTTGTGAATAACACTATTGTGTTTATTATTCAGTCAACGTCATTGGGACGCTGTTACAAAGTTACGATTTAAAGGACTTTTCGAGGAAGTTATTATTACTATAAGGACAAGTGACGATATATATTTCAAAGATGCTTCAGAAGAGGAGTTATTGTTCAGTAATCACCAACTAATTTATGCCTGACGATACTAAAGGGTGTTTCGATCAAAATTTGGTCGACTTAAACTTGACACATTTCCTTTCATCGTGCATTAAAACATTTTGCACACCCCTCATTTTGATGATGTGTGTGTGTACATCATGTCTCTATTTTGATTTTGAGATTAGCTTTTTAGTTATCAAAATCTCGCGAAGGAGATAATGGGTCACGCCAAGTTGGCGAAATTGTTGAATGTGGCTAAATCAACTGTTACCAACGTATTAAAAGTGTTCGGTGAACGTTTGTCGACAGCCAGGAAAGCTGGATCGGGGGGACATCGAAAGCTGGAGGCCACTGTGACAACAAAAAGAGTTGCTCGCTTTTTCGAGTGGTACCCCAACTCTCCGTCCGAGATGTCGCAAAGAAGCTGTGAGTGGCGCCTTCAACCGTGGATAGAGATAAAAAAACGAGCTTGATTGCGTGGTACAGGACGATGAAACTTACGTCAAGGCAGACTTTAAACAACTTCATGGACAGGAATTTTATACGGCAACCGGACGGGCAAAGGGGGCAGATATTTTCAAGCACATTAAACTGTCAAAGTTCGCGAAGAAATATCTGGTATGGCAGCCCATCTGTACCTGTGACATGAAGAGCAACGTTTACATTGCGACCGGAACCGTCAACCAGGAAATTTATCTGAGCGAGTGCCTACAAAAACGTCTACTGCCTTTCCTGAAGCGACACAATTGTTCTGTTCTATTTTGGCCGGATTTGGCATCTTTCCATTACGGAAAAAAGGCCATGGAATGGTGTGCTGCCAACAACGTTCAAATGGTGCCCAAGGACAAGAACCCTCCCAACACGCCAGAGCTCCGCCCAATCGAACAATATTGGGCCATCGTCAAGCGGAACCTTAAAAGACTCAAAAAGCTGTTGTGAGCGAGAAACAGTTCAAGGCAAACTGGCGTTCTGCGGCGAATAAAGTGGACTCTCTTTTTCTGCACAAAGTCTTATAAATATTTGGAAGTTTGTAACGGTGTTAAGCGAAAGACCCGGTAATTCGCATTCGGTAAAAAGGAAGCTTAGCTGAACATTTCTCCTGTATTCTGTATTAACTGCACTGGAAAAAGAAAAAGAATTTGACTTATTAATAAAAACTTTGATCGACTCACACGCATTACTGTTTGACCAAATTTTGATCGAAACACCTTTTAAAGCTATTGACAGCATTATTTATTTAAACATTTAACATTCAAAGGTTGCTCTATAGATATGCAGTAATGGATCTCACATCAACGATTTTATCTTGTCGTTCACTAACCTTCTGGTAAAGCATTCAATGTTTTTCCAAATCTTTTAGTACCCTTATTCGAAAAATTTGAGGATCGAGGATGTGTATTTATTTTTTTATTTCTTGAGGATTCTCTGAATTTCTTAAAAAATCTCGAAAATTTCTTTGATATATTGATAAACTGCTTGAAGTTTTTTTTTGCTTCTCTGCTTAACTTTGAAACATCTGATCAATTCCATCCATGAGGTTTTCCTCATTATTATTAAAGTGAGAAAAAATTCTCTCCTGAATTTCTTGGAAAATCTTTTTAATTTTTTTGAATTTTCTTCCTGGACTTCTGAAAAGTCCTCTTCTGATCTACAGGAAAGTTTTTAATGAAAATCGGGGCAGTTTGTTCCTGAATTTCTGAGAAATTCCCGTTTGAACTACTAGGAAGTATTCCCTATATTTCTGGTAAGTTTATTCCTGTTCTTCTGAGAAGTATCTACCTGTACTTCTGGGAATTTCTGAGCTTCGAAAAAGCCTCATTCTGAAATTCTGAATGTTAGATTTTGAACTTTAGGAAAGCTCTCTAGCACTTCTGGGTAGCTCCATTGGGAAGTTCTCTTCGGAACTTCTGGGAAGACCTCTTCAGGCCTTCAGAGAAGTTCTTCCTGAAATTTTAAAAAAAAAATCCGTCTTGAACATATAGGTAGTGCCCTCTCTGGTAAATTTCTTCTTGAAATTAGGGTTTTTCCAGAGCTTATTTCTTCGAAACTTCTGATAAGCCCCATCCTGATCACCGAGGAAAATTTAACTGAAACTTTGGGAAAGTCTTCAGAATTTCTAGAAAAATTAACCTGAATTTGTTGGAATTCTCCTCTTAAACTGTTGAGGAGTCCTGAAGTTCTGAGAAATTCTTGCTCAAACTACTAGAAAGTAGCCCATATGCTTCTGGAAAGTTTCTTTCTGTTTTTTGGAGATGTTTCTTCTGGAAAGTTCCAAATAAACTGTTAGGAAATTTCTTCCGGAGCTTCCGCGAAGTCCATTCCTAGACTTCATAGAAAGTCTCTCCTGAAATTCAAGGACGTATCGTCCTGAGCTTTGTGGAAGTTTGTTCAAGATTTTATGATAAACTTTAGGTAGTGCCCTCGCTGGTTAGTTTCTTCCTTAATTTTTGTCCCTGAACTTCTTGGAAGTTCCATCTTGAATTTTTAGGAAGAACTCCAAAACCTCTGGAAAGTTCCAAACTTCTAAGAAGTCCTCTTCCTTAAACTTCTTCCTGAAGTTCTGAGAAGTCCTCTCCTGATTTTCGGGGAAGTTCTCTCCCGAACTGCTGGTAAGTATGGGCCGTATGGACCCCCCCTCCCCCCTCGTAGACTTTTCTCCATACATTTTTTTGAAATTTTGTATGGAGCGTAGACTTTGGTCAAACACCCCCCTCCCCCCAAAAAAGTCTACGTGGTTTATGAATAGCCCCTATGATCTTGAAATTCGCGGATGGTTGGTCCTGAATATTTTGGGATATTCCTTCTTAAACTACTTAGATGTGATGTAGAAGGAGATCAACTCACTAATTAAATATTAAAATTAATCATAATAAAAAACTTTTTCACAATGGTTATCATGAAAATAAAAAAATAAAAATTTTCATAATCATAATTAGCAATATAAATTTTAAAAATTAATATAAATTTTAAAAATTATAGTGATTATATTTGTTCCGTCCGGGGGAAGGAGCGAAGTGGACTGTAACACTTCTTCGGGAGTAGGCCAAAGCTAGAGGATAAGGATCCTCGCTGGGTGCTTCGCCTTCGGTGGACACTCCGCCAGTGGAGTGGAAACACGAGCTAGAGTAGTTCGGATTACCCGTTGAATACTCGGTTTTCTTGAAGCCGTGTCACTTTACGACTCCTGAACTTAACACTTAAGACTTAGGACTGTTGCTGTGAATGAATTAGGCAAAATTTTACTAATGAACACTATTTACTTAGAACTTTTACTCTTGCGTCTACACACGTTGGAATCTGATTTCGTTCTGATCTTATGGACTGTAAACGGACTGTACGTTTGGTTGCCTTCACAAACCAGGTACCATTTTTATTGCGTGCCTTGCTTGCACATAGGAGTATATAAAGGGTTGGAGCTAAATGGCCTTGAATATTACATGCGTATGTACATAACAGGTAGCAAAGCAAATGAAGACACAAACAAATGTACAAGCCTAGCATGACTTATTCCGGTACGGAACACTATCAATGATAATACTAATCATTAAAATCATTCTACTCATATTATTCACAATCAAAATTATTATAAGAAATAAATTATATTCATAATTATGATAGCAATTCTAACTGCCGGCGTCGGTGGTGTAGTGGTAAGCGTGACTGCTACTTGGCACCCCAGTGGGTCGCGGTCAACCCAGGGGGGGGGGGGGGGTTTTGGGGGGGAAAAAAAATGGGGTGGTTTGGGGGGGGGAAGGAAACGGGGGCTATTTTGGGGGGGGGGGGGGGGTGGAGTCGTCTTCCTGGCATCGGTGATTGTCACCATGTGAGAAAATAGGCCGACGTAAAAAAAAAAAACAATGTAAAGCAATTCTAATAACATTTAAATTGATAATAATAATTTTTATGAGAATTCTATTAAAATTCAATTATTTATATGTATATGTATACATATATTTTTATTATTATTTAGATACTAATTATTACAATAACAGTTGCAAAGTTTTCGTTAAAAGATTACTGTATCTGTAAAATAGTCATTATCATAAATATTATAATTTTCATTCTTACACTGATAGGCAAAATAAAGGGCTCACCTCATCGTTTTTTCAATTTCTCTCATTTACTTGGTTCAAATTAAAGTAAACACACTGTATTTTTTTCATTATCTTATTTTTTATATTCTTTTTAAGTTTCACTTATGGAATGCTGAAAAAAAAGGGAGTTTTACTTACAGAAAAAAAATCAATTTGTGTTGAAAAAAAAAAACAGGGACAAAATAAAGTGCCCACTTCATTTAGGCTACAGAAAATATAAATTAAAGTAAAATAAAAGCATTTCAATAATTGATGTGTCCTCCTTTGGCCTTCAGAACCTCCTGCAGGCGCTTCGACATGCTCTCGACCAGGTTCTTTAGGTGCTGTGGATCTAGCTCTTCCCAGGCGCGCTCCAGGGCTTCAAAATAGTTATTTTTATTGGTAACACCAGTTTTGTCAACCCTGGCATCGAGAATCGCCCACAAATTCTCGATGGGATTGAGGTCCGGGCTTTGTGGAGGCCATTCCAGCGGTTTGATCCGACAAGACCGGAAGAAAGACTTGGTCTGCTTGGCAGTATGCTTCGGGTCGTTGTCCTGCTGGAATACGAACTTCTCTTCAAGGCCCGTCTGGATCAGCGAAACCTCCAGATTTTCTCGCAGGATGTTGATGTAAGAATCTGCCGTCATTATCCCGTCGATTTTCACAATGCTTCCCACTCCATCCCACGAAAAACACCCCCAGACCATCACATTTCCTCCTCCATGCTTCATCGTGCCTTGGATGTGGCGCTCCTGAAGCTTCTCTCCCGATCTGCACCAAACACGAACCCGCCGCTTTCGGTTAAACAGCTCGAATTTTGATTCGTCCGTCCAGAGAACCGTTTTCCAGAACTCTAAAGGGCGATACGGTCAAAATTTGGTCAATATCAACTTGACGTATTTCTTTCAATTTTGCATTTAAAAAACCTGAACACCCCTCATTTTGAAGGTGTGTGTGTGTAGAATGTTGCTCCTATTTTGATTTCGGAATTCACTCTTCAGTTGTCAAAATGCCGTCCAAGCAAGAAGAGCAGCGTATCAAAATTTTGCTCACGCATCGCGAAAATCCGAGCTACTCGCACGCAAAGTTGGCAAAATCGCTAAAAGTTGCCAAATCAACCGTTACAAATGTAATTAAAGTGTTTGGGGAACGTTTGTCGACAGCCAGGAAGTCTGGATCGGGGGGAAATCGAAAACCGGAAGCCGCTGAGACGACAAAGAGAGTTGCCGGTAGTTTCAATCGAAACCCTAACCTATCTCTCCGAGATGCCGCAAATAAGCTGGGTGTATCGTCTACAACCGTGCATCGAGCCAAAAAACGAGCCGGACTATCGACTTACAAGAAGGTAGTGACTCCAAATCGCGATGATAAACAAAATACGACGGCCAAAGCGCGATCCCGGAGGCTGTACACGACGATGCTGACGAAGTTTGACTGCGTGGTAATGGACGACGAAACCTACGTCAAAGCCGACTACAAGCAGCTTCCGGGACAGGAGTTTTATACGGCAAAAGGAAGGGGAAAGGTAGCAGATATTTTCAAGCACACGAAACTGTCAAAGTTCGCAAAGAAATATCTGGTTTGGCAAGCCATCTGTACCTGTGGCTTGAAAAGCAGCATTTTCATAGCTTCCGGGACTGTCAACCAAGAAATTTACGTGAAAGAGTGTTTGAATAAACGTCTGCTGCCTTTCCTGAAGAAACACGGTTGTTCCGTACTGTTTTGGCCGGATTTGGCATCTTGCCATTACGGTAAAAAGGCCATGGAGTGGTACGCCGCCAACGACGTGCAGGTGGTTCCCAAGGACAAGAACCCTCCCAACACGCCAGAGCTCCGCCCAATTGAGAAATACTGGGCTATTGTCAAGCGGAACCTAAAGAAGACCAAAAAAACTGCTAAGGACGAGCAGCAGTTCAAGGCAAACTGGCTTTCTGCGGCGAAGAAGGTGGACAAGGTGGCTGTACAAAATCTGATGGCAGGGGTCAAGCGTAAGGCCCGGCAATTCGGATTTGGAAAAGCGGAAGCCTAACTGAATATTTTTCCTGAATTTTATACTAATTGAACTTGAAAAAGAAATTTAATTTGATTTTTTAAATAAACGATATAACCGATTTACACGCGTTTTCCCTTGACCAAATTTTGACCGTATCACCCTTTAGGGGCTTATCAGCATGCTCCTTAGCAAACTTAAGCCGTTTGGCTTTGTTTGCCTTGCTGATAAATGGGCGCTTCCGGGCAAGTTTGCTATTCAACCCCTGTGCTACGAGACGGCGACGAACAGTTCGACCGGAAACTGATAACTGAAGGGTTTCCTGGATCTTGCGGACAGTTACCTTCGGGTTCTTCTTGACTTTGCGCATGATCTTGGTGTCCGTTCTCGCATCCGTTTTCCGCTTCCTGCCTCTGCCAGGGCGATCCACCACTGATCCAAACGTTTTAAGCTTCAGAAGTATTTTGCCAACCGCTGCCTTACTGATACTGTACTTCTTAGCGACAGCCCGGTGCAATTCACCGTTTTGCACATCACGAACCACCAATTTTCGGATACACAAGGGAATTGCTTTCGAAAGCACTGCGTTCTCCATTTTTTTCAATTGAATCAAATGCGATCACGTATACAAATGCACCAGGTTGAGCCGTTTGCTTCAAAACATGTCAAAATATCAAAACATAAACAATCGAGGGGTCTTCCAATGGAAACTTATCGAAAACATATCGATTTTTGAAGTGGACACTTTATTTTGTCACTGTTTTTTTTTCAACACAAATTGATTTTTTTTTCTTTAAGTAAAACTCCTTATTTTTTTTCAGTATTCCATAAGTGAAACTTAAAAAGAATATATAAAATAAAATAAGAAAAAAAAAACTACACTGTGTTTACTTTAATTTGAACCAAGCAAATGAGAGAAATTGAAAAAACTAAGAGGTGGGCACTTTATTTTGCCTATCAGTGTATAACTGGGTTTTCAATTTAAATTATGAGTGGAACAATATCTTTAACAAAAGCTTGAATAACAATAGAGTAAATAGAATGGTAACAGATAATAATACTAATAAAATGAAAATAATGTATGATAATAATAATTATAATAATATAAGTAATCATAAGACACATAATAATCATATATACCATATAAATCCTTATACCCATAGTAATTGTAATCACGATTACATTCGATGTTATCATTATAATCATTATCTTTACACTAATGAGCTTGATTATCTTGAAAATCCTCATCATGATTAAATGCATCAGAATAATCAATATTATCATGAAAATCCTTTTATGAAAATAAACAGCAGTCATATAATCATGATCATAATAACCGTAACAAAATAAATAAAATTTATATCAAAATAATAAAACCAATATTTACAAAAATAATCATTAGAATAATAATAATTATTATAATTATAATGATAATAATTGTCATAAAGCTTATTAGAAAAATTAAAGTGATAATTGTAATGCTATCCAAAATAGTAATAAAAGTAATATTCATCACTATCATAGATCAAAGTATTTCCATGATCATAGTAATTTGAATTATAACATTTGTGTTCAAAATAATCATAAAAATTAGCATCAAAATAATAATCATTACAACAATTGATATTTTAATATTTTGAATGTCAAAAAAATATAATGTAATTATATAATCCCATATTAACCAGTTTCACATTTTAAAGAAGAACACTATTTAAAAAAACTTTTTTGAGCGTATTAGTAGAACGATTGTGACTGGGAAACTAGGAGAATTTAAAATTAACACATTCGATCACTTGTTAAAAATAAAAACAAAAAATTTTGAATCACTTTTTTCAAATTATCACTAGTTAACGCGAGCAAGTTTTTTTCAAATTCCACTAGAGAAAGCTTATCTTTTGACAGATAGGCCTATTTCATCAGCGACTTACAGACTTCTTCAGTGTCCAGCACTCGATCAGTTATTTCTGAAATGTGATCAAATGAAGTGTTAATTTTAAATTCTCCTAATTTCCCAACCAATATAATCCAAATGATTCTAATAAATACTAAAATCATATACAGAAAAAATAATTACGGCCATAATCATTATGATAATCGCAATTCTTGATCATAATTATAAAATTCATCAATACCATTACGATTGATTATAACAATAAGAATCTCAATAACTTTCATAATATTTATTATAAACATAACAATAACATTCATTTATTATAAGAAAAATCATGATAGAAATTTTCACAGTTATCATTATCGTAAATACTATCGCAATAATCGTAAAAAGCATTATAATCCTCACAAAAAACTTCATAGTTAAATAAATAATAATAAAAAAATATTCAAAATAATGCTAATAATTAGAATAATTATAGTTATAACAAAAACAAAAGTAATTACCAAAAAAAAAAAAGATTATTATAATAATTATAATAATAGTCATAATAATAATACGAATAATAATTATAAAACTAATTATGATAATAATTAAAATAACAAAACTGATAATAAAAATATTTTAACAATTATAATAAAAATGCTAATAATAATCATCATGATGATAATAATTATAACTATATATATATATATTTTTTTATTTTTTTATTTTATTTTTTTTTTTCAAATAATGATTGTTATTACAATATAAATTATTATTACTACTAATAATTATTATCAGAATTATTTTTTTATTGCTTCAATCATTGTTTATATCTTAATTTAAATAATAATTAAAATTTCATTAATAATAAACTGATTAGAATAATAATTTTCAACAATATGGTACGTCGAATGATTTCAATACTTCCAGTTTTGGCTATTTTGCTTCGTTTACCGATATGACCAACATTATGATGCAACTTGAATTTAGGTGTGGCCCGAATGGGTGTGAAGTCAGAGCAACGGAAATCAATTAACTCTCACCTTAAGTGCCTAAAGTGGCACTAAATTGACAGGGTTGCCTGCGGATAGCAGTTGTTTCCTCCAAGAGTTCCATGGAGCTCACTATCAAACCCTGACATTCTAGGTGGATTTACCTACTCGCAGTGAAGGGGAAGGGTCACAAGCCTAGAGCCCGCCCCTATTGTCCCTGGTCACTCCTGCCAGATCATACAGCTATGAAGCTGTCACTCCTCGATTGGCACGTTACAAGAAGCAGAGAGCAGCAATATCACTACCGCAGGCTATGTGTGTGTGATGACATTCACGCCAACGCTTATTAGAAATTCTCTTTTCAGCTTAAAATTTTACCTAACTAGAACATGTATTACGGGAGCTGAAACTATTCGAGTCCAATAAATATAAAAGGTACTTAACTGAATTCCACTTGATCCCATATCCAGTCCAAGAAGTCCGAGTTAAGTTCTCACTACCCCTATCACAAAAGAGCCCTGGGGGGAACAGGAAAAAAAAGGGTGAAAAAAAGGAACAAAAATTAAAATAATTGTTAAAATTATAGTAAAGAAAAAAAGGGGGGGGAAAAAAAAAACTAGTTGGATGAAATAAGGGGGGAAAATTTTTTTTGGGGGGGAAATTAGGGGTTGGGAAGTAAAATTTGTGAGGGAATAGGGCAAAAAAGAAAAAGGGGGAAAAAATTATTGTAGGGGGTGGGTGAAGAGGGAGAGATAATTGAGGTGAATTTTTTTACACTGATAAAAAAGCAATGATAATATCTATGTGTCCGAAACATGGATTTTTGCAATGCGATCAACAAATGCTATCTATTTGTAGCCACACATACTTCCTATGTGTACACATAACCACTATGTGTGGCCACACATACTTTTCATTTGTCACATAAACTTCATTTGTGTTTCTCCGAGGGTTCTTTTTATGTGTCATCACATCAGTGTTATATGGAATTTTCTATGGATTTTTGCCAATAAATATGTGTGGATTATTTCCGGTGTAGGTAGTCGGAATTTTCAAAAGCCATACACTAACTAATAACAGCTTACTTACCTAAGGGCAAAACCCATGGGAAATAATGGATTTTCAACGTTTTAGGCTACAATTCTACCTAAACAATAGCAAAACAAAAGCACAGCGAAAAAATGTGCTTGATGAATTAACATAGTAACGAAATGAACAATGCTGGGAGGCACATAAGCATTTATAATAATATTGTTTAATAGTCAAAGGGTCCTTTTTGGTTTATTTTAATTATTAAAAAATTATAATCCTTCCTATTCAACTTACCCGTATTTCCAAATTACCCACATCTTATTGGGCAATTCTAACAAGGAAAAAAAATAACAATATTTAAACAATAATAAAATAAAAAATAAAAAAAACCACCCCTGGAAATAAAAACGAAGGATTTTCGGAATTTTCAATTGAATGATCAAAGATTAAACCCAAATTAATTTCGAACATAGAAAAATGTATCAGAATGTTTTACTACACAATGTCTTCTTTTTTAAACCTAATTTACAAAACAATTTCGGTCTCCTACAACTTTTACACAACTATCAGATCCATTTCGTGCTCCAGAACAAAGTGTTCCAAAAGCAGCTGAATGCTGAAATTCAACATTGAAGAGCATATATGACACTTGTAGCACACACACGTTTTGCAGTTCATGGCAAATGCTCCAAAAGACGTATGTTCTTGCCAAGTGCACCTAAAAACTTCGAATTGGCCTGTTATGGTTCGCTCTCGACGTCGTAGTAGACGCTCAGTGACAATTCATCATGCTCCAAGACAACGCCATCCATTTCGTCATTTAGCGATGGAGAATCCGAGCCAGGAGCAATCGCCGTCGTTTCGACCGAAGGTGCGATCCCGGATGATTTTGTCTGTGCATTTTTCAGGCTACCGGGAATTAGCTTCGCAGAATCCGAGCCAGGAGCAATCGCCGTCGTTTCGTCCAAATGTGCGATCCCGGATAATTTTGTCTGTGATTTACCGGGAATTTGCTTCGCAGATCCGAGCCAGAAGCAATCGCCGTCGTTTCGTCCTGCGATCCCGGATAATTTGTCTGTGAATTTCTTCGCAGAATCCGAGCCAGAAGCAATCGCCGTCGTTTCGACCGAAGGTGCGATCCCGGATGATTTTGCCTGTGAATTTTTTGGGCTACCGGGAATTTGCTTCGCAGAATCCGAACCAGGAGCAATCGCCGTCGTCTCGTCAAAAGGTGCGATCCCGGATGATTTTGCCTGTGAATTTTTTGGGCTACCGGGAATTTGCTTCGCAGAATCCGAACCAGGAGCAATCGCCGTCGTTTCGTCCAAAGGCTCGATCCCGGATGATTTTGTCTGTGAATTTTTCGGGCTATCGTGAATTTGCTTCGCAGAATCCGAGCCAGATGCAATCGCCGTCGTTTCGTCCAAATGTGCGATCCCGGATGATTTTGTCTGTGAATTTTTCGGGCTACCGGGAATTTGCTTCGCAGAATCCGAACCAGGAGCATTCACCGTCGTCTCGTCAAAAGGTGCGATCCCGGATGATTTTGCCTGTGAATTTTTTGGGCTACCGGGAATTTGCTTCGCAGAATCCGAACCAGGAGCAATCGCCGTCGTTTCGTCCAAAGGCTCGATCCCGGATGATTTTGTCTGTGAATTTTTCGGGCTACCGTGAATTTGCTTCGCAGAATCCGAGCCAGAAGCAATCGCCGTCGTTTCGTCCAAATGTGCGATCCCGGATGATTTTGTCTGTGAATTTTTCGGGCTACCGGGAATTTGCTTCGCAGAATCCGAACCAGGAGCATTCACCGTCGTCTCGTCAAAAGGTGCGATCCCGGATGATTTTGCCTGTGAATTTTTTGGGCTACCGGGAATTTGCTTCGCAGAATCCGAACCAGGAGCAATCGCCGTCGTTTCGTCCAAAGGCTCGATCCCGGATGATTTTGTCTGTGAATTTTTCGGGCTACCGGGAATTCGCTTCGCACTATCGCTGGCCTCCTTCTTTTTGTCATCTAGCGATGGAGAATCCGAGCCAGAAGCAACCGCCGTCGTTTCGTCCAAAGGTGCGATCCCGGATGATTTTGTCTGTGAATTTTTCGGGCTACCGGGAATTTGCTTCGCAGAATCCGAGCCAGAAGCAATCGCCGTCGTTTCGTCCAAAGGCTCGATCCCGGATAATTTTGTCTGTGAATTTTTCGGGCTACCGGGAATTTGCTTCGCAGAATCCGAGCCAGGAGCAATCGCCGTCGTTTCGTCCAAAGGTGCGATCCCGGATAATATTGTCTGTGAATTGTTCGGGCTACCGGGAATTCGCTTCGCACTATCGCTGGGCTCCTTCTTTTTGTCATCTAGCGATGGAGAATCCGAGCCAGAAGCAACCGCCGTCGTTTCGTCCAAAGGTGCGATCCCGGATGATTTTGTCTGTGAATTTTTCGGGCTACCGGGAATTTGCTTCGCAGAATCCGAGCCAGGAGCAATCGCCGTCGTTTCGTCCAAAGGCTCGATCCCGGATGATTTTGTCTGTGAATTTTTCGGGCTACCGGGAATTAGCTTCGCAGAATCCGAGCCAGCAGCAATCGCCGTCGTTTCGTCCAAAGGTGCGATCCCGGATAATATTGTCTGTGAATTTTTCAGGCTACCGGGAATTCGCTTCGCACTATCGCTGGGCTCCTTCTTTTTGTCATCTAGCGATGGAGAATCCGAGCCAGAAGCAATCGCCGTCGTTTCGACCGAAGGTGCGATCCCGGATAATTGTGTCTGTGATTGCGTCGTGGTTCGGCGCTTCGACTGCAGATGAAAAGTGAATCCGAACATGCTCAGCATTTGACATTTGAAGATAGTCCAGAGATGACAGCCCATGATGAAAACGAACAATTTGACGAAGGTGACCAACAGTTGGGTTTCGTTCGAACAGGCGGGATCGGGTTGATTCGTTGATGATATAAGTTGGTTCGGTTGTTTGTTACTACTGGTGAATTGTCCGGGAAGGGAAGTCTTTTATATACATCACAGTCGTTCCTACCTCAACGATAGGTAGGAACGGGAAAATCATTATGTTGGATGGAATGGAAGGAATTGAAAACATGATGTAGACATAACTACATGCATACTTTAGATAACAAAAGGCTTTTAATTACTGGTACCGGTTTTCGAAAAAAAAAAGGGGGGAGTTTCTGCGCGTCCATCAATCTCTGTACCTCTTCGCATTTTGTTTTCAACGGTTGCATTATTTCTTGACTTTGTTGACAGAGAGGTAAACAAAGATTCAGACATCATTTTTTGCAATTGTAACCCCACACAAACTATCACCATAATTATATTAGGGAAAAATTATCCTTTGTGGTGGTAGTACTAGTTTGCCGATTTAAATCCGCATGTGATCGTTGCGTAAACATGAATTTTAAGAACAAATATCTCGTAATTTCATCTAGTGAAATGCTTTCATTACGCTTTTTTCTACAACTGACGAAATTGGTTTCGTGAGGACTAGTCAATCGCTGCTCCTCTACTATCGTATCCGTGTATGTATGTGTTGCTGATGTGGTGAGCGGGAGTCCTTAGTTTATCCTCAATAGATCATTGCACGGAATGTATTAACCTCACTTTTTTGACAGTTTAGGGAGCTTGTTTACTAGATGTTAGAATTTGAACCGCTCAAACTAAATTTTTCATTGCCTTTTTCCGGATTCTGTACGATTCAATTCAGGAAATGATGTAAAAATAAGCACTGGTGTCTGTTTTTTACAATTTTACTTCAATCGAAATAAATTCTGAGCACAAAATCTCAAATCGATAATACCGAAAATATTCCAAGTCCACGTAAACAAGCTCCCTGAACTGTCAAAACTGCATTGATGACGCCATCGTGCAATGATCTATAGAAACAAAATTGACGAAAATTGTGACTTCATCTACACTCAGAAAAAAATCTAAACTAACTAGTTTAAAGTTCACTCTAAATCGATATTCGCCTGGTTGACGCTTAGCTCCGTATAAACGGCAACTATACTCGCTTAGTATAAACTTGAATTAAAAGGAGCGTAGTATAATGTTGAAATTTATGTGCTTAGTTTTGTTTTACGGGATCTATTTATTTATTTGCGTCAATCTATTGCAGACCAGTTTTGTTTTACAAATAGTACTTAAAGTTTAATTTGTTATATCTTAATTACCCTAACCGCGAAAAGAAAATGTTCCTAACCTTTTTTTTTTTAATCATTGTCACATCTATTATATTGCAATACTTATTATAACAGGGCATCATTCTATTTAAAGGCTCATTCTTTGCATGGTTTGTTCTTTGACTTTTTATGTGAAACAATTGTCTATTTCTTAGGAAGCGAGAGGGTGCATAGAAGTTAAGATTTTCTAAAATCTCTTTTGTGTTTACTCTCTGCATAATAACATCATTCAGGAAAGCTATCATTGCCAATTCTCTTATCTTTTTAAGCCCAGCTAAATTAATCAACATACATCGTGACGCATAATACGGCAACTTTCGTAGGGCAAATAACAAAAATTGTTTTGGAACTGATATGGAGACCAAACTATGCCACAATATTCAAGAAGGGGTCTCACATATGTTATGTACAGCGTTTTGATTGTGTATGGATCATTAAAGTTAGGGCTAAACGTTTTGATAAACCCGAGCATGTTGCAATGATATTATTATAATGTTCGGCAAAAGTTAATTTAGAATCGAGTATAACACCTAAGTCTCTAATTTGAATGCATCTTTCAACAGTTCTCTGGCCGAGTGTAATATATTTTTGCAATATTGTGTGTTTTCTGTAAAACGAAATGGAATTGCATTTTTTTATATTAAGTTCTAACACATTTTTATAACACCAAATGAAAAAATTGTCAATTCCGTGTTGAAATAATTCAAGGTCAGGTGTCTCACATATCTCCGTGAAAAGTTTTATGTCGTCTGCATGTATTAAAAAACACGAAGGAAACTCAACATATGTTCTATATCATTGATAAATAAAATAAATAATATATATGTATATATATATATATATATATATATATATATATATATATATATATATATATATATATATATATATATATATATATATATATATATATATATATATATATATATATATATATATATATATATATATATATATATATATATATATATATATATATATATATATATATATATATATATATATATATATATATATATATATATATATATATATATATATATATATATATATATATATATATATATATATTATTATTATTATATTTTTCATCTCACTTCGTTCACCGAAAGAAGAAAGTCCGTTCGATCCGGCGCTCCGTTGTTTTGGAAGATTTTTCGAGTGCGATCCTTGGAAATAATTAGTTTTTTTTCTCTAAATCTATTCACTTCAGTGAAAGGAGTGAAAGTGAGTTTTTTTTTTCTAAGAAGGCAGTGTGGTTTTCCAGTGAAATAAGAAAATCAAGCAGTGCTTACTGGCGAATTATCATCCCGCTCATTTTCGCTTCCTCTCCGCGTGGTGACGCTAACCAGCGATACACCACTACATCGCCAACGGTCATCCGACATCGGCGAGCGAGTGCACCAGAAGGCGATCGGATTCACCCGTACACCCACGCAGCGCACCGCTCCCCGCTGCCCGCATAGAAGTGCGACGTTCAGGCATACGGTGCGTCAGCAGCAGCAGCAGCAGCAGCAGCAACAGATCAGTAATATTAGTTAAGTTTTTTTTTTCCTCTGTCTCTCATCCCACTAGAGTTTAGCGTTAATTTGTGTGTGTTCCTGTTTTGTGTTTGTGTGTGATTTAAATTTTTGGGGGAGTCCAACGCTTCCACGAGTAAGGCAAATCGTGCATGTTGAAGAGGTTTCTTCGACATGGACGGTTTAGCTGAAAAAGTGCCTTTGCCACCTGATGATGGGGAGGCACAGATAAATTTCCGACCGCGATCTTATCCAATGGACTCGGTCGGTCCATGGGTTGTCTACTTTCAGCCCAAAATTAAACCTCTGAACGTGTACCAAATAACTACTGATTTGACGAAGCGATTCTCAGCCGTGACAGAGATCACGAAAGTTAAATTTAATAAACTCCGTGTTGTCGTCTCTAACCTGAAGCAGGCTAATGAGATTGCTTCCTCCCAGCATTTTACACTGGAATATAGAGTTTATATTCCAGCTCGTGATGTGGAGATTGTAGGAGTAGTCACAGAGGCGAGTCTGTGCCCTGAAATTTTGGAGAAGCGGGCGGTTGGCCGATTCAAGAACCCTCTGCTCCCCCCAGTTCAGATACTGGAAGTAAGAAAGTTAGTGAAAATATCGCACAGCGAGGGTAAGAAAAAAGTTACCCCCACAGACTCGTTTCGGGTGACCTTTTCTGGCTCTGCCCTTCCTCACTACTTAGAACTGGACAAACTTCGGCTACCTGTGCGGTTATTTGTACCCCGGGTAATGATCTGCCAAAACTGCCAGCAGATGGGGCATACGGCCTCTCATTGCGGCAATAAGGCACGCTGCTCAACTTGCGGGGAGAAACATGAGGCTGGTCCCTGTGCAGATAACACACTAAAATGCGTTTTTTGCAAGGGTACTCCTCCCCATGCTCTCTCGTCATGCCCGGCGTACAAACAACGCGGGGAAAAATTGGAACGTTCTCTGAAACAACGTTCAAGGCAATCTTTTGCAGAAATGCTTAAGAAAGCCTCGCCACCCGATATCAATACAAATCCTTTTGCTGCTCTGTCAGATGACGAGTCTGATTCGGACTTGGTTGAGGAGGGGACCTCTTTCAGTTTTCCGGAAGGTGCTTCACGGAAGCGAAGACGCATCCGAGCAGGGAAAGTAGCTGAAAAGAAGCCCCAAATCAACATGCCCAATTCAAAGAGCAGTGGAAATAAGGATAATCCAAATCCACCTGGTTTTCGAAGTGCCAACTACACACAGGATTTCCCATCTCTCCCGGGGACATCCAAAACCCCTGATGCCCCGATTTTAAGAACAGAAGCCCCCTCTTCATCTGGGCTGTTCTCATTTGATGATGTTGTGGAAGGTATTTTCAAGTACCTCGAAATATCTGACCCTCTTAAAAGCATTGTTATGGCAATGCTTCCCACTGTGAAAACTTTTTTGAAGAAATTAACATTAAAGTGGCCCCTCCTTGCAGCTATCATTTCCTTCGATGGATAATTTGCCAAAAGAGGTCGGGGATTTGATCACTGTTCTGCAGTGGAATTGTCGAAGTCTTATTCCTAAACTGGAATCATTTAAATTTTTAGCTCACAATATCAGTTGTGATGCATTTGCTCTTTGTGAAACATGGCTTTCACCCGAAATCGATCTTCCGATTCACGATTTCAACATTATTCGGCTTGATCGTGAGGATTCACGTGGAGGAGGAGTACTTTTGGGGATCAAAAAGTGCTACTCCTTCTATAGAGTGAATTTTCCTCCAATTCCAGGTATTGAAGTTGTCGCATGTCAGGCTGTTATTAAAAATAAAAGCCTTTGCATTGCTTCCGTTTATATTCCTCCTAGAGCCCCAATAAACCAGAAACAACTTTCAGATATGTGTTCGGTTCTTCCTGCTCCGCGGTTGGTCATGGGAGATTTTAACTCTCACGGTACCGGCTGGGGAGAACTGTACGATGACAACCGGTCTTCTTTGATATATGACCTCTGTGACAACTTCAATATGACCGTTCTCAACAATGGAGAAATTACACGCTTGGCTGGTCCATCCTCACTTGGCAGTAGGTTAGACCTTACACTTTGCTCGAATTCATTATCGTTGGACTGCACGTGGAATGTGATCCAGGATCCCCACGGTAGTGATCATTTGCCTATTAAAATTTCGGTTGCCACCGGGCTCACTCCGCCGGAATCGATAAACGTCACCTATGATCTAACTCGTAATATCGATTGGACAAGGTTCAAGACAGCAATAGATGAAGCCGTAACAACGGTAGAAGGGCTTCCACCGCTGGAGGAATATAACTTCCTCTCCAACCTGATTTTGGAAAGCGCGCTTCAAGCTCAAACTCGACCAGTTCCAGGAACGTCATTTCGCAGGAAACCTCCTTCCCCATGGTGGGATCAGCAATGCACCGAGGTTTACCGCAAAAAGTCCGACGCGTTCAAAGTTTTTCGTAGACGTGGCACACCTGAGCACTTCGAAAGGTACACGGCTCTCGAACGAGAATTTAAGAGCCTCATCAAGGCCAAGAAACGCGGTTACTGGCGACAATTCGTGGACGGGCTATCGCGTGAAACGTCGATGAATACCCTTTGGAACACGGCGCGAAGATTGCGTAACAGAATTACGAACAACGAGAACGAGGAGTATTCGGACCAATGGATCCTCAAGTTCGCGCGAAAAGTTTGTCCAGATTCTGTTCCAGCACAAATGTTTCCTCGCGAAACCACGAATTCGATAGATGAGATCAGCCAACCTTTTTCAATGGTAGAACTCTCTCTCGCACTCCTTTCGTGTGGCAATACGGCTCCAGGGGCTGATAGAATCAAGTTCAACTTGCTTAAGAACCTTCCAGACGTCGCTAAGAGGCGCATGTTGCACTTGTTTAATCAGTTTCTGGCTCTCAACATTGTACCGGATGACTGGAGACGGGTGAGAGTTATTGCCATTCAAAAACCTGGTAAACCCGCGTCCGACCACAACTCCTATCGACCCATCGCGATGTTATCTTGTATTCGAAAGTTGTTGGAGAAAATGATCCTTTTCCGCCTGGACAAATGGGTTGAGACGAATAACCTGCTTTCAGATACGCAATATGGTTTTCGTAGGGGTAAGGGAACGAACGACTGCCTCGCGTTGCTTTCCACAGAGATTCAGTTAGCTTTTGCTAAAAAAGAGCAAATGGCTTCTGTTTTCTTGGATATCAAGGGGGCTTTTGATTCAGTATCTGTTGAAGTTCTCTCAGATAAACTCCACGCTTGTGGTTTCTCACCATTAATGAACAATTTGTTGTACAATTTGCTGTCAGAGAAACATATGAGCTTTTCTCATGGAACCTCTACAGCATCTCGATTTAGCTACATGGGTCTCCCCCAGGGATCATGTTTAAGCCCCCTTTTGTATAATTTTTATGTCAAAGACATTGACGGGTGTTTGAGTGAGAATTGTACGTTGAGACAACTTGCAGATGACGGTGTAGTGTCTGTCACGGGACCCAATGGGGTCGATCTGCAAGGACCCTTACAGGATACCTTAGACAATTTGTCTACATGGGCTCTCGAGCTAGGTATCGAATTCTCTACGGAGAAAACTGAGTTGGTAGTTTTTTCTAAGAAGCATAACCCTGCACAACCGAAGCTTCAAATTTTGGGTACACCGATAACTCATTCTATGTCATTTAAATATCTTGGGGTCTGGTTCGATTCAAAGTGCACCTGGAGATCCCACATTGAGTATCTGAAGCGAAAGTGCCAACAAAGGATAAACTTTCTCTGCACAATTACCGGGACCTGGTGGGGAGCGCATCCGCAAGATCTTCTAACGTTGTACCGGACAACGATTTTGTCGGTTATAGAATACGGTAGTTTTTGTTTTCAGTCAGCGGCTCGGTCGCACATCATCAAACTGGAACGTATTCAGTATCGGTGTCTTCGTATTGCGTTAGGTTGTATGCACTCGACTCATACCATGAGTCTGGAAGTGCTGGCTGGCATGTTGCCACTCTCGGATCGGTTTTCAGAATTATCTCTCCGGCTCCTTACCAGGTGTGAAGTTATGAACCCCCAGGTGATCGAAAATTTTGAGAAGCTCCTTGAGTTGAATCCTCAAACCCGCTTCATGACTTTGTACCATTTATACATAACACAGGATGTCAGCCCTTCGCTGAATATTCCCAATCGTGTTTACTTCTCCAACTTCGGAAATTCGGTTCATTTTGATTTATCCATGAAACAGGAGCTTCGTGGAATCCCAGAGCATCATCGTCCTATGATTGCTCCGGTGATATTTGCTGCAAAGTTTGGCCTAGTTGATTCCACCAAAACGTTTTTCACTGACGGGTCTTTGATAGTGGACTCCGCTGGCTTTGGTGTATACAATGAAAATTATAGCGTCGCTCGTAAACTTCAAGCACCTTGTTCTGTTTTTGTCGCGGAATTGGCAGCAATTCATTTTTCTTTAGAAATTGTTGCCTCACTAACACCGGATGAATACTTCATTTTCACGGATAGTCTCAGTTCTATAGAGGCTATTCGCTCCTTGAGGCCGGTAAAGCACACCTCTTATTTTCTTATGAAAATACGAGGTCTTCTAAGTGCTTTATCTTCACGTTCTTTTATTATCACCTTTGTTTGGGTCCCATCTCATTGTTCGATTCCTGACAATGAGAAAGCGGACTCGCTTGCAAGGGTGGGCGCTATCGAAGGCGATATTTATGACCGACAAATCGCCTTCAACGAATTTTTCTATATTTTTCGTCAGATATCACTCGATAGCTGGCAGTATAAATGGAGTAAAGGAGACTTGGGGCGATGGCTACACTCTATCACTCCTAAGGTGTCTAAGAAATGTTGGTTCAGGGGATTGGATGTGGGTCGAGACTTCATTCGTGTGATGTCTCGCCTCATGTCCAATCATTATTCTTTAAACGCTCATTTGTTCCGTGTTGGGCTGAGCGACAGCAATCGCTGTGAATGTGGACAAGGTTACCAGGACGCAGATCACGTTATTTGGTTTTGTGCTGAGCATCGTGGAGTCAGATCTGAGTTTTATGATTCCCTTCGGGCTCGAGGTAGACAACCCAATGTACCGATTCGAGACATTTTGGCTGCACGCGATCTGGAATTTATGAAACTCATTTATGTGTTTTTGACTAACATTAGCCTTAGATTGTAGTTTGATTAACTTACTTGTTTAGGTTAAATTTTTGAGGATTGTGTGCATTGGTGTGTGATTGTGGTTGTGTGTGTGAGTGTTGTGTGTGTGTGTGTGGGGGGGTGTGTGTGTGTGTGTGTGTGTGTGTGTGTGTGTGTGTGTGTGTGTGTGTGTGTGTGTGGAGAGAGAGTGAGTGGATATTTTTTTTTAAATTGAAAACGTTCAATTAAAAAATTGTAATTTGAAATTCTAGATATAAGAAAACCATTGTTCCTCATGCTTTGTTTTAAATTCCCACCGCAATTTTCCCATCCATAAAATTGTAATTCCTATTAACCTCGAGACGGCCGCGAGTAATCGGTTCCACCCCCTTAACCTTAGTTCTAAGATAACTGATGTATATAAACATGAAAACTTGGCTCTGTAAAGTTGATTCGATTGAGCCTGAACAAATAAATGAATTCATAAAAAAAAAAAAATTATTATATTTTTATAGTATAATAGCCCTGTTTGTCTGTCCGGTGACTAGCCAACCAGACGCAGCACGCGGGGAAATTCTCACAAAAAATAAAATATTTGACACTTCAATTCTCTTTTACTATCAGACGCAGAAAACAAAACCAGTGACAACCTAAGACAACCAGACACAGCATTTGATGAAAAAATCACAGACAACAGACGTTGAAAATTTTGATTTTATTTAATGCAGAAAAGAATCTATAACTCTTAGACAACCGAATGCAGCAGTTGCTGGAAACAACACAGACAACAATAAAAAACGCCGTCGTTCGACAAGCGGGCCCACATGTCAAATACGACATGAGCGCCGCCGTGGCCTATCGTCAATCTACTGATTTTCAATTCAACCACTAAAATCAGTAAACGATGGAAACTGTATTGAGTGTCATATCTGTTTGTCTATGCCGAGAAGATCGAGCTGACTTGGAGGATGCTTTGTTGTTAAATTTTGACATTTCGTTTCGGTCACCATCCTCATCGCAGCCAACTTATCATAAGTTTGCCGCTGATAGGTGCGGTTTCCCACTGATAGGTCCGGTTTCGTGTCAAAAAAAAAAATGCGATGAAAAGTGCAGATGATTTTTTTTCGCTTTCCTTGAAAGTGGAAGGAGGATTTTTCTTCCTTTTCTTTAGGGGCGGCTGGCTGGAGAGTCACCCTCTGTCAGCACCGCGCCGCTCGCTCTGCTGCGTGTGTTCTGCACTTGTCGTCGTCTTCTTCAGTGTGTGATTGTGGTCGTGTGACAAACAGGCATCGTTGTGTTGTTGCTGCTGCCGCTTCTTCGGAGACTTTGTGCATCATCAGTAAGAGATCCTAATAAAATACTGGACTCCGGTTTGATTGATCATTTTGTGGATCGTAGCATAAAGCAGGGTTGCCACATGCACAGATTTATCTATATTGACACAGATTTTTAACGTAGGACTACGTTTCTCTTTTCTATACCGGGTGTCATTTCAAAATTTTGAAAAATGAGAGCGTTACGCAAACGTGAAAGGTTTTTGAACGCTAATAACTCTCGTTTGAACAGCATGACTTCATTTGTACACCATTTGACCAGGAAAACTTACAAATTTTTTGCATCTAAATTTCAACTAAGTAATTTTAGTATAAGTAGTTCAATTTATCACTTAAAGATGACCTTCTTTTGCTCCCATGTAAATTTACACATGAACAGGTTGAAAATATAATTTTCCCTCTCCGGGGCCTCACAAGTGGGTAACAAATTGTCTTTTTATTATTTCATTTAGTTTTATTCCATGTTAAATACAGCACTAGCCTCACCACTCACTCAGCTGTAAAATTATTTTGCTTTGTTGCCGGTGCCTGATTTTATAACTGAAGCCTGTCCCCTCTTTTGAATTTTGCTTCGTACTGCATTTTCGTGCCTCTCTTCTTTGTAAATGTGCCATCCCGGATGATTTTGTCTGTGATTTTTTCGGGCTACCGGGAATTTGCTTGGCACTATCGCTGGGCTCCTTCTTTTTGTCATCTAGCGATGGAGAATCCGAGCCAGAAGCAATCGCCGTCGTTTTGACCGAAGGTGTGATCCCGGATGATTTTGTCTGTGAATTTTTCGGGCTACCGGGAATTTGCTTCGCAGAATCCGAGCCAGGAGAGATCACCGTCGTTTCGTCCAAAGGCTCGATCCCGGATGATTTTGTCTGTGAATTTTTCGGGCTACCGGGAATTAGCTTCGCAGAATCCGAGCCAGCAGCAATCGCCGTCGTTTCGTCCAAAGGTGCGATCCCGGATAATATTGTCTGTGAATTTTTCAGGCTACCGGGAATTCGCTTCGCACT
The DNA here is from genome assembly GCA_024533555.2 of Aedes koreicus. Taxonomy (NCBI): domain Eukaryota; kingdom Metazoa; phylum Arthropoda; class Insecta; order Diptera; family Culicidae; genus Aedes; species Aedes koreicus. Next base: position 42,401 of record JAHHFK020000418.1, read on the forward strand.
ATCGCTGGGCTCCTTCTTTTTGTCATCTAGCGATGGAGAATCCGAGCCAGAAGCAATCGCCGTCGTTTCGACCGAAGGTGCGATCCCGGATAATTGTGTCTGTGATTGCGTCGTGGTTCGGCGCTTCGACTGCAGATGAAAAGTGAATCCGAACAGGCTCAGCATTTGACATTTGAAGATAGTCCAGAGATGACAGCCCATGATGAAAACGAACAATTTGACGAAGGTGACCAACAGTTGGGTTTCGTTCGAACAGGCGGGATCGGGTTGATTCGTTGATGATATAAGTTGGTTCGGTTGTTTGTTACTACTGGTGAATTGTCCGGGAAGGGAAGTCTTTTATATACATCACAGTCGTTCCTACCTCAACGATAGGTAGGAACGGGAAAATCATTATGTTGGATGGAATGGAAGGAATTGAAAACATGATGTAGACATAACTACATGCATACTTTAGATAACAAAAGGCTTTTAATTACTGGTACCGGTTTTCGAAAAAAAAAAAAAGGGGGGAGTTTCTGCGCGTCCATCAATCTCTGTACCTCTTCGCGTTTTGTTTTCAACGGTTGCATTATTTCTTGACTTTGTTGACAGAGAGGTAAACAAAGATTCAGACATCATTTTTTGCAATTGTAACCCCACACAAACTATCACCATAATTATATTAGGGAAAAATTATCCTTTGTGGTGGTAGTACTAGTTTGCCGATTTAAATCCGCATGTGATCGTTGCGTAAACATGAATTTTAAGAACAAATATCTCGTAATTTCATCTAGTGAAATGCTTTCATTACGTTTTTTTCTACAACTGACGAAATTGGTTTCGTGAGGACTAGTCAATCGCTGCTCCTCTACTATCGTATCCGTGTATGTATGTGTTGCTGATGTGGTGAGCGGGAGTCCTTAGTTTATCCTCAATAGATCATTGCACGGAATGTATTAACCTCACTTTTTTGACAGTTTAGGGAGCTTGTTTACTAGGTGTTAGAATTTGAACCGCTCAAACTAAATTTTTCATTGCCTTTTTCCGGATTCTGTACGATTCGATTCAGGAAAGGATGTAAAAATAAGCACTGGTGTCTGTTTTTTACAATTTTACTTCAATCGAAATAAATTCTGAGCACAAAATCTCAAATCGATAATACCGAAAATATTCCAAGTCCACGTAAACAAGCTCCCTGAACTGTCAAAACTGCATTGATGACGCCATCGTGCAATGATCTATAGAAACAAAATTGACGAAAATTGTGACTTCATCTACACTCAGAAAAAAATCTAAACTAACTAGTTTAAAGTTCACTCTAAATCGATATTCGCCTGGTTGACGCTTAGCTCCGTATAAACGGCAACTATACTCGCTTAGTATAAACTTGAATTAAAAGGAGCGTAGTATAATGTTGAGATTTATGTGCTTAGTTTTGTTTTACGGGATCTATTTATTTATTTGCGTCAATCTATTGCAGACCAGTTTTGTTTTACAAATAGTACTTAAAGTTTAATTTGTTATATCTTAATTACCCTAACCGCGAAAAGAAAATGTTCCTAACCTTTTTTTTTTAATCATTGTCACATCTATTATATTGCAATACTTATTATAACAGGGCATCATTCTATTTAAAGGCTCATTCTTTGCATGGTTTGTTCTTTGACTTTTTATGTGAAACAATTGTCTATTTCTTAGGAAGCGAGAGGGTGCATAGAAGTTAAGATTTTCTAAAATCTCTTTTGTATTTACTCTCTGCATAATAACATCATTCAGGAAAGCTATCATTGCCAATTCTCTTATCTTTTTAAGCCCAGCTAAATTAATCAACATACATCGTGACGCATAATACGGCAACTTTCGTAGGGCAAATAACAAAAATTGTTTTGGAACTGATATGGAGACCAAACTATGCCACAATATTCAAGAAGGGGTCTCACATATGTTATGTACAGCGTTTTGATTGTGTATGGATCATTAAAGTTAGGGCTAAACGTTTTGATAAACCCGAGCATGTTGCAATGATATTATTATAATGTTCGGCAAAAGTTAATTTAGAATCGAGTATAACACCTAAGTCTCTAATTTGAATGCATCTTTCAACAGTTCTCTGGCCGAGTGAAGATTATTAGAACCGATAGATGTCTTTATTACCAGAATGGTATTAATAAAAACCAGAATCCGGATTACGTTAGTAAGCATTTTTGGGTAGTTCTTTAGTTTGGTCGAGAGAGTTCGTTGGTTGCAAATTTTCGGTTTTTTTTTCGGGACGCGTAGAATAGGCTCTGGGTGGACAAACCTTCAAAGGAAAACTACCCACCCTGTAAATTGTTCATTTTTTTATAGGTCCATTCTTCGTTGGAGCTAGTGCGTTGAGAGTTTCGGCCGTGAGTAAAAGGTTACGATTAAGGACTCGCCCTGAGGTCTCGCAGCCGGGTACGGGATTCTTTGCTTAGTCAACGTGCGCCTTCGCGGCAAGGTCAAACTTGCCTGGCGCTTAAGCGGAGGTTGTATTTATCCGAGATTTGATCCTTCTCCTACCCCGTTACAGTAGTTGAAACCTGTATTCAATTTTCCAGGGAATTTCACATTGGACTAGTCCTATTTTGTTGATCTTGAGTGACTCCGAGCAAAGATATCTATAAATTATTCAATAATATAAGGGGATGTGTGGTAAAATCAGCCATATCTTTGTTAACAGAGCCGTGCGGTAGATAAAATAACTTTTATTCGATTCTTCAGGAAATTTTACACCGGGCTAGTCTTATTTGGTTGATCTTGAGCCACTCCGAGCAAAGGTATCTATAAACTATTCAAGAATACAAGGGAAAGTGGGGTAAAATCAGCCATATCTTTGTTCACAGAGCTGTGCGGTAGTTGAAACAGCATCTTTTTGATTTTCCAAGAAATTTCACATGGAATTAGCACTATTTTGTTGATCTTGAGCCTCTCCGTGCAAAGATATCTATAAATTATTCTAGAATATAAGGGGAAGTGGGATAAAATAAGCTCTATAACTCCACAATCATATCCGTGCGGTGATTGAAACCATTTCCATTCGATTTTCCAGACAATTTCCAAGCGAAAATGGCCTTGTTTACAAGCCGTGCTTAAAAGCGACAAAAGTTACAGTTTTTTTTCCTCAGTTTTCATCAGTTCTTGCCCACTGTGCGCCGTATTAAATTTCCGCACATCTTTTCCTTTAAAGATCGCAGCACGTCACTTCTTTTTTCTTACTTAAGGAACCATTACAATTCGGCAAAGATTTGTCATTAGGGCCTAACTGACAAACGTAAACAATGGCTTCTTCCGTACATTTCTCATGATACAAAATCTACTCACGCATGCCAGTTCTATCGGATAAACGACGCTTCCTCTTCGAAATGATCGTGCTGGTATAATGAAGCGAGTTTTCAATGTCGAGTAATTCGCGAAAAAAGACATTGTTTACATTGTTTGCGTTAGTCCCTAATGAAAAATTCTTGTCGAATTTATTTTATATTTCAACTGCCACGTCATTCATCTCTTTGAAATGAGCGTTGAAATATAATTAGCATTGTTGTCATTTTGTTTTGATTGCAACACACGACCGTAGAGATCAACTCAACTTGTTGTTTTAAGTGGAGTTGCATTTTTTCCACAGGCAAAAAACTTTTCCATATGAACAAATTCTCAATCAGTTTTTGAGACTGAACAAAATGTTCAAGCCCCGAACTGAGTTAATCTCGGCAGCAGGGTAAATGCACCCTTATTTTTAGGGAAATGCTCCTTAAACTTTGGAAAAATGCTCCTTAGTTGCGTTTGCACGGTATAATGCAATCGGAGGTATTTACCTTTTGGTTAGCGCTTGCCGGGTGTTTTGACGGGTCTTCATTTTCTTCAAGATAGTTTTGACGGGTTTTAAGTTTCTGAATTTAAGACCCGTCAAAACGAAATTAAGACTCTTCAAAATGAAATTAAAACTCGTCAAAATGAAATTAAGACTCGTCAAAATGAAATTTAAACCCGTCAAAACTACCTCGAAAATTGCGGAGCGAAGCGCCTCTATACAATCTTGAAAAAACTTAAGACCCGTCAAAACAACCGGCAAGCGCTAACCAGAAGGTAAATACCTCCGATTGCATTATACCGTGCAAACGCAACTAAGGAGCATTTTTCCAAAGTTTAAGGAGCATTTCCCCAAAAAGAAGGGTGCATTTACCCTTTGCCGTTAATCTCAGCGACCGCGTAAATAGAAGACCAAAGCCACACCAGCTGACGGTATATAAAATTATCCTTGGTAGCAAACCGAGCGGTAGAAATCGTACAGGTAAACCACAATAAAACCAAAGCAACATTTGGCACCAAATCCTCTTTCACATTCAGTAGTTGAATTGATTCGGTGCAGCCATGGAGGTTGCCAGACGCGACTCGTTGAATCCAAACTTTGTGCAACGTCTGACACGGATCCAAGCGGCGCGGGTGTGCCGTTTCTGTCTCTGCAACAGCAATCGATTGATCAGCATCCAGGACAGCGATCGCATTCAGCTGCTCATCTCGGAATGCTACCACGGTTGTTTGGGAACGCTGAACGGAAATGCCTCCCGATTCGTTTGCGCTGATTGCTACCGAAGGTTGGAGCAAAGCTACGAGTTCCTTCTACTGGCTAGCCGGGTTCAAGCTTTGGTTGATACGTACACCTTCCATGATGGAGAGTGGCCATGTCAGTCATTATTGGAGCACTCCACTGGCCAAACAGGTGAGAAGCGGGTTGCCTGCCCGGACGAGGACGACGAGGAGCTGGAAGTGCATAGTAAGAGAGCACGCGTTGAAGATTCTCCGGACGAAGAAGAACTGCTAGGCGAGTCATCTAGCTTGGTAGGTAATCATTGCGATACTCCTGGAAATTTGGAAGATTTCAACGAACGCGGCCCGGAGAAAAGTGAATTGTCGATGGAGAGTACGCTGTCTGGAGAAATTACAGGCTCGGATTTGTTTCAAGAATGTGCATCGTCGTATAGTGGTAGTGGTGGCTTGAATTCTCCACAAGATAGCGAAGTGGGGGAGAATGGATCTGGTGAAGATGAGGAGACGGATTACGTGGATTCCATCATTGGAGAATTGAGTAAGGACCTTTCGATGGTGCAAAATCTGTGTCTGCAGATTCAGGCCTTTGGAGTTGGACGCGGTGCTGATCGGAGCAGCGACAATGAATCTGTGCTAAAATTGAGCGGCAGCGATAGTCGATCTAACAGCTTTCGGAGGGAGGATGGTTAGCTGTTGGAAGTTTGACTGTAAGTTAGTATGAAATCTTATCGTGAGAATTATCAGAGTTATGAAAGAAAACATAAATAAATGAGTGTTCATCCTGAATTGTGTTTTAACTTATTCTTTTTGTTCAATGTAAGAAAAGTCATTTTGTTTGAATAGATATAAATAGTTTCATGAACAAAATTACAATAAATAAATAAAGGAAGTTTAATAAATACCGAGTAAAAAATTGTGTTGATGAAAATAAGTTCCGAAAAAAATCCATTCCTGTTGCATCGGAAGCTGCTTGGAATGCTGTACGAGTAAGCTAAGAAGCTTTCATGTTCATTTAACGACCTAATAATATGCTTTAATCAAAATGCTTAGAGCATAAAAAACTTTTCATCTAAGCAGATAAGATTAATTGATGATTGCCCAGTGGTGATAAATGTACTGTATTTTGACCAGTGCTGTAAGTAATCATTTCGACCCAATGCGATTCGTTTTACGATAAATCCCCAGACAACTTAAATGCACGTATATTGAAAGTTGTTTCTATGATATACAAACATATATGTAAGTAAAAAAATCGTATAGAATGCAAAAATATGACTTATACGTGCAAAAGTGGAGGCCATATACGTGCACTTCCACTGTTTTCTTAAACGAGTTGATTTGATATCGTATGCGATTGAATTTGTAATAACAAATTCGAATTAAAAAGTTTAGGGATGTATATCCGATTTAGTTTCCGACGCAGTACGATGAATAAATGAAACATCGTATATAAGTCAAAAATTTGCACTCTTTACGATTTAACTTAAACATAATACGATGAAGGCCACAATTAATTGCGATTTTGACTTAAAATATAGGAATATATTAGGTGCACAACTAAGTTCTCGCTGTTTTTTTTTGGTGAAAAAGGAACTTTATTTTGAAAACAAAGGTTACAAACGAATTATTCAAAGTATTGCCCATCACTAGCTACGATTTTTTCCCATCTTTCTGGTAGAACGTGAATACCATTTCGATAGAACTGTTCGTCTTTTGATGCTATCCAAGAATCAAGCCATTTTGAGATGTCATCATATGAGTGGAATTGCTGACCAGTGAGACCATGTGCCATCGAACGGAACAAGTAATAATCGGACGGTGCAATATCAGGAGAATATGGCGGGTGAGGTAGGACTTCCCATTTGAGCGTTTCCAAGTAGGTTTTCACGGGTTTCGCAACGTGAGGTCGAGCGTTGTCATGCTGAAGAATCACTTCTTCGTGTCTGTGCTCGTATTGTGGCCGTTTTTCGTGCATTGCTCGGCTCAATCGCATCAATGAGTTCGATACCGTTCCCCGGTAATGGTTTCGTTTGGTTTCAACAGCTCATAATAAATAACACCAACTTGGTCCCACCAAATACACAGCATAACCTTCGCAGCGTGAATATTCGGCCTAGGCGAAGCATGCCCGGGCAGTCCCCATGAATGTTTCCGTTTTGGTTTACTGTAATGAATCCATTTTTCGTCACCCGTCACAATGCGATGTAGAAAACTCTTCCTTTTTTGCCGCTGGAGCAGTTGTTCACAGACGAAAAAACGACGCTCAACATCTCTTGGCTTCAAATCGTAAGGAACCCAAGTTCCTTGCTTTTGAATCATTTCCAACGCATGCAATCGCTTAGAAACGGCTTGGCGGGAAACTCCTAATCCTGAACCAAGCTCTTGTTGCGTTTGACACGGATCCTCATCGATCAATTCAGAGTCTTCGAAGTTTTTTGGCCTTCCTTCACGCGGACGATCATCAACACTGAAATCACCGTTTTTGAAGCGACGAAACCAATCACGACACGTTGTTTCACTCAGAGCAGCATCACCGTAAACTTTTTGGAGCTCTCGATGTGCTTCAGCCGCCGTTTTCTTCGAATGAAAGAAGAAAATCATCACTTCCCGCAAATGACGATTATTTGGCACGAAATCAGACATCTTCAAACAACCAAAATATATAACACTAAACCAAAATCACTGATTTGGCAAAGCAGTTTGTTTACCATATGTCTGAGCTTGGTTTATGACGCTTGAGATGTACAACATTCGACCAGCACTTACTACTGGCGCCATCTATTGCTAAACAGCGGGAACTTAGTTGCGCACCTAATACGATACTATTTGAACACTTTTATGCGACTTGAGGTTGTCTGGCTAGTTCCAGAAGCTGATTTTCAAGTCATTACGTATGATGAAATTGTGCTGTGTTTGATTATTTTTTTAAATTTTCTTTACAAGATTTTGTTTCACCTAAAAATCTTAGACGTAAGAGCGCAATATCGTAATATTAAAATGATATTCATAATTGAATATCATTTGAATGTGACAGTGCATATAACACTTTCTATATACCAGTTAAGGCAATGACAAAGTAGTTGAATTAGCCAAGAGCTGCAATTTTATCATACACCACATGATGATGATGGTGATGATGATGATGAGAGCGTACTCAACATCAGAGCACGGATTACCTATGTCTGTAAAATCATACAGGAAGGGCATGTTCTACCTGATGGTTTGTTGTAGCAGGGTGAGTTGAAATCCCTGATAATTTTCGGAAAACAACACAATGCATTGCAATGGCTGTTCTTTCGTGACAAAAGTCTGGCTACCCCTTAGCCTACTCCCCTCCTGGTATAGAAAGTTAACAAATGTTATTATTTCAATGACTTACCATAATGTATCCAATGCATCCACAATCACAACATTCCTAATCTTAGGGATCCTCTCTTGTATAGCACCTGCGACGAAACAACGCACGATAACACTTTCTGTTTTCTTTCAATCGCGTTCGCTTGAAATTGGATTGCTGGTGAGTTGGTCACAATATTTCGCAGCAGGCGACGGAAAATGTAGGTACATTTACCAACACTGTGATAGGGTAAGGGGATGTAATGTTAGCCTGGCACCTTCATTCGGCCTATGTACCAAATATATCATTAATTCAGCGAATCAACAAAATTATGTTGCTATCACGATGACCGATTTAATTCGAAGCAATTCAGACATTATTTATCAATTTACTGTTGTTCACTTCTGTGTAAATTTCGATTTTCTTAAATGAATATCCGGGAACTAAGGAATCACCCAACGCGCTGCACTATACTTTAAGACGATCTTACCTCGTTCACTGACAGACAAGAAAAGGGGAGATGCTTAGTCATGAGTCTATGCCTACTGTGATAGTGATATGCCAAAGATATGCGTACAAGGTAGACCATATTTAAGGGACGGAACGGGCGTTACTGGCAGTGTTGGCTATCTATCCACGTTGTACCACACATCCCCCTTCCACTCAAGGGAAGAAAAGAAGAAAACAAAATAATTTGGTTTTCAACGGTCAATAAACTCAAAAAAGGATGCCAGACCCAAGAAACTTCTCAGTTCAGAAACTGTAGATGGAGGTCTGAACCTGCGGATGCTCTTAATTTTTGCCTCATTGATATTAAATCCGTTTTCGTCCAGCTCGTGTCCTAGGAAGCAAATACGGGTTTTGTCAAACTCACATTTGTCGGAATTTATGGTCAGATTGTTCACCCTCAAAATCTCGAGAACTTGAGCCACGGTCTTATGCAGGTCCTCCAAGGTTTTCGTGAAAATCAATATATCATCTATGTATACTATTATGTTTTCTACTCTTTCTAGGATCCGCGACATTTCCCGTTGAAAAATTTCCGGAGCGCAATTCACCCTGAACATCAGACGAGTAAACCTAAACATGCCATGTTCAGACAGAAAGGTGGTCAAGTCGCGCGATTCTTCATGAAGTTCTAGATGGTAAAAGGCGTTTGTCAAATCGAGCATCGAGAAAAACTTTGCCCCATGGAGTTTGATCCTCATTTCATCCAACAGCGGTAGTCGATAATATTCACGTTTGATTGCCCGATTCGGCGCTCGCATGTTGACAACTAGGCGGAAATCGTCATTGCCCTTGGCAACCGCGGACATACCGCTAATCCAGTTAGGGGCGAATGTTACTCGTTCGATAATTCCCTGAGCTTCCATATTCTGGAGTCTTGTTCTCGCACTTTCTCTGTAGGCCGCCGGACCGTTATAATACGCGTTTCTGATCGGTGGTATGGATTTGTCACCCGGTATCTTCGGAAATATTCCACTCCCTTCCGGTACTTCACAGGCGTTGACGGACACACCTATCTTTAATAGCTTCATATCGTTTGCCGTAGACCGACCCAAGAGTGAACGACGACCATCCGTGACGACCAAGAATTCAGCAATAATAGACGGTTTCTGGCACCTTACTACCTCGATTTTTGCCCTAAACCCGCATTTTACCGAGATTGGTTTGGTTGAAGCGTAAGATCGAAGATCATGGTTGGTCGACAATTTTATTAACTCCAGGTTCGCGTAACCTGAATTGAATTCGTATTCGAGTTTACTCCAGTCGTCGCCACCAATGATATTGACATCCGCTCCAGAGTCTATCAAGAATCGGATTGGGGTCGAAGATCCAAGCCGACATTCCACAAGCGCATCTGTGAGCGACAACGCATTGATTTGCTAGAATATGAATGAGAACACAATTGGATGTTTTGTCGAATATTTAATTATTTTGCAATTGTTTCTGTTTTAACATATTCATCTTTCTTAAATGTTATATTTTAGCGTCTTCAAAGCTTATCGACACTTACCTTATCTTCTTTTTCATTAGGCTACTCTTGGGCGTGTTCCCGCTCAGCTTGAATGCTGTTCGTGTTCTTCTTCCGACATGCTGCTTCGAAATGACCCCGTTCTCCACAAGCGTTGCATTTACGACCAACGGCTGGCCAAGACCCGAACTTGTGGAATAGTCGATAGCATTTTGAACAACGGGAGCGACGTCCTAATCCATGATGTCCACCTTCATCTGTAACTCGCTGTTTCTTGGATTGCATTCCACTGTTTTCAGTTGCGACGTACTACCGTTTCCGTTGAAAAAGCTTCAGAGGATTCGGTTTGTGATGTTCCGGCTAGGTACGCTTCTTCTCGGGTTGCTGATCGGACTATGAAAGTCGTTTCGTATCCAAGCATTCTCGCCGTCTTTGCCAGTTCTTTGTTCCTCATTCCCTTTAGTAGCTGCATTCGGATAAATCGGTCTTCGTCGTTGCTGCTGTATCTGCAGAGGCGCACTTTTTCCATCAGGCGTGCGTGGAAAGCTATCGTTGGCTCATCTGCACCCTGCTTCATATTCGAGAATGTCTCGTATTTAGCAGTAATGTCCACCATCGATTGAAGATAGGTTTCGATGTTTTTAACGAAGTTTTCGTAGCAGTTTGGCTCACGTAGGCTCGGGCGAAGCCTGGCTGCTCTAGCTATTCCCTGCAGTTTCTCACCTAAAGATAGGTACAGTATCTGAGAACGCTTCACTGGATCGTTAATGTTAGAAATCGATGCAGCAATTTCGAACCGGTCAATAAACCGATTCCATTGTTCCCACATTTGGTTCGCCGGCACATCGTTCGGGAAAGGTTGGATATTTTCCCAACGCATGCTGGCTGTGCCTGTGGAAGGTCCTGCCAATTCAGATGTGATTGTGGTTATTTGAAGTCGCTTCCAAGACATAATCGTGTTCACCCATGTCAGGTCCAAGAACCAATCACGGTCATTCCGAGCCGTTTCCGAAACAAAATAACGGTCATCCCGAACCGCTTTCAAAACACCACAAAACAAACCTGCGGTCGTCTCGAGCCGCATTCAAGGAACAATCGCGGTCATCCCGAGCCGCTCCAAAACAAAATCCGGTCATCCCGAGCCGCTCCCAAACAAACCCGCGGTCATCCCGAGCCGCTTCCCCGCCCTAAAATCGCGGTCATCCCGAGCCGCTTCCAAACAAAATCGCGGTCATCCCGAGCCGCATTCCAGAAATATAAACTGTGACCATCCTGGGTCACGTTAAAGGCAACACTACTTTGCTTTATTACCATTTTTCTTGGAAGGTTAACTGTGTCCACTATATTCCTTTTGAGACATTTTGAAGTGAAATTAAAACCTCGACGCTTGGGAGCCATTTTTTTTCGACTTTCCACGTTCAAGAACTTTTTTTTTCAAATTTCAAAAAATTTCTGCGATGGGTGATTCCTCAGGACAAATAAGTAAGTTTAATATTATTCAGTTTTCTGCTGAAAATTCAGCAGTCTGGCCGGATCGCCAATGTGAATATCCGGGAACTAAGGAATCACCCAACGCGCTGCACTATACTTTAGGACGATCTTACCTCGTTCACTGACAGACAAGAAAAGGGGAGATGCTTAGTCATGAGTCTATGCCTACTGTGATAGTGATATGCCAAAGATATGCGTACAAGGTAGACCATATTTAAGGGACGTAACGGGCGTTACTGGCAGTGTTGGCTATCTATCCACGTTGTACCACACAAACCCAGCTTATTTGCGGTCTCGGAGAGATAGGTGGGTGTTGGACGATTTGTTGGGGGGGTGCCGTGGGGAAGCAATTTATTTGGGGTGGGTGGGGGTTGGGGGGGGGGGGGGTGCGGGGGATTGGTGGGGGGGGGGTGGGGGAAAAAAAGAGGAGACTCAAAATAAAAGAGGGGTGTGGGTTTATGAAGAAGAAAAGAGGTGGATTTGGGGGCGTAGAGGGTGTGGAAGAGGTAAAATAAGGTGAAGTAAAAGTTGAAGAAACAGGGTAAGGGATTTTTTTTGTGTGGGAAAAAAAAGATGATTCCAAAGAAGGCGTTAACAACGAAATTGTTTGCAATCTTTCATGTGCCATACAACAATGTTTGCAATCTTTCATACAACAGGCTAGATTCAAGCGTTATCTAGCTTAACTTTACATGAAATATCCCATTATTTTCTGCCAAATCTGGCATTCCTTTTATGTGCATTAGATAACGCAAAAAAATCAATGTTTATTTATCTGTGCATGTGACAATCTTTTAAGGCAGTTTGTTTTGTGAAATTTTATGTTGGGAAAACTGAATACAACTGGTAATGCCTAAAATTATTAAATCAAGAACAAAAATCGTACGAAGACTGCATTGATTAAAAAAAAAAAAAATGAGTGGGGTTGTGTTTAACACACGATCGGTTGACGTAGACTACGTTAAACCGTTTGATTAGTTTCGGTATATCCGTAGCGGAATATTCACAGAAAAAATAATAATGAATTTGAGCAGACGCGAAAAATTCTTCGTTGTTCAATTGAAACCAAAACAAACGTAAAAAAAGAAATTGTTTGTAATTTTTCATACACCAGACCTGATTTCAGTAATATCAGGTTTACATTTAAATGAAATATTCCATGAATTCGTGTCGAATCTAGCATTCCCTACATACGCATAAGATAATGCAGAAAATTAAATGTTTGTTTCAAACTATGTTGCAACGCAAGTACTGTTCTAATCGGACGTTGGGTTAGCATAAGTGAGTAAGTATGTTAGTCTTCTTCTTCTTCTTTCTTAGCGTTTCAAGCTTATTGCTTTCGCAATTAGCTTAGTGCTTGCTCTCAACTTAGTGTTCTAAATGCACTTCCACAGTTATCATTTAAGAGCTTTCGATGCCAAGTACCATTTTTGCATTAATATGATTGTGTGGCAAGTACAATCATACCCTATATGTTCAGGGAGTCGAGAAATTTTCCTTACCGAAAAATTCATAGACCAGACCGGGAATCGAACCCAGCTCCTGGTGTTGCTTTGTAGCCGAACCTTTACCGACTGAGCTAAGGGAGGACCCTGTGTGTTAGTATGCATTATGAAAATTAGGAAATTCTATTGTGCACGCTTCAGAAAGGTTTAAATGATAATACCGCCTCAAGTTGAAAGCCCTTCACCAGCATCTCAACCAGTAGCTAGCAACGTTTAAGTTTTGCCTGATAATCACGAGTTCACTCGGCATCGGTACATGGTCGGAGGATTTTCCACATGTTCGATTTTAACGCGCCTCTGAAATCTGCGCATACGTTTGGCATCAAAACGATTAGGCATCGTACTCATTCTCACTTTCACAGTTTCTCAAAATTTATTTCTTCCTATAAATAAAACTCTATCCAACGCGAATCGTTAAAACAATAGAATAACTATTCATAACTGTACTAATTGGAGTATGCAGAGAATGTTACTTCGGAATATCCTTTTCGAAAATCAAAGCGAAAATCAAACGTAGGAAATTTCTTGATACTTGCCGGAACGCAACATTCTTTAAAATTTTCCAATACCGATTGATGAATTGTACACGAAAAATATTCATCTTTTGTTTGTAAAATTTCAAATACTTGAGTAAATAAAATGGCAATCGTGAAAACCTCAAGTTTATCAGAGCAAAAACACCAAAAATAAATCAATCAAGAAACGATCGAGTTATTCGCATCCGGTGTTTATATTTTTCGTGACGGCAGCCATTTGAAAAATGTACACAATGCTCAAGGTATGCAACGAAGAGGAAACCTTCTTTAACCCACCGCTGGTTGTCAATTGGTAAGTACTTGGATAGTAATGTTGAATAAATTCCAATCAAACAAACTCTTTCAAATTTGAATCAGTCGTCCTGAAAAGGACGGATTTTAAATTGTCCGCATACTAATTAAAACCTTCTCGGTCTTTTGAAGAAGCAGGTTGCGCCTTACCAAAGATGGCTACCAACAAGATCACACACACACACAAGCGCCTTATTTCGCTTCCTCGTGGTTGCGCCCACCGGCTGGCAACCGACTGTCTAGTACACTACTGAATAATTAATGGCTGCCTAGCAACGGTTGTCACCGCCAGCAGCCAAATCCAACGTTGGCGCCTTGCCGCTCCGCACTGCCGAATGAAGTTAGTGCACCCTCCAGGGTACATGCCATCGCCAGCTGCCAGTGAATACTAGCTCGTTGCTCCGCACAGCTCACATTTAAAATCTGTGATAGGAAAGTACTGTGAATTTATGAAATCCAGCCTGAAAAACAAAGTTATAAGACATCACCTTTCATTTTCGTTACTTTCAATAGTCTAAAATTGTTAATGGATAATTTTTGATACTTGAATTGATATGCGGGAAAATTTCCAATCGATTGATGTAAACATTTTGAAAATCTATCAAGCATTTATTAAGTTAAAAGTGTTTAATTTGTAACGATATTTCGTGACGGTCGATTATTTTTCGATTTTCAATTGACACCCTACCCTTGCTGTAAGACGTAGTCTACGTCAAAATCAATCCAATGGGACGAAGTAGCATCCATAAATAGACCCAATTTGATGCTTATAGAGCTACATTACATTCTTATCCCTCGAAAGTTTCTGATTTTATAAAATGAGTTGTATAGTTTTTCGTGATACATACTACAAAACGTTTTATTAAACGTATCTAAGCAAGTGTATAACTAGCTTAATATCGCATACAGCTAAAATACTTCATTAGTTATAATAAAAAATGTAATCGATCGTTGCATGTTAGGCTGAGTCAAGGGAAACATACCCTATGTCTGATATAATTTTGCGCTTGGCGAAAGTGAGTTAATATATGCCATCGATAACGGTGAATGAGATGAAAATGGCAGTTCCTGATCAGTTTGACATAATCAACCATAATTATTAACTTTTATCTCCGGTTGCGGCCATAAATTTCCATAATCAAGCGATTTTATGGATGATATAAAATTTCTCACAATCTGAGTGGCTTTTCGATTGAGCCGTGTCAACGGACAAACAACATTGATATTAAACGTTAAGTACCCTAGGGAGATTCTTCCACGGATTCTATCGACGAAACACTATCGTGTTGGATCTTTCATAATTAACATGAACGCTTTTTTTGTGAAACAGTACTCACAATACTCGCTTAGCAGAAAATAGATTACGTGTTCCTATCAGTTCTACTGAAAAGTCATTCACCTCACATACAGATGGCGCTTGTTTCTGAATTCACCTAATTTTCAGTTGGGATTGAGTTGTTTAAAGCCAAGTGAATAAGACAGTGAAGAGCATACCAAACGCTTTAAACTATTTTGGTGCACGGAAGACCTCCTTTTTGGAATGTTATTTTCATTTTTTTTATCCTTTTAACTCCGATAGCGGTGGGGCGACTGGCAATGGAAATAGTGATAGCAGGAAATGAGAAGAATGATTAGTAATTTCCATTTAATTCCAACTACCTTTACTGCTTTACTGCTCAGTCGAGTATTAGTACACGACACTGAAGAAGTCTGCACATTGTAGACGAAATACGCGTATCTGACAATATAAGCAATAAAGGTAGTTGGAATTAAATGGAAATTACTAATCATTCTTCTCATTTTCTAGTTACAAGTATTCCACTAAACAGCTCTCACTCTCCAGGATTCAGTGATAGCAGGTTTTTTTTGGAAAACCTCTCACAAAAATGTAGAAAAGTCTAACTCTAGCGAAATGCCAGTCGCCATTTCGAACCTACCGTAAGGTACCTGTAAATGGTGTGGCAAGTTCAGTTTCAACCGAGGTCATTCCATGTGTGGCGGCACATAACATCAAAACTGCAAGCAATCTATCGCTGGCTTCCATCAGTGCTCAAGTTTCACCTCCGCCGGTAGTTCAGCTACAACCTTCTCCCACTCCGGTGGAGGATAAACTTCCTGTAATTGTCGAGCCACTTCCTTCTGAACCAGCCCCTCCGAATCCATCTGAAACAGATCAACTTTTAAACCGTGCCAAGAAAACCAAACTGATTTCCCCACACAACTTTATCCACGAATCCAATCCCTACTTAGTGGACTTTGATGTTCAGGCATCTAAGGCTATAATCCAAACTTCATTCAACTGGGATCATGATCCATCGCACAGCATTCTATTTGCATTCAATGATCACACTGAAAGATTTGATGCTCGAAAAACAGGCAGAAAAATCCCAAGATATATACAACTAGCAGGTTTGTTTGTGAGTGGAACTTGACGATCGTAACATGAAGAAGGCACTAGCTATGCAAAGTGAAATCAAACTGGAAAATGCGGTGGCCAATGTACCGGGAGCGGTCAATAAGGTCCAGAAAAGACGGCTTCCCTTCACTCCGGATTATGTTCAAAGTTTCAAACTGGTCGATGAAGATATTCTATACACTAGAAGTAAGGAGGGGCAAAAGCTGAGGGATCTCGGCTACGAGTTTATTTCAGGGGACGAAACGTTTGATTTAAAAAAAAAATGCTTCTGGATCTTCTGCAGTTGGCACCAGTGGATTGGAAAGCCAGGATCAAAACGGTACCAAAACATGGCTTGCGACACCTCAAACTTCATGATTTTTCAAAATAAGACCAGTGGTGATTATTTTGGATGTACACTGCCGTTATGACCACTCGCGGTAGCGGTCTTGGAATCGTATTCCTCCTATAAAGTGACCTGATTTGTATCGGGCACCAAAACATGACTTGCGACACATCAAACAAGACCATTGGTGGTCATTCTGAAAATACTCTGTCATTGTGGCCACTCCTGTCTGCGTTCCGGGAATCCGCTTTCACGGGAAAAGGGGCCAGATTTGGACGGTATCACCATGGCTTGCACATCCTACAAATCTCATTCCGTTGGGGAAAGCGATTAAATTTAGCAGAGCTTTGCAATAAGTTCTGAACTTGGAAAGGCCATTTGTGAGACGTCATTTTGTAAGAAATGAGAAATTTTGAACAAATGCAGCTTGAGATTTTCATGGATTTTCAAAATAACTAGAACATAATCTAGGGTAATATGCACCCCCGCTGGATAATGGCTTTTTGCACATTTCGAGTACATTTTCAGTATATTTTCATAGATTTATCATACAGCATTGCTAGTTCAGATGTTGATCAAGGTTTGTTGCTTGGTAGATCATTCAAATAGATGTTCAAAATGTATTTTACGATCAAAAAGGTCGTTTTTCTCGGGGGTGCCTATTACCCCAGAAGCCCCTACGTTATTCTCCTCCAAAGAAAATAAATGGCCGACTCCCAGGCCGACTCTATCGTTCAGGCCCCAATCAAAGATATCATAATGTATTTCTAAACGCACACGCACACACACACATAAGCCCAAGTATGTATAATCATAATTTATTTGCGCTTTGCACCGTTATTCTGGATCAACATAGTTGCTAGCTACTAACGGTTTTTGTCAGTTGTTCTTTTGTGACGTCAATGGTTACTGGCAGAGTCCTGATTTTCAATAATTAAAAATTCGTAGTGATAATATGAGTGATTCTGATTCGGATGCTTCAAGCATCATCGACCGAAACTCGGTCAGAAGAAGAGGATAACGGCGAAAAAACATACGTGTCGAAGTGTGGCAGTATTCGATGGAGCACTAATCGTCCGAATGTAGTGAAATCGCATCTTACTAATGGTGCACGAAAATTTAATGTGGATTTGTGTACAATCAAAACCCCACGGGACGCGTTCATCTTGTTCTCAGGTGATTCGATTTTACATATCATTTGTGAATTCACCAATGCGGCAGGAAGTCATGATCCGGACTTCGGAATCATCATTGACAGAAATGTGCTTGGTTGCCGCAAATGGTGTTTTGATTGCCACAAGAAACAACCATGTTCGGGAGTTTTTGTCATCGGACGACTTGACCACTCGTGTGTTCTGTTCGGCCGTCATGTCCCGAATTGGGTTTGTTTCATGCTTAGGGTAAACTGACCTGCAGTGGTGGTACTTAAGTGGCGGTATGTTTCTACAATTATGTTCCATAACGCCACTACCATACCACGACTATAAGTGAGTTTACTCAATTACCCTTCATTGAAAAAATAAAATAAAGTTTATATAATAGTTTTCAGCAAATCTGCAAGTATATTAGATTTGAATCTGGAAATTTGATTAGATTGGATTCCATTACCAGGCGCCCAGCAAGGGGTTCCCTAAACCGGGATCGAATAGGCAGTCGTGCCCAAATGTAACGATCGGTTCCGCTTGATTCGGGACCGGATACATAAGAATATCCTGAACACATATACTCCAGGAAGAGATATAACTGTCGATGAACGGATGATACCATTCCGGGGTAGATGTGTTTTTAGGGTATACATGAAGGCCAAATCACCAAAAGCCACTTTCCCGGTGGAACCCGGTTCCCGAAGGATGACCAGTAGTGGCCACAATGGCCGAATATTTTCAGCATGACCACCGATGGTCTAGTTTTGCAAAATCATGAAGTCTGAGGTGTCGCAAGCCATGGTTTGGTACCGTTTTGCTGCTGATGAGTGTATCGGGAAGGGTACTTACCCCACGGTTCCGCTGAATATATCCGGAACGACGTAAAAATACGGAATGTACAATACTGTATCAACTAGGACAAATTTGTGATCGTTTGCAAAAAGTTGCATCAAATTTGGTTAAGATTCCGCAGAATGGCAGGCAAATGAAAATACAGATTTTTGCTAAAAGAGGGGTCTGGCATGTAGGTGTTAACTGTTCAATACCTTATAAAAATTCACTGTGGTATTTGCTAGCTACTTGACTCTCAAAAATACAATGAAGCATGCTTATCTTAAAGGAAGTTTGAACTTTGGGGTTATTCGTATATTAACCAAGCCCCGCACTCCCTTGTAACAGAATATAACAACCGTCTCACGCCATCCCTAACCGTAATAAACAAGTTCTCATAAAATTAATGTCCGTGTGAAGGAAAATACAAATACAAAAACAACATTATTTTTTATACTTGTGCGAGTTAACGACGTTGCCAACCGGGGCTCGACACATTCCAGCACGGCAATCGACAGAGTCAGCAGAATTCATCCACCGATCGATGGGTCGATCGATCGGACTTGGTACCCACGAGGTGCTGGGACAGCAGAGCCAGCAAGCGTTCATCGGTTAGGTGTTACTTAGCTAGGCTCAATAAAGTTAGTCTTTTCGTAGTGGTCAATTGGTGTAGAACCTTTTTTAAAAAGAACTCCATATAACAAAACTTTTAACAACCTGCCGTAGTGGAAACAGTATAAGTTCTGTGGTGAAAAAATCGTCTAAGTTCAGTGTTAGTGCAACAAATCCTAAAAGTGGAATATCACATATATATCACATATTGGTCCAAGGAGCCAAACCTATATCACACCAGGGTTTCACGAGCCCCATCGCAGCAACCGAAGCAGAGATCAGGACACCGTAGCCAACCGGCTCAATCGTCATCAGGGCCCCCAGTAGCACAGCAGCAAAGAGGACAACCCGAAGTGACTGCCTGGTTTCTCTCCATAGGCAGAGTCCCGAAGAAACAAGATCATCGCAACCGAGATCAACCCATAAATCAACCTACAAAGTCCAATGAAGATGTTGGCAATTTATATACTTTGGACTATCCAACTGACTACAGCTCGGACAATAGATATACGGAACTTGGACGGACAGCCATTAGTTGCCCTTGACCATGGGCCGGCAAGGATTCAGAATGGATCATACTATTATTTACACCATTTTAATATAAGTTCTATTAAAAATTACGTTGAAATATTATATAACCAGTTTCGAAAATCTGCAAAAGAATCAGTTTTCTCCTCTCATCTCACAACATTTTGAAATTATACATTCTCTCCTTCAGAGACTAAGCCCCAGAAGTAGAGTAAAGCGCTGGGATAAAGTAGGGACTATTTGGAAATATGTAGCAGGAACACCAGACGCTGAAGATTTAAAATTAATTAATTCATCAATAAACAATCTCGTTTTTGATAACAATCAACAAGTTAAAATCAATCGTGAAATTACACTTCAACTAAAAGATGTAGCCTTCAAGACGAAAGATGCAATCCAAATTTTTAATTCTAGAAACACCGAGTTTAATGCAATAGCAATTTTAGAAAATCTTAAATTCCTTTCACAAAAGCCTGAGCAAATCTTAGATACTATAACTTTAGCTAAGTGAGGGATCTTAAATGTAATAATACTTAGCGAAAACGAAACCACCACATTTATTCACAATTTAGCTAGGGAAAAGATTTTCGTGTCATCCGCAGCGGAAACCATCTCCTACGCTTCTGCATCCATCACCACCAACCAGAAAGAAATCGCACTTTTAATAAAACTCCCCAAGCTTGATAGCAAAATTTATCGAAAAGCCCACATCCATCCTATCACTCACTATAAGCAACAAATCCATTTATTAAACAGAAATTTCATCATTCATGAAAACGAGACGTTCATCGTAAGCTCCCTAAAGCCAATTATTTTCAAGCTCGACGAGGTAAGACTGGAAAATTCTACGTATATACCAAAACTCCTGCAAGGACAGCCAGCCATCTGTAATTATACTACAGATCCATCACCCGAAGAAATTACCTCCATAGATGATCAACATCTGCTGATCAACACAGTACGAAATCTCACTATAAAAAGCAGTTGTTGACATTCCACAAGGAAACTTTCAGGATGCTACTTGATATCCTACGACAACTGCACTATCAACCTGAATGATATCATGGTCAGTAATACTACACAACAACTGACTGGAAGACCTATACAGCTACCTTTGGATGGTCTCACTATAACCAAAGACCAACAAATCTTCACCCTAAGTTTGGAACATCTAAATCATCTGCAAACGGAAACCAGGAAAGACTTAGAGATGATACGACTGGAAAACAACAGTTTCCGATGGACACCTTTGTCAATTCTTGGAACGTTTTCCTTCACCCCTATCATAATTGGCTTGGCCGTATTTTTTGGAATCTTTGTTCACAGGAAAGCTATGAAGATCCAGTTTACCCAACAATCAAAGGAAGTACCGGCTACCAGGGACATTACGATTGGATTCCAACAGATGAACTCCATGAAAAGAACTCAATGTAACAAAACTTTTAACATGCGTAACTTCACCACAAAAGACTCCCCCACAAATTAAGCGTTACAATTTATAACAAATACTTAACAACCTCCCAAACTGTTGCTTTACGTAATATTTGAACAAACCCCTATGCCCAACATGGCTTTGATTTGAATCAGTAAGTGGCGCCACAGTCTTACATTTAAGTAGTGTTTTTTTTTATTCTAGTATTTCAAATAAAAGGTATGTACATATTTTCAGCCGTCACTGTATTGGATCCACAATCCATTCTGAATAATTTCACTGTTGCATTAGGATGTTAAAAACACGTTTAAAGTTCATCTTGAGTGCAACATATCAACACATTTACAAACAACTAGCATGCACGCTATTTCCAAACAACCCAAAATTAAGTACGTTTGACTCAAATCAGTCAAAAGTATCGCTACTCAAAAGTGAGTAAAGATAGTTCGTAGTACTAAGATGACAAATATTTAACATCGGTATTTTCAAGAAGTAAAATTTAAGTTGATCGAACAAAAATAGAACAAAAATTTGTTTGATGTTCTGGTACCACGTTTAAACCGAATATGTTAGGAATAACATCCTCAAAACTTGTTCATGACCAGACATGTTTGGTAATTCAGCCTCACGACTTCTTTACAACAAACTTCTTATATTCTTGTCAAAGAAGATGTTTCTGGTGTTACTTGGGCGGTACTGTTCGGCAGTCTCAAGAAAAATCAACCCGGAACACCACTGCTCGATCAGTCGACAGCTCAACCACGACATCCGGTGCATTCATTACAACTAGCCAAATTCTACCCGGTGAAGATGGTTCGACAATCACGAGTTACATCCCCGGTGGAATCAAGAAATCCAACTCGTGTAATAGTTCCTTGAATCTCAAGGCAAACACTTCGAAGGTGCAATACTTACGGAAAAATTCCGCCCCAGAGCGGCCTCGTACTTTACTTTGCTTTCGTTCAGCAGCTCTTCCGGAGAGACTGCCGAGGAAAAGAAGCTTCTGGAATCACTGGGGCTGTGCAGGGCGTTCTTCGGGAAGAATCAACACCAGCCGACGGTCATCGATCAAGAAATATTTTCGCCCATCACTTATACGAAGCAGAGCAACCTACCGCACCTATCGAACCGAACCTCGCCAGACAACCCGAACATGGAGTACCCGCCGGTAATAGAACCGGAAACCGCTACTCAAGCGTCGTCAAAATCAAACCGTTCACGATATAGCATCGCAACGTGATTATAGCGAGTCGGTCGTTAATAAATCATGTGTAGTTTTCCTACCCAGTGGTCTTTAAAATAAATCGGTCGTTTCACAACTAGAGAACAGTACAAAATGCACTGGTGGGGTAGAATGAACCACTCAATAAATGTGCTCAAATCTTCAAAACTATAGCTTTAGTGGAATGATACTTTATCATTTTTTACATAAAACAGCATTACTCATAATTTTGTAGTACAATAAGTTACTAAATATACCAAAATATGATCAAAATTGAATAAATCTTCATGACTGTACCTTACATGTAAATAATAGTGTTCTTAAAATAAGCTTTTACCATGCATTAACATCCATGGTTTATATTAAATTTACTTCACATGTATCGCTGCCAACAAAACTTCAAGATATTATCACAACTTCACTTTAATTCCACGTATTTTCAGAATATTTAGACAAAACTATGCAAGACTAAAACTGGGGCAGATCGCACCGTGGCGTTATATACGTCCACACGCTTAGAAAAAAGTACCCAGTGGAGCGGTTAAGTGCAGGAA
Source organism: Aedes koreicus (assembly GCA_024533555.2). Taxonomy (NCBI): domain Eukaryota; kingdom Metazoa; phylum Arthropoda; class Insecta; order Diptera; family Culicidae; genus Aedes; species Aedes koreicus. Next base: position 65,149 of record JAHHFK020000418.1, read on the forward strand.
ACCAACATTGGATAATCATGTTAACCTACACAGAAAAAAATAATTAATTTTAACAAGCGCGTAAAATTTCCACTCGTTTAATTCCAAGCCAAAGGAGGCGTAAGTATCGGAATTGTTTGCAATCTTTCATGCGCCATACAACAATGTTTGCAATCTTTCATACAACAGGCTCGATTCAGGCGCTATCTGGCTAAAATTTACATGAAATATCCCATTATTTTCTGCCAAATCTAGCATTCCCTTTATGTGCATTAGATAACGCAGAAAATTCAGTGTTTTTTTTATCTGTGTACCGCTGAGTATAAATAATTTACTTCTGGTAAAATTCTACCCAAAAGTATGTAATTTTAACCCAATGGTAGGTAAACACAATTATACCCAACGTTGGCTTCCCACACTTAAATGCTCCGTTGGGTACTTTTTTTCTAAGCTTGTATATAATGAGAATTTGGCAACATATCGCACCGTTTTGCTATCTTTATTCCATACTGCTTGAGCTAAAAAGATGTGGCGAGATGTTGCAACCTCCTCACTTTACAACTCTGAGTAACTTAACTAGAAAATAAGAAGAATGATTTTTATTTGCAGACTTCTTCAGTGTCGTGTACTAATACGTGTACACGACACTGAAATCTGCCGTCAAGATGCGTGTTATTATGGATTACTCTTCTTCTTTTTTCTTACAGGTATTCCACTAAACAGCTCACACTCTCCATAATTCTGAGTAACTTATTATAGCCGCGTTTTTACCTTTTACAAGCGGTGCATACTATTTCAATATTGTGTTGCATCATATCCCAGTGTTGTGTTGCGTCTCACCCCGATTTTGGGGTGCATATTGAGCAATGAAACAGGCGTTTTAGCCCGGTGTCGTCTTGGGAACAAATTGGAAACGGTTTAAAAAATCATGGAAAATCGTTGTTTTGAATTTAAATCACATTTGATCTACAACGAAAACATAGTAGTGCACCATTTCCAATAACTTCTTCCTAAATTTCAGCTTCCGTTCACTAGTAATTCACGATTTTGCTTAAGCGGTGCGTTTTGTACCATCCTCCCCTACATCTGAATCGCGAGTTTTCTGTGTACGATCCGAATAAATTCTCCAACGGCCGCGGGCAAGTGTTAGAAACAAGATTTATCAGCACACCAGCGTTTATTAACAACTGCATTAGAACAATTTGAAACATAATGTGTCTTAGCTTCTATAGCTTACTCCCCGTTGTTAACCCTTTTCAAACATAAAACGGACAGGTATGAAAATCGGCTTTAAAATAATCATACCAAAAACTCTCTAATTTGCTACTAATTTTGTCAAATCAAATGTTCCAACTAGCTTTCCGCTCCATTTCAATCCTGCTTCTTAGAATCTTTTCGAATGAGGTGCCTTTAAGAAACTTTCCACAGACTAGTATCGATCCAGTAAACATCGACTGACAATCAATTTTGACCTGTTCTCAATGAATTCTTCCTTGAAGATTAAAATTCCGCTTCTTATTTATAATTAATGCTTTATTTCCGATTACCAATTCACAATTTTGTCACAAAGAAGTTTACAATACCACCCGATGAACGGCTATCAAGTGAACATGCAACTGTTCAACATCTTGAAATATGCTATTGCACAGAATGCAGAAATTCACGACTTGCAGTCCCTCATCCAGTGCGATGGAAGGCACAGCTCGGACGAACTGTATGACCACATTCTGCGATGGCTCTTCCATATCGATGCCGCTATCGTCTCTTTCGGATCCATCATCATCGTCGATAGAAATCTCATTCCACTGTTCCTCGTCCGGGTGATTGAAAGCGAATATCGGAGCGGGCTGCTCGTAGTTCGCTGGCGCTCCATCCGGTAGCTGTGCCACAAAGTCCTCATAGTCACTTGGGGCCGGTTCGTCTACAGGACGGTACTGCAGATCCATTTCGGCCAACTCCTCCACCATCTGATCGATCAGCCGGTCTGCGCTGCTCGTTGGTTGATCCATGGCTTGTTGTTTCGGACTGTTTGGAAGTTTGCGTTCAATACCGACTGATGCATGAATTATTTTTTGACAAACAACGTTGTTGTTTTGGTATGAATGAACGATCTTCTGTTTGGTTGGTACCCATCGTTAGCGTATACTTTGGTATACTTTGAATTTATCATATATCCTCGTTGTGCAGCTACTTCAAGGTACATTGTTAACGCCTACTCTGCAGTAATCGAACATAATGCATTCCAGCATGACTTCCTATTGCAACGGTCCAACCCAAGTCGACTACATCAAACCCATTTCTGCGTGCTGCATTTGCCTCCAAACAGGTAGAGGAACTAATAAACGTTTCCAACCAGCGGCTTTTACAGAAAGCTTCCGTAAACGAATTTTCCCAGTACATCAGGTTGTAAATAGAACGAATCTTTTCTGCGCATCCAGTGCTGCCTGATGATGCAGATGTGCTGCCACATTGACGATTGCGATCGTACAATGGATCTGTTCGATGTTTACTACCGATCGCAGTTCGTTGCCACCCCGGAGGATTACGACTCTTCGTTGGGGGGGTAGCGAGAAAACAAGGGAAGGTTGAAAGTGAAAAAGGTGAAAAGGCGAAAAGGGGAGGAGCGAAGAGGGAGGACAAGGGAATGAAAAGGGGAATAAAGGGAAGATACGGAAGAAAGGGTGGAGGGGAAGTGTGAGAGGGATGTAGCTCGGCAGGTTATGATATCGAATAGAAGTAGTTTGAAATTGAGCGTAGGGCTTTGTTTTGGCAGTATTTCGAAGCAAACACAGACACTTTTGCCAAACATCCCACTGCGGGGTAGGTCAAGGCAGGGACGGATCCGCCACCTTGACTGGCAAAAATGTCTGCATCTGATCGCGCTCAAACACCGCCAATCAGCGCCAATGCGATACTTTCTCTTCACATCTTTGGTTCTAGCAGAAACTGCTGTTCACTGCTGGGATCCCATGATGTTGAGAAGATATTTCCAATTTCAAAACATTATAATTTAAATTTGGCGCACTGTAAGCAATAAAAACATAATTAATTAGCCATGAAAAAATACGTTTTCAGTCTAAGTGTGAAGTTTTTGAGCAAAATTGTTTTCTACAAAGTTATATCTAATAATGAGGCCCTTCTATTAGTGTGAATGAAAACTAGGGAGGTCCTTGTTCTCAGAGAATTCGAAAATCTTATTTTTTATTTGCAGAAATAAAGGCATGCATTTTTCGGAAAAGTTGTAGATGAAAACATTTTAAGCAACTTCGATTGAACAAATTTTTCTGCAGCTTTTGAAATGGCCTCGAATTTGAGCAATTTTTCCTATGTAGCCCTTTAGGGTGTCCCTATAAAAATCGGTTATGTTGCTCTAACTTTTTTATTTCAAATTTTTCAGCAAAGCTGTCTTCTTATTGATTCTAGAATAATAAAAAATACAACTTTGATGTAATGAAATTGTTGCAATCGTTTGTCAAACAAAAGTTATCATGATTTTTGTAAAAAAATAAGCCTTTTTCAAATGTTGGTCTTTCTGGTTAGGGCAAACAAAAACAATATTTTTCAACTGCATTTGGAAGGTTTTATGTTATTGCATATCATATCTGAAAACTGGAGATAGGTTATGTTTTTAAATTTAGTAAAAACACATTTGAAAAGGCCGTAATTTTATAAGAAAATCTTAAATAACTCGCTAACAGTAGAAGATATCGGCAAGATTTTTAGGTCAATAGGGTTATATCTTTTCAAGTTCTAAAACCATCTGAGATTAACTTTGTTAGAAAATTTGAAATAAAATAGTTAGAGCAAAAAATTGGTTTTTGTAGGTATACCATACATTATCTAAGGAAAACTGTCCTGATGAAGGTCTCTACACCCAAAAGTTGAAAAGGTGGCAAAAAAATGCAATTACAATTTTTGCAATCATATCTTGAGAAATCTGCATTATTCAGAAAAGGCACTTTTGCCCATCATGATCCACAAAGCGTTTTATGGTATAAACGAAGCCATGCAAGTGTGTGCAAGCTGTTGGCAACACACAGATTCCTCGAAACAAATTTAGCGCTGTGTGCTTAGTGCCTCGACAGTCTTAAGCAACCGTTGGTTCAATATGGGGGAGACAATACCACAAAATGCCGCAACGCTATTGGCCACTATTGTAATTCCGCAGTCAAGTGTTCTATTTTTATTTTCACTCGTCATCGCACTCCCATCTCCCTCTCATCAAGTGTGCCCTTCTTGATTACCACGCGAAGCCATGCAAGTGTGTGCGAGCGACATTTGCTTTGCTGCTGTACCACTGAGAGCCTCAGCAATCGGAGCAACTGTAGGGCTTTTATTCGATTCACTTTAACTTGTTATAGTGGCTGAATAATTACTATCTAGAGCCGTGACGCTGGCGGCCACGGTTCGAATCTTAGTTGTGACTTTTTGTTTTTTGTCAGCCCGGACTCCAATTTTATAATCAATAACTAATGCACTGCACAACCCACGCACACATCGAATTTTTCAATGCAAATTGACGTGATGCTTTTTTGCCCACGACCAATGTTGCATTTTTTCGCCAAGTTACGATCCATTACGAGAAATAAAACAAAATCATTCGAAATTGCATTACAATCTTGCTTTTTTATTTTGGGTGTACTTCCGATATCATTTATCAGTAAGTTCACTATGGGGTTTTGTTGCTATGTTCACTATGGGGTTGTTTTTTGCTGTTACTTTTTTATTTCAAATTTTCCAACAAAGTTGTCTCCAGATGGTATTTAGCAGCCATGTCAAAACACTACAGTGCACGCCGAGCTATTTTTTACCACACTAGCGCGTGTATTAAATTCACCACTTTGACTTCGTGCTTCCAGACTTACACGCAACGCGGTGGGTACAACACCAATGCCAGTGCTCGTGTTTTGGCTTCAGACATCGTGTATGATGTTTCGGCAAACACCACAGCCGAGTGTTTCCGATTGTGTCCGATTGCGGAACACACGCGTGGTTAATTTATTTTTTATTTCTACCCATGCCATGCTTGTTAAACTCAATCAACTTATGCACCCGTCACCCAACAGCCAAGAAAACAAACCGATAAGTCAAATTATCACACTTTTAGAATCATCCGACGAGCAATGCTCTATCCGTGGTAACCAGTGTCATACTGGGTGTATGTTGAGAGCTTTCTTGTGATCGTAACCACTCGGCTCGGGTGTTTTCCCAAAAATCAAGACACGGTGTCTAAAGCAAAGCACGAGCGTGTACACTCGTGTCGCGTCCATTGCGCTGCGGGTTCGTCTATAAGCACGAAACTGAAGTGGTAAATTATAGACACATGGTGGTGTGTTTGCAGTCAAGTTCGGCTCTCGTGCAGAACGGTTTGGTATTCTCACCAAGACTGGTAATTGGAACATAAAAAGGTGCAAATTTTTTCCCTTTAATTTTGGGGGTTTTTTTTTTCTTTGGTGTTGGCGTTTTTGTTTTTTTTTAAAAAAAAAATTCCCTTTCTATTTTTTTTTATTTATTTATAAAAAATCAACCCTCTCCCGTTCTACCATATAATATACAATAATATACCTTCCAAATGCAGTTGAGAATTTTTTTTCCGCCCCAACCAGAGAGTTCAACGTTTGAAAAAGTCCTATTTTTTTTTTGCAAAACCCATAATAACTTTTGTTTGACATACTTTAGTGAAGATTTCAGTACATAAAAAGTTGTATCTTTTAATGTTCTAGAATCAATGGGAAGACAGCTTTGCTGAAAAATGTGAAATAAAAAAGTTAGAGCAAAATAACTGATTTTCTTAGAGACACCCTAAGCTACTTTGGAAAAATTGCACTAATTCGGCCATTTCAAAAGCGGACAGAAAAATTTGTTCGGTCAAAGTTGCTTAAAATTTTCCCATCTGCAACTTTTTTGAAGAATACATGAGTTTATTTCTACAAATAAAAAAGTAGGATTTTTGATTTCTCTGAAAACAAGGACCACCACAGGGAAAGTAGAAAATTGTAGAATTGCTACTTTGAAAATCACTTCGAAGTACATTTCAGTGCAAAAATGTAAATGGTATTCCTTTCCTTTTTTCCTGATGTACGTTACTGCGAGTTGACGCATCGTCGAAATTCTTATTTTTGATTTGTTTTGCTGTTATTATTTTCATTCAGTATGCGTGAGTTCTTGCTGTTCATCCAAGAGTGTCAGCTTTAACTCTCTCTGCTACCCCTTCTCTAAACAGAATACCCAGCAAACACATGATCGTATATGATAGCGGATAAGAGTGAAAAGTGGAGGCGATATACGTACATTTTACATGAAGTCAAATGGACGCATGTACGTATATCGCCTCCACTTTGTACATATATCCTCTATCATATACGACTTTGTGTTTGCTGGGTACTGACTACACAGCTCGAAAAAGTTGTGTGAATTTCTATTCAATTTCATGCACATAAATGAAGCGTCACAAAACTTACAAATTAACATTATGAATCGTGTAAACTTCTGGGAAATTCCATACATTGTCGATAATGTTGTATGCAAAAGCGCGTCTTTGATAGAACTATTTCATGCAAGTTGCTGCTTCGTGTGGAATGAAATACAATCTTACATGCTCTGATATTTACATCACAATGAAAGTTCAGATTTTTTTGCTGTGTATAACATATCTGATTACCAACTGAAATTTTTGTTGCAATGCATACCTAACGAAATTTTAAAGAATGCAAATTGTTGTTTAAATTTTTACATACATTACATTAAATTAATCAATCACATCCAATAATGTCAATATCGTATAAATTTTACTTTCAATAGTCATTAAAATACGTTTAGGTACTTTTAAGTTCTTTAAATACTCTTCAAATAATATCGAATACTTTGAGCACACACTTAATACGTCTGAGTACAGAAAGTTTTTCTAAAATATTATTGAGTGCTTTGAATAATCTCGAAATACTTTTGAATTATATGATTCCTCATGAATTACACCGTGTCCAATATATTCTCATACAAAATAAAACTCTATTTATTTCAAATCGATAATCCAGATTTTATTGCTAACTTTACCCATTATATTGCAATATAATACTGATCAACTACAGCATATGTTTTGGAATAACACCGCCTTTAACCTTCTTGACCAGCTCCAGACGTTTTCCGAAACCGTCACAGGCACACGACTTCCATCGGCATTTCGTCCCAAATTCGTTTGATTACGGTTTTGAATTGGTTCATATTAGACGCCCTGTGGTCATTTACCTTCGCCAGCCTGTATGACCATACGAAATAATCCAAGGGATTCAGATCTAGTGAACTGGGAGGCCAAATGTCCAAAAAGTCGGTCAAATTTTCTCGGAACCAGCCCTGAACGAGATATGCAGTATGCGATGGCGCTCCGTCCTGCTGAAACACATAGTGATCATCTCCAAACACCTCTTGTACATATGGCTTGACAACTTTCTCCAAAACTTCCGTTTTATTATATCACTTTAACGCCTTTTTCGATGAAAACCAGTGGTAATTTGCCTCGCTTGCAAATTCCTCCCCAAACCATCACTGACGCAGCACTTTGGAACCGTGGAATATTCCTATCACTCTCTGGAACAGTTCTCAAGAGAGAACCCACAATCTGTCGTTCTGGACATTTTGGGATTGTTGCAAGACGAATAACTTTTCGTCGGAAAAGATAAATTCTCCCCCTCCCCCACCGTGCCGCGACAAAACCAGACTTGCTCTTTCGAGTCGTTTCTGCATGGAAGGTTCCGAAACTCCGTGAACCTTACGTTTCTTGAAAGCTTGGAATCCGAGGTCATTTTGCAGTACATTGTGCATTGACGATCTCGAAACATTCAGATCTGCGGCCATTTTACGTACAGAGCGCTGTGATTTTCGTCTAATCCGTTCCCTGACCACTTTAACAACTCGTGCAGTCCGCACCGTACGAGTACGACCGGATCTCTTCCGGTCATCCAACGAGCAGGTGTCACGGTACCTTCGGATGGTTCGGTACACAAAATCCCACTTTACTCCGAAGTTTTTCAAATCTCTGAAAATAGCGCCCGGGCGCTTACCTTTCAAAAACTTTTTTATCACCACAGCACGAAACTCCTTCATCGCTGGTAAAAGATAAACACCGAATGAAAACATTCGGACATAACCTAAGAGCGTTTGTATAAACATAGTGCAAAACTACACCAACACATACGTGAAGCATGTTGAGTAGTTGCACGACACCAATGCAAGGAAAAAGTGTATGAGAATATATTGGACACGGTGTACTTTTGAGTACTAGGAAAATTTAACTAGTACTTCTAAATCTTTGTTTAGTGCCAAGAAGTCCAAACATAGTTCGAGTAAAATGCTCTACATACAGTGCTCTGCATGCTCTTCGCATTTCTCCGCACTTTGAAACAAGTTTTCTTTCAAATTGAGGACTTCAATTTCAATATCCCACAAACATTGAACACGCGATGCTCTTACGACGACTAAAAAAAATTGTGAGAATCGTAAAATCTTACACACAAAATCTGTTCGGTAAAATTTCAAACAGCTGAAAAGTTAACTTAAACTTAAAAATAATTCTTAAATTGATTAACATTAACATAAATTCTTTCAAAATGTACACTGAATGCTTCATTCCAACATTATCTATTAATAGAAAAATATAACATTTTAAAATCTTCCTTTCATTTCATGTGCTGATGATTCAAAGTTTACTGACTTTTTCAGCTGTTCAAAAACTCAGTACAAATTTACCGACCTCAGTAAAAAATAACTAAGTGTGTACAGCAGAACTGAATTCAAAGGTGCATTCAAGCTAAAACACTGGCCAAACTGAGCATTATAAAATGTTATAAGCTTATCTTGATGACGAATTTCTTGTTGAAATTATTTGACAACCGTTATAACATGTTATAACTCTGTAGTCTGAACAAGGCATAAACCAACAAAAGTATCCCCCGGTACCGAACGCGATGTAGCGAAATATCGTCAGATGGGCCGTAATTACGAAAAACAGGATCGCCCTTAGGTCGTGTGCCTTTATTTCCCTATCGGTGCAAAAACGGACGGTCTTGACGTCGTCGGTCGATTAAGTCTGAACTACTACCAACCATAGAGTTAGTCTATGCTACTACTGCGGTCCATCCCAAGCTTGTGTCGACTCGGCTCGCCAACCAACTGTAGCACCAGAATAACTGGACTTCATCGACAGGAGTGCTATGAAAGCCGTACGTCTAGTTAATTAATTTAAATTTTTGAGCGGCCACCTAGAATCCACGTAACCCAAACAAGACAAATCTTTTAATATCTCATATTAACCCTAAATAAGTTAGCTGCCTAGCCCCTTCCAAACGATGATGTGACCCATTAACCTCGAGTTAACCACGAGTAATCGGCACCCCACTTTTACTAAAATCAATTATAAAACATTGTTAATAACAATATTGAATATCGGCTCCGCAAAGTGTTACAAACGCCTGAACCTAACAAATAAACGAACTGATTAAAAAAAAACATTTACTGCTATGCTGCGAAAAAATAAAGTTATTTTACAGCGCACATTTCCAATAATCTGCACTAAACTGTTTTTTTTTTTCATGAGTTATATTCGCCGGCTGTAACAACCGGTGAACCAGGTGAACCATCATATTCAGAATCAGCAACTGACACCCAAAATCGGAAAGCCCTGGAACATGCCTAAACGCATGTTTTCGACCGCCATGGTGAATGTTCCGGTTAACTGCCGGAAGGCCGCTCGCAAGGGCGTAGAATGTTTTTGCAAGTAATCAAATAACCTTCCATGGGAAATTTATCAAAAGCAATTATCTGTCTTAGCTTTTTTCTTCTCCCATCCGAAAAAAAGTCAATTTTTTTTAATGAAAACGTTACTATGTAGATTCATTCTCAGCAATGTCTTAAAATTATAAGATTAACATATGCGCATGTTTATTCTCATGTTCAGTATTTTTGAAATTGAAATAGAGTAGCGATTTTTAAGTTGAAAACAATTTTTTAATAGCATTATTTAAACTGATTATGAAATCAATCAAAATCCTTTTCCTCTTTTCCCGCCCTTGTTTCAGAAGTCTCGAACTGTTTCTGACCCCACGAATGACTCCCGGTTCCGGTTTGCCACATCATACCGTCGTCCTAACTCCGGCATCATACAGGGTGCGGCAGAAAATAATGCGAAAATTTGTTCTATTTCTTTCAAATCTCATTTTCAACTAATCCAAGCAATAATATCAACATTTTCGAGTGCAGTTATCTTTATTCCGGCCTTTTAAACAAATTTATTCAATGTGTCCTCCAATGCTTTTCGGACGTAGTCCTCCGACATTGACTGCCATGTGCGTGTTATGGTTGACTTCAGGGTTTTCATAACAGGGTGTGATGTTTTGCAGGCTTGTGCTTCAACATATGCTAAAATCTATTAATCCAACGGATTAAGATCTGGACTGCTAGGGGGCCACAAATCCTTCGGCCAAAACTTCATGTTATCGTTCAACCATTGTTGGGTTCGATTGGACGTGTGACACGGCGCTCCATCCTGGTGTAGGACAACGTTTTGGTCCTAGGAGAAGTTGGCCTTCACCCAGGGAAGCACTTGGTCCTTTAAAATACCGATATACACTTCGGTATTGATTTTAACTCCAGCATCAATGAAAACAGGCGGCATTTTCAAACCGTTGGACGCCACCAAGCCAAACATCATGACACCAGCCGGATGTTTGGTTTGAAATTTGAATTTCACATTTTCCGGAACGTTCTCTATTTTCTGCGGTGAAATGAACCGGTCCATGCGGCTGTTGGCCACAGAGAACACAGGCTGAGAAGCTTTTCGTCGAAGAACAGGATTATTTTTTCCTTCTTCAACAAGGAAAGCAATCTCTTGGAACGAGTCACTCGTAGTTGCTTGACCCGGTCCGTAATCAAGTGGCGTTTCACTCTGGCTCTGGAAAATGCATGCAGGTCTTCTTTGATGATTCTCCGCATGGATTTCTCCGAAATATTGGCTTCCTTTGCAAGTTTTCTTATGGACCGCACCGGGTTGCGAGCAATTTTTGCACGGACCGATTTGATCACGTTTGGCGTGCGTGCAAAGCGCGGACGTCCGCTTTTCGGCTTCCGCTACTTAGGACCATTCTGCAGGGACTTTTTTATGCGGTAAACTGTTGTCAAATGGCACCCTACCACCTTGGCAATCTCTTTTGGCTTCTTCTGGGCGAGCAACAAACTTGTGATCACTTCTTTCGCGAACATTTTGACGAACTTGCAATAAATCAAATAGAATGTTTGGATGCAGCACTTGAAAGTAAACATAAACAAATACACTTTCGACCGAAATTAGTCACTAGCTACACGAATTAACCCAATACTCAAGTTTGAACATTTTCGCACTGAAGAAGTCTGCACATTGTAAACGAAATACGCCCGTATATGTCAGAATCTAGTAATAAAAGTAGATGGAATTAAATGGAAGTTACTAATCTTTCTTCTCATTCTTTAGTTACAAAATTATTCTACTTAAAAGCTCACACATTCGCAGGATTTTTCTTATTGATGTCAATGTTAATATCAATTTCTTGAATTTTTTTATCAATTAAATTAATGCTGTATATCATATTCATTAAGGATCACTCAATCTGGTTATAGAAAAAAAAACCGAACGAAATGGATATTCCTATGTAACAATAGCCGATATAACAACAGTCCAACAGCTGATCAAATGAGTTTCATTTGCTGATATCCGTGTCTTATTTTGTTTCTTTGTTGATTTGTTACAAAATAGTTTTTAAATTGGAACGTCGAAATCATATGCCGTTGGATTTTCGGTCAAAATCTAAATATAGTAGCAATCTCTATCTTACCTCAATCAAAACCTAACTCAATCCCAATTAAATCCCAATCCAATTCCAATCCAATCATAATCCAGTCTCCAACCAATCCAAATCCAATTTCAATACAATCTCAAGCGAATTCTAACCCGATCCCAATCCAATTCCGATCGAATCCCCATCTAATCCAGTCCGATCCAATCTTATCCAATGCAATCCCATTACAATCTCAATCCAATTCCGATTGAATCTCAATCTAATCCCAATTCAATCCGAATCCAACCCTTATCCAATCTCGAGGCATCCCGAAGCTGTCTATGTCTCAGCTTAGAATCATTTCAAATGCAATTTATTTTCTTACATCTAATATCATTCAAATTTACATACTACACTAGCAGCACAGTAGTTGAAAAATCGGGTGAAGCAACAGCAATGTGACTCAACAAGATAACAGTTGCTGCAACTAATCATGACCGTTTGGTGTTACTTGGTTTTCCAAGTCAACATGCCAGCCAATTGATCATATAATTCAAATCACGAATCTTCCCAAATGAAATCCAATCTCAAGCCAATCTCAGATCAATTGTAATCTCGAAATTCAACCTTGACCCAATTTCGTACTAAGTCCAGTCTAGATTCATTATCAATTCAATCCCAATTATATTTAATTTTAATATCAATCCATTCTAGAACCAATTTTAATCTAATATCAATAAAATATAAATCCGACCACAAAACAATCTCAATCCAGCCTTAATAAAATTACAATTTTATTTCAATCCAATCTCCTGGCCCAATTCAATTTCTAATAAATTTTAATCCCATCTCAATTAAGTTTCAATCTCAATCTCAATATTAGTCCAACTTCAATGCAATGTTAGTTGAATCTGAATTCAATTTCAATCCAATCGAAATCAATACCAAACCAACCCAAACTAAACCTTGATCAACTCTTAACCCAATCGCTATCCATTCCCAATTAGATCTCAATTCAAAAACAATCCAAACTCCAACCATTCTCAATCCAATATCTCTACTCAACTTTTATTCGATTTCAAATCAATCTTAATCCAATCCAGTCCAAATTTATTTTCAACCCAATCTCAATCAAATCTGGTTCCAATCTTAATCTTATCAATTCAATCTAAATTTAATCTAAATTAAATCTCAATACATACTCAATCCTTTTTCTTTCCAATCTGGATTCAATATTAGTCCAATAGTAAAACAATCTCAAATCAATCTAAATTCAAACGAAATCCAACATTAATCGATTCTCAATAAAATACAAATCCATTTTAAATCCAACCTCCAACCAAAGTCAATCCAATCAAATTTCACACTTAATCTAATCTCATTCCAACCTGAATCAACCTGAATGTTAATAAAATCTCAAAATAATTCCAATCCAATGTCAATCCAATCTAAATCTAATCTAAACCTTATCTCTACCCAATCTTAATCTAATCACATCCCAATCTTAATCTAAATCGCTTCCAAATCTTAATTTTATCTGTATCCAATCTCTAACTCAATCTTTATTCAATCTCAATTGCATCTCAATTTAATTATATCCTTTTGCAAGTATTAGCTCAATGCACTTTTAGTCCAATTAATTTCAATATTATTTCAATCAAATCTCCGTGCAATTTCTTTCTTATTTCTGTGTAACCACAATCCTTGTCTGAAACTATCTTTCTCCATTCACAATCCAATCTCAATTCAAATACAATCTAATCTTGATCCAATCTCAATCCAATATGAATCTCATCAAATCAATCAAAATTCAATCTTAATCCAATCCCAATCCAATCTCAATACAATCTCAATCTAATCTCCATTCAATCTGGATCCAATCTTAGTCCAATCGCAATTCAATCATAAATTAATCTAAATATGAAAAAAATTCAACATTAACCGATTCTCAATTCAATTCGAATCCTTTTTAAAACAACATAAATTCAAATTTAACCTATTTTAAATTCAATTTAATCCAACTTTATTTCAATCTGCATGGTATCTCAATTGAATTTCAAAAATAATTTAATCAAGTTGCAGTTGTAATCGGAATTCATTCTCAATCTAATCTCAAACTTATCTCAATCCAATCTAAATCCAAAATCAATTCACAGTCATTCCAATCTAATTACAGGGTGTCTCACAATAGGTGTCACTAAAACAAAATGTGACTACAGCCAAACAAATCATCCAAATCATAGCATTTATTTTTCATTTGAAAAATACATGTTATAGAAATAAACCATATTAATTCAATTCGAATCTCTCGCCCATTTCCTTGATAACTTTTCGCAAACGGTTTGTAAACCCATCGCAGCTGGCACGCATGATTTCCTGAGGAGTTTGGTCCGAAATATCAACCAAATGTTTCTTGAATCGATCTAAAGTAAGCCAGCCTTGACACAATCCTAATCCAATCGCTATCCAATCCAATGCAATCTCAATCCAATCTCAATTCAAGCTCAATTTAAACACAATTCAAACTAAATCTTATCTCAATCCAATTTTAATCCAATTTAAATCCAATTTTTATCCAATATTAGTATTATCACAATTCTAATCTGATATTTCTGACTTCACCCTCAGGTCAATCTCAATTCAATCAGATTTTAGAATCCTTACGTATTCAATCTAAATTCGAAGGAAATTCCACGACTATCGATTCTTAATACCTTGTCTATTTTCAATTTTCAATTTAATCTCAATCCAATTTAATCCAATCTCAATCCGATCTCAATCCAGTCTCAGTCAAATTTAAACCTGATTTAAGTCCATTCATAATATAAACCGAATTCATTTTCAATCCATTCTCAATCCAATCTCAATTCCATCACAATATTGTCGCAAGCCAACCTCAATACAAATTCAATGTAAACTCAATTCGATTTCAATTCGATTTCAGTCCCATTTCAATCCAATTTCAATTCAATTTCAATTCAATGTCAATCCAATTACAATCCCATTTCAATCCCATTTCAATCCAATTTCAATACAATTTCTATCCAATTTCAATCAAATTATTTATGTTCAATCACAATTCTAATCTGAATATTTCTCAATCCTTTCTCAAAACAACCTCGACGCAACCTCAATTCAGTATTAATTCGAACGAAATTCAACAATCCCAATGCATTTTTAATGCAACCATAATCCAATCTCAATCCAAGCGATTTAACCGATTAACGATTCAATTCAATTTAATACAATATCAATTCAACCTGCATTTTATCTCAATTGAAAATCAAACCTAATTTCATTAATTTGCAAATGTAATTGCAATTCAAGTTCAATCTAATCTCAATCTTATCATAATCCAATCTCAATCTTATCTTAATCTTATCTCATTCCATTTTCTATCCAATCTCAATCGAATCTCATCCCAATCTCAAGTAAATATCCCTTGGCTTTTATTCCATCCAATTTCAGCCCAATCTCAATACAATTTCATTTAAATCTCAACTCAAACATATTCACAACACAAAAGCGGATTGTCGAAGAAGCAAATCAATATTTTGCTACTTTTGCTAAGTGTCTTGCGGACAAAATACCCTACACCGCAATCCAGCCAATCCGGGAACAATCCCTTGTGGCATTGAACTTGAAAACAGTTTCTACAGACGATCTAAAAAGAACAATTGCTGAACTTCGTCTGTGTCAATCGACAGGGTTTGACCAAGTACATACGGAAATATTTAAGTCATGCACCGATGAAATAGTGGAGGGCGTAACGGATGTAATCAACTCGTCAATTTTAGTCATTTGTACCAGCGGACCTGAAGGTATCCAAGGTTGTGGTTATCCCTAAGACACCGATGGCGAAGGAGTTTTCGGATTATCGGCCAATTAGCATACCCTGTGTCACCAATAAAAACCTGCAGAAAATAATCAACAAACTAGTCGACCAGCTAGACCGTCATAACCTTATTTCCTCCAGACAGCACGGATTTCGACCGAAATCAAACACACAAACTGCGCTGTTCGACGTTGTGTCGGATATTCAAATGTACTGCGATAAGAAGAAACATGTGGCTGCAATCTTTCTCGACCTAAGCAAAGCATTCGACACTTGTGATAGAAAGGTGTTAATACGGCGATTGAGTGAGTCGGGAGTGAAAGGTCGACCAATGCAGTGGTTCCAAAGTTTTGTAGAACACCGATCGCAGTTTGTTTCAGATAATTCTTTTAGTAGTTCAATACGATGTGTTGAGTATGGAATAGTCCAAGGAAGTACGCTAGGACCAACGTTGTTTAATTGCTATGTAAACAACCTGAAGGATGTTCCCCTGCGAGGAACATTGTTTACGTATGCTGATGATATAGTACTGGTTTACGTAGGATTTTCTTGTGAACAACTTCAACAAGCCATCAACGATGATCTCTGTATGTTACGAGATTGGATGAATCTGCATAAGCTCACAGTAAATGTAGCCAAAACCCAAGTTCTTTATGTTGGACATCTTTTACGACGCCCATGCTATAGAACGTGTAAATGTATTTAAATATTTGGGTGTGCGGCTGGACAGTGAGCTTAAATGGACTGACCATATCACTAGAATGAGTGCTAAACTGGCTCAAATAGCAGGTGTATTCAAGAGAATATGTGGATTGGTTCCGATGGATACTAAGCGAAACTTGTACACAGAAAAAAAATCTGAGTTTTCAATGTGATGTAAATATCAGAGCATGTAAATCAATCCCAATTCAATACATACCCTTTTCCAAACCAATCGCAAAGCAATCTCAATCTTTCAACTAAAATTTAATTCAATCCCAATAATAACCGTAATCTACTCTCAATCCAATCCTCATCATATTTTATTCCAGTCTCATTTCAATTCCATATTATTCTCAATTTAGTTTCAAAGAAATTACAAGCCTACCTCAATTAAATCTCAATTCAATCTTTACACAATCTCGTTCACTTTTCATTCAAATCCTAATCCAACTCAAGCTAAACGTCAATTTGATTTGAATCCAATCTCAACCCGATCTCAAGTCAAGCTCAATCCCATTTCAATCCAATCTTCAATATTATAGAAATCTTAGACCAATACCATTTGAAACCAACTCCAATACAATTGAAATTTATGTTTGAAAAACTGCAAATTATGTATCAATCGTAGGTGAATCCTATTTAAATCATAACATGATACAATTCCAATTCAGATGCAATTCTGTTTCAATCTACGGCAAATCCAATGTGAATCCAATTTCAGTCTTATTCCAACCTTTTTTCAGATCTCATTCTAATCCAACTACAATCCAATTTCAAACCAAGTTCAACTGTAGTAAAGGGTGTTCCGATCACAATTTGGTCAAACAGTAATGTGTGTGAGTCGATCAAAGTTTATATGAATTAGTCAAATTATTGTTCAGTTAATACAGAATACAGGAGAAATATTCAGCTAAGCTTCCTTTTTACCGAATGCGAATTGCCGGGTCTTTCGTTGAACACCTGCCATAAGATTTTGTACAGTCTCCTTGTCCACTTTATTCGCCGCAGAACGCCAGTTTGCTTTGAACTGTTTCTCGCTCACAGCAGCTTTTTGAATCTTCTTAAGGTTCCGCTTGACGATGGCCCAATATTGTTCGATTGGGTGGAGCTCTGGCGTGTTGGGAGGGTTCTTGTCCTTGGGCACCACTTGAACGTTGTTGGCAGCATACCACTCCATGGCCTTTTTTCCGTAATGGCAAGATGCCAAATCCGGCCAAAATAGAACGGAACAATTGTGTCGCTTCAGGAAAGGCAGTAGACGTTTTTGTAGGCACTCGCTCAAATAAATTCCCTGGTTGACGGTTCCGGTCGCAATGTAAACGTTGCTCTTCAAGTCACAGGTACAGATGGCCTGCCACACCAGATATTTCTTCGCGAAGTTTGACAGTTTAATGTGCTTGAAAATATGTGCCACCTTTCCCCGTCCGGTTGCCTTATAAAATTCCTGTCCAGGAAGCTGTTTAAAGTCTGCCTTGACGTAAGTTTCATCGTCCTGTACCACGTAATCAAACTTCGTCAGCAGCGTCGTATACAACTTTCGCGATCGTGTTTTGTTTACTTTCTTGTAAATCGACAGGCCAGCTCGTTTTTTAGCTCTATCCACGGTTGAAGGCGCCACTCCCAGCTTCTTTGCGACATCTCGGACGGAGAGGTTGGGGCTCCGCTCGAAACAGCGGGCAACTCTTTTTGTCGTCGCTGTGGACTCCGACTTTCGCTTTCCCCCCGATCCACCTTTCCTGGCTGTCGACAAACGTTCACCGAACACTTTTAATACGTTGGTAACAGTTGATTTAGCCACATTCAACAATTTCGCCAACTTGGCGTGAGAGTAGTTTGGATTTTCGTCATGCACGTGCAAAATTTTGATGTGTTGCTACTCTTCCTTCGACGACATTTTGATAACTGGAGTGCTAATCTCAAAATCAAAATAGAGGCATGATGCTACACGCACACATCTTCAAAATGAGGGGTGTGCAACATTTTTTAATGCACGATGAAAGGAAATGCGTCAAGTTTAAGTCGACCGAATTTTGATCGAAACACCTTTTATTTTCGAGTTATGCCGAAATTTGTGTTTCATTCATTTTGCCTCTAAAAGCCCTACATGCCGAATTTGATTCCATTCACTTGATTAGTTCTTCAGTTTTGGAAAAAATTTGTTTCCTTTGTATGACAGCCCAATTTTTCCGAGAGGGGAGGTGTCTTAAACCACCATAGAAAAAAAATTCTGCCTCCAAAACTTCCCCCATATAAAATTTGGTTCTGTTTGCCTGATTAATTTTCGAGTTAACCAGTAATATGTGTTTCGTTTATATGGGACTACCCCCAAACATAGGGAGGAGAAGTCTTATACTATCATAGGACCCTTCTCTGGCCCCAAAAATCCCTGCATACAAATTTTTACGCTGATCGGTTCAGTAGTTTCCGAGTATATAAGGGTGAGACAGACAGAAATTCATTTTTATGTAAATAGATGTATAGATTACACTCACTTTTCGAAAAATACAATTTTTTTTATATGAAAAAAAAAAGTTGCCAATAAAAGCATGTTTGGAAACATTGCCCTCAGTAAATAATAAATTTTCCTGAATTACGCGAACAGTATTCCATATAAAACACACAGCGTAATTTTTTTTGATAATAATTATTGGGGAAGATAGGGAGGGAAAAAAATAATTATTTTTGAAAAATATTTTATTATAACAGTGTTTTATTGAGGTGGCGGGGGGGAGTGGTTACCCGTTCTGCTTACTGAGCAGATGGTCGGGAGTTCAATCCCAGGCTCGTCCCCTTCCTTGTCATTTGTCACTTGCCTCTTTCTATCATCACTAGATTTAAAATAAAAAGCAGTCTACTGCGCATTCATTGATCGCATCACTTACCACAGTGAATCCATGATCTAAAAATAACCTGCCTCACTAACACAAAACTATCCTTCCCTTGACAATTGTGGAGACGCAGAGGTAAACACGGTCTCTAACCAACGATTGACAAACTAATCATCCTTCCCCCTTCCCCGAAGACCGTGAGGACGTGGCCGGCGCCGGTACTAATCTATAAATATAATGAACTAGTGAACTTGTACATTGAAGATGTAAAGCTACTCCCAAGCTCCATCTATGTGGTTTTCTGTGCAATTACACTAGTTCTGATCAGTAACGGAGTAGCTACTACGAAACGCACGGCCTTTCTAAAAAAAAAAATTATTATAAAAATTTTAAAAATTTTTTTCACGTGGATACAAAAACGAATGGGACCCCTCGTCGCTTGTTTTTATTGGGTATTGGCTAGGGAGGTGCACACACGTGGTGCTTCGTATCCCCAACTCGGAAAATCAAAAAAGGGGTGTTGCGAAATCTGGTCCGATGGAAAACGGGGAAGAAGAAGGGGGGGGTTGGGGGAAGTTTTCCAAAAAAAGGGGAAAAAAAAAAAGGGGGGGGGCTAGGGCCTGGGGGGGGAAGAGGGGGAGGGAAAAAAAAAATGGAAAGGATAAATTGAAAATTATCGTATCGAAGCCTTCGTCGGATATTGAAAGATAAACTTCAGACCAAACCCTACAAAATCCAGAAGCTTCGAAACCTTTCGGTGAGGCAAAAACAGGGACGGGTTAAAAAAGCGAACGCGCTGCTGAAGAGGGCCGTGGAAGGAAGGTTGGAGAATATCGTGTTTACCGACGAGAAACTCTTCACCGTACAGCAGTTCGTGAATAAGCAGAACGACAGAGTTTGGTTGCCAGAAAGATCACGAACCAAGGCCGACGTGCTGACGGCCACCAGGCAACAGAAACCAGCATCGATAATGGACAGGGCCGGAATCACCCGTGATGACAGGACCCCTGCTGGTTTTTGACGCTGAAGGAGTGAAGATCAACTAAAATACATATTGGAAACTAGTTCTACAGAACTTCGTTGAACCGTAGGCACGTCGTCGTTTTGGTTCCAGGGATTGAGTTCTCCAACAGGACTCAGCGCCGGGTCACAAAGCGAAGAAAACCCCACTCAGGATTGCGGAACATTTTGTAGGGTTCATTCCGACCTTGAAGTGGCTGGCGAGCTCTCCGAACCAGAACCCTATGGATTCAAGGAACCAAGCAAAGTGGAATAGTCGATGTTTCCCTGAAGGAGGTCACCAATAAAACACGCTTTGGCCACCATACGCCTCCTTCCCAACAATTCCAGGCTGATGAGCTTACACCGACTTTCATAACTTGGCAATCTGCGAGGGTCTTGCCAACGGAGATGTGGCAAAGCAAAGCGTATAAACCTTCGCTGGATGGCTTCGATCCTCTGGACTGCATTTTGGTAGAAAGGGGACCAAACGACAGCACAGTACTCCAAAAAAGGACGAACCAAAGAGCAGTATAGTGCCTTCAAACAATAAACGTCTTTGAAGTTTTTTGCGAAGCGGTAGATGAATCCTAACTGCAATGAGGCTTTAGAAACAATATGGGCAATGTGGTTCTCGAATGGCAGTTTGGAGTCGAGCATTACTCTCAGATCCTTGACTGTTGTTTCACGTGTCAAGCGTGCTCCTCGAAGGATGTACTCGTGGAGATACATCGCACGTTTTCGGCCAAAGGAGAAAGCCGAGCATTTGGATACATTGAGGGACATTCTGTTGATCCGGCACCACTCGTCGAACACTTGTAGTTCCTGTTGAAGAAAATCGGCGTCTTCTGGACATTTTATGGCGTAGTACAGCTTTAGGTCGTCCGCGTAGGATAATTTGAGGCATCTGAGGACCAAGCTCACATCGTTCATATATAGCAGGAAAAGGAATGGGCCAAGGTGGCTACCTTGAGGAACGCCGGATGTTACGGAAAAGCTGGACGAGGCATAATCTGAAATCTTCACAGACATAGTTCTACCAGTCAGGTATGAGCGGAGCCAGTTCAAAAATTGATCGTGAACCCCCATTTTCTCGTATTTGGAAATTGCAATCTGATGGTTCATTTTATCGAAGGCCGCAAAGAAATCTGTGTATATGGCCGTCTACTTGATGACCGCGTTCCATTTCGCGGATGACGAACGATGATCTGTTTGTTTCAATATAGCACTTCAATTGCTGTACTCTGTGAATACTAGCTGAACCCGGTGCGTGCGCTGCTACGCTTGCAACTAAATGAAGGAAAATTTAATATAACTGGCACGTTTATGGTTTTGTTTTTCGGAATGAGTTTTTTTTCTTGAATAAGCAGGGTTCAAACTTCTATCAAAACATGCTTCTTACCCGAGAAATACACGTTTTGTATTTAAGTAACCTGATAATTCTCATTTTTGCTAGAAATTTCAGTTTCATTTGTTTGAGAGCCCCCCTCCTAGAGAGAGGAGGGGTCTCGAGCCACCACAGAAATATTTCTTGCTTCCAGAAAACTCCAAACGTCAAATTTGGTTCCATTTGCTTGATTAGTTCTTGAGTTATGCAGAAACTTCTGTTTCATTTGTATGGGAGCCTCCCCTTCCAGAGAAGGGGAAGGGTCTCAAACTATCATAAGAACCTTTCTATAGAAAAGTCTGAACACAATAAAATTGGAATTCATCACATCAAATAAAACTCATTTAACAAAAAATGCAATTTTACTTCTATAATGCAGAAAAAGCATTTTTGGCAACACTCCCATTAACAGTACTTTGTTTCTGAATTACTTTAACAGACTCCATAAAAAATCATCCAGTTGATTGTTTTTAAACATTTTAGCTGCGTAGATAAGGTCTGTATCCGCAATAATCCGGACACCTCAAAACATGAAGAAAACATAAATTTCGCATTATTTTTCCGTCGTAGTTGTTCATTTCAGATTCATGGCATGTGTTTTAACAATTCGTGAAGACAAAACATAGTTATTCGGTATTTGCATGAAATTTTCGAACTTTGCGCTTAACTCCGTCCATTAGGGTTTATAAAGACACTTCAGAAATCGTCTTTGTCCAAATTTGCTGGAAGTGTTTGATGTCTTTGATTCTTGCTTCTTTCCAGAAAGCTTCCGCTTCATCAGAGCCCAATAACTCTCGATTGGTCGTAGCTCTGGGCAATTTGGGGGGTTTGAGGTTTTTGGTACAATGTTCACTTGATTTGCTTGGTACCACTCCATCACAGTTTTAGCATAGTGGCATGATGCCAAATCGGGCCAGAACAAAGGTTTTTCTTTGTGACTTTTGATGAAGGGTAGCAATTGCTTCTGCAGACACTCTTTCTGATAGATCTCCTTGATGATTGTGCCTGTAGTGACGAAAGATTTACTCTTTTTGCCACACGTGCAAATTGCTTGCCACACAAGGTATTTTTTGGGAAATTTCGATGCCTTCTTCTTCAGAAATACTCAGCTGTAGCATTTCTGGCCATAGCAGAATAAAAAGCCAGCCTGGAAGCTGCTTGAAATCCTCCAGGACATAAGTTTCATCGTCCATAACAACGCATGAAAACTTCGTCAAATATTCGTAGTACAAACGTCGAGCCCGTGATTTTGCTGCCAAGTTCTGTTTGTCGTTGCGATTTGGAACTGTTTTTACTTTATACGACTTAAGTCCCAAACGTTGTTTTGATTTTTGGACAAAACCAGGTTACATCCCTATTTTACGAGCCACCGTTCGAATGGAGAGATTTGGGTTTTTCGTTAATATCCTTTTCACCTTTCGGTCCATGACAGGATCAGCGCGTCCAATGTTTTTGTCACTTCTCGGTTTCCTCTCCATCGTCAAACGTTCCGAAAATGTTGAGCACATGGTGAACAGTGGATTTAGGCAAATCCAATGTTTTTGCAAGGTCCCGTATTGACAAGTCAGGATTTGCCGTACGCCCGTACAAAATTCGCTCGCGCACTTGTTTTTCTTTCGTCGCCATCTTGAATACTAAACATGAAATGTAAACATCAATCATAGTTTTTTTCATCATAGACTCTCAGCTATACCACAGTGAAATTTTTCATTCCTAGGTGTAATATTTTTAAAATTAATGGTGGGGGGGGCGGGTTATGGGGATGACTTTTGGGAAAAGAAAGCAAGGTTAGAAAAAAAAAGAGGGGAAAAAGCCTGTTTTTTTTTTAAATGTGTGGCGGGGGGGAGTGTTGTGGTTTTTTTTTTTGTGGGAGGGGGGGGGATGGTGGCATTGTAATTTTTTATTATGTATCGTGTGAGAAAAAAATATTTATAAAAAAAAGAAAGCCATGGCCAACTCTCTCCAATATTTTTTTTTTTTTTTTAATTTTTATCAAATAAATAAAAAACATCTTTTAAAGAACGAGCACGAAATTATTGCGACACATTCAACAGGGCATAACTGTTTTACCATTGGGTAAAAATCAACCAAATTTTGCACACTTTCTCATTGATGTGTATTGTTTACATGCTGTCAAACTCGAAGTCGTGTTTTTCGATTCAACGAAAATGGAGGTGAACCAACGCGAGTCGAGAGAACAAATTCTTTCCAAACACCTGGAATTTCCTCTGCACCGGCAGTTGGGAAAAATGTTGAACATTCACCATTCAACCGTCTCCAGAGTGTTGAAGCGGTTCCAGGAGCGGTTGACGTTGGACTACGGCAAAGGAGCTGGAAGAAAACCAGGACCGGAGAACAAAAAGACGGAGGGAAAGGTGAAGCGGATGATTAAAGCAAATCCCAACGTCTCAAGCCGTGATTTGGCTAAAAAGATCGGCATGTCGCAGAGCTACGTCCAGAATGCAAAGAAGAGAGCTGGACTACATACATACAAGCTACAGAACTTCCCAAACCGCGATGAGCGGCAACAATCGACGGCTGAAACTCGGGCACGGAAGCTCTACGAGAAGATGCCGATGACGACGAAACGTTAATAAAAGCCGATTTCAAGCAAATTCCGGGGTTGGAGTTTTTCACCGACAAGAGCAAGTTCTATGTGGACGACAAATTTAAGAAGAAGAAAATGTCGAAGTTCGCCTCCAAATATCTCATTTGGCAGGCCATCTGCTCTTGCGGACTGAGGAGTGAGCTTTTCGTGACAAAGGGCACAGTAAATGGCGAGATCTACAAATCTGAGTGCCTCGAGAAGCGCCTTTTGCCGTTCTTGCAGCAGCACGACGAAGCTCCGCTATTTTGGCCAGATTTGACATCATGCCACTATTCTAAAAGTGTCCTGGAGTGGTATGAGGCCAATTCTGTCCATTTTGTTCCAAAGGACATGAATCCGCCAAACTGTCCGGAGCTGCGCCCGGTGGAGCAGTACTGGGCAATGATGAAGCGGGAACTTCGGAAGAGCAAGAAGACAGTCAAAGACGAGAAGGACATGTTAAGAAAATGAAAAAAAAAAAACTGAGAAACTGGTACCGGATGACACTGTAAAGACTTTGATGGAGGGCATCAAGCGAAAATGCGTTCACTTTTACACTCAAGGCTCCATCGATTAACTTTTCTTTTGATTTTTGAAGTAAATATATGTATAAAACTACCCTAAAATTTTGGTTTGATTCTTAACATTATAAGAAAATTGGCATGACATTTTCGGTGTCGCAATAATTTCGTGTTCGCCCTTTAGGCATAATGGGTTTGAATATGCAAGCAAAATGCATATTTACAAAAACTTGAATAAAGGCGGTAGTCAATTTTCGCCGAGGAGTGGTCCAACTGGAATTTGTACGTATGGGTGGTAGATGAAAAAAATCCTTTAAAGTGGGGGGAAATGGGGGGAGGGTGAATAACGGTGGGAGTGTTGTCGGGTGTTGGAAAGAATATAATATGTAAATGTGGAAAAAGTAAAAAGAAGATAAAATTGTGGTTGGGTGGAGGAGGTGTACTATGTTGTGTGATTTTGATTTTATTTGGGAATCATTTGGGGTGAAGAAAGTTGTGAGTAATTTCGTTTTTGAAACTCGATGAAAACTTTTTCTCCTAACATTTTATTGGTACCCTAATGTACAATCATTGACTATGCTCATGGAGATCGCAGAACCGAACTCCGCTACCTCCAATATGGTGTAACTGTGTAGTTGTACCTTAACCGAATGAGCTTAAGGAGTGTATGGAATATAAGCTATCCACATACATTTGCGTTGTACGCATGTATTTGTGATGGTTTTTTATGCTCTGAACACTGCATGCTGTGCGTTTGACTGTCAGCTTTCTTTTGTTTACTTGTTTGTGCGGTTCAAATTCTGCGTTTTCAAAATGTCGCGTATTGAAAAGGAAGTGAAAATTAAGGTTCTGGACACATGGCTAAGTGAGAAGGGTATTACTATGCGAAAATTGGCGAAGCGGTTTGGAATTCATCATGCGAGTGTTAAAACCATCATTAATAAGTTTGGGGAACACTATTCTTTGGATGAGCTACCAGGAAGAGGCAGAAAACCCGGTTCTTCCAACCCGAAACTGGAGCAGAAAGTGGTATCTCTAATCATGAAGAACAAATCAATGTCAATACGTGATTTTGCCATAAAGCAGGAACGAGTGTCGGAATGATCCAGCGTATCAAGAGGCGAAACCACCTGAAGACCTACCAGAAGCAGAAAATCTCGAAACAAAGTGCAGAACAGAAGAAGCGAGCAGCAACAAGGGCCCGGAAATTGTATTCGCGTCTTTTGCAGCGTCCGGATGCATCCGTTTTGATGGACGATGAGACCTATGTAAAGGAGGACTCAAAAACCCTTCCAGGTCCACAATACTTTACTGCCGTCGTTGGGGAGGATGTGAGCGATGCGAACAGGTCGATTCAAGTGGAGAAATTCGGTCGAAAGGTACTGGTATGGCAAGCAATATGTTCCTGTGGTTTGAAGTCAACCATTTTTTACACTACCGGAACTATAAATGCGGAAATCTATCGATCTGAGTGTCTCCAGAAGAGATTGTTGCCTTTATATAAGAAGCATAGTACACCTCCACTGTTTTGGCCGGATTTAGCGTCGGCTCACTATGCCAAAACCACTCTCAATTGGCTTGCGGAAAAGGGTATAGATTTCGTTGAGAAAAATATCAATCCACCAAATTGCCCTCAGCTTCGTCCCATCGAACGTTACTGGGCAATCGTGAAGAGGGTCTTCAAGAAGACTGGTAAGGCAGCTGGGAACATGCAGGAGTTCAAAAAAATTTGGGCTCAAGCGTCCAAAAAATGCGATGCAACACTTGTCCGGAACTTGATGAAGAGCATTCGATCCAAAGTTCGAAAATTCGTGAAGGAATAACTTAAATTTCATCCGGTCTTCATTATGTTCAAGTTTAACCTCGTATAATTAAGGATCAATTTTTTGTATGAATAAAATATCGGTTTTCAACATAATTTGAAAGAAAGTTTGTGGATAGCTTATTTTCGATACACTCCTTAGTAAGGACCCAAAAACCCAATTATAATGAATGTCAAGTTGTCTCTAGCCAAACTCTATAAAATAAAACCCTTCTTAAATGATTCTGATATTGTCAACTATATGTATTGAATGTAACCACTCAAAGTTGATTCATCATCCCGGGGATTCAAAAAAAAAAGAACATAAATACCAGATCTCCAACCCCTCCTCTTACACGCCATTGCACCCGGATGAATTTCACTTATCCTAAAAGCTACTTTTCTCCCTCCCAACAGCAACAGCAACGACAACAACAACAGCGTCGTGACGGGAGTTCCATCGCCGGAAAACAACGGTTCGATCCCCACCGGTGGGACTTTGTTCGACGAGCAGCACCGTGCGGAAGCGGTCAAGACGATGATGGGCTCGAAAGCCGCCCCCACGAACGATCAAGTGGCCAATAATCAGCAGAGTAAATCTAATAACACGGCAGCCGCCAACCTTCTGCCTGACGGGGGACCGGCTCCCGTATCGACGAGTGGCAAGTACGATCCGACGCGCAAACGATGCAGCATCTCGGTGCACAGTCAGCACAATCATCAACACTCGGGGGCTGGTGTGAACAGTTCAAATGGCGATGCCATCGGACCCGGCGGGGGCGGCACTGGAGGGCTACGTGAACTATCGCCCCAATCGCTGAGAATACACCGGAAGTCCTCGCATGACATTCGCATCCTGGGGGCTGACGGGGAAATGCTGCTGCACGAGGCAGGCGGCGGCAAGATGCCAACCGTTGTGAGGCCGATCAAACTGAAGAGCATCAGCACGAAGGCCGAGTCGTACGATACGCTGCATGGACGAGCCGCTGATGTAAGTACTCTGTGATGTGGTGGGGCTTTTGATAAATATTCCGAAATAGAGTTGGTTACCAAGCGGTTTGTGATTTTTTCCAAGGGAGCGATTCTTTGGGCTTGGTTCGGGTAGGGTCGGCTCTTGTGGATGGTTGCAACATGCTAGTCCAAGGGCTTTGTTAGCGCATCAGGACAAGTCGATTTGCATAGCCACATTTGACGTCTGTTGAAGCTGTCGTTAAACCTGAACGACGATGATTTAGGTTATCATCCACCATGTATGTAAGGATCGGCGCTTACTATACGGATTGTTCGTTACTGAATCGGTTTTGCATCGAGTGGGAAACGGAAGGTGATTGTGATGAATTTTCAACCCACTGGCTCGCTTGCTGGGATTATTTTATAGTTCAGTGATTTTGATAGGCTTGCTGCGATTAGTTTTATTGCGGTTATTTTCAGGAGGTGGATTTGTAATTTTCGAATTTCGAATAGACGGGGATGTCAGACATCAAATAACGAAAAGGACTTCTCGGGCATATTTGTTGTTCGTACACTTTTGGGGTTAGTGAATGCTCGTGCTAGTATATGCTACTAGTGCACTGCAGTGGGTGGGAAATTACGTTCTTTGACTCATTGCAGAAAATTTTCCAATTAGATAGATGAAGGTGCTAGTTAAAGCGCGCTTCGATAAAAATCAAGCTAAACAGGAATTCGTGTGAATTGATTATGTGAATTGATGATTTTAATGAAAATATCTAACAAATCTTCTTCATAAAGATCAATTAGTATAAAATACAGAGAAAATGTTCCACCTAGCCTCCGGTTGACCAAATCCCAATCGGCGGGCTTTTCGTTTCCTGCCATCAGATTCTGTGCAGCCACCTCGTTCACTTTGTTCGCCACAGAACGCCAGTTTGCCTTTAAATTATTATTGGGCATATTCACATTGTTGGCGGTAGATATTGTCATTTTAAGCTTGCAAAATCTCTAGAAGCTTTTATAACAAAGAAGATATCGTCACTCTAGCATTAATTGGTCGAATTATGAAATTTAACCATTTTCTTAAACTTTTGGGTTACTTACGATTGTCTCAGTACGTACAATTTGTTATCTATATCGCGTCTGAATCGTCCATCGTGTACCTAGCCGTCGATCATACAAACAAATTTATGCCTAATTGTCAATTTCGATACCTTGATCTAAATAACGACCATCCCCAGATTGTTTCAATCCAACTTGAATAATAACAATTTCGAATCAAAGTGCGTATAAGGTCTGTATCCACATTAATCCGGACACCTTCAAATCATTGTAACTTTTGAAATATTGCACGTAAGAATGAAAAATTTCACTGTGGTATAGCTGAGAGTCTATGATGAAAAAGACTATGATTGATGTTTACATTTCATGTTTAGTATTCCCCGGCGTAGGGGTTTACATCCATACCCCCCCCCGCAAAAGCCCGGAGGCGGCGCACCCCCCCGGAGGAATGCGAAAAAAACCAAAAGAAGTAGGGGGCGACGACGGCAGAGGGACCAGCCCGAGGCCGAGAACCTCGCTCTTGGAGACAAAAAAAAAAAAAAAAATTTAGTATTCAAGATGGCGACGAAAGAAAAATAAGTGCGCGAGTGAATTCTTGTACGGGCTTACGGCAAATCCTGACTTGTCAATACGTAACCTTGCAAAAACATTGGATTTGCCTAAATCCACTGTTCACGATGTGCTCAAATCATTTTCGGAACGTTTGACGGTGGAGAGGAAACCGAGAAGTGACAAAAACATTGAACGCGCTGATCCTGTCATGGACCGAAAGGTGAAAAGGATATTAACGAAAAATCCAAATCTCTCCATTCGAACGGTGGCTCGTAAAATAGGGATGTCGCCTGGTTTTGTCCAAAAATCAAAACAACGTTTGGGACTGAGGTCGCATAAAGTAAAAACAGTTCCAAATCGCAACGACAAACAGAACTTGGCAGCAAAATCACGGGCTCGACGTTTGTACTGCGAATATTTGACGAAGTTTTCATGCGTTGTTATGGACGATGAAACTTATGTCCTGGAGGATTTCAAGCAGCTTCCAAGGCTGGTTTTTTATTCTGCTATGGCCAGAAATGCTACAGCTGCGCATTTCGGAACGAAGAAGGCATCGAAATTTCCCAAAAAATACCTTGTGTGGCAAGCAATTTGCACGTGTGGCAAAAAGAGTAAATCATTCGTCACTACAGGCACAATCAACAAGGAGATCTATCAGAAAGAGTGTCTGCAGAAGTGATTGCTACCCTTCATCAAAAGTCACAAAGAAAAATCTTTGTTCTGGCCCGATTTGGCATCATGCCACTATGCTAAAACTGTGACCAAGCAAATCAAGTGAACATTGTACCAAAAACCTCCAACCTGCCAAATTGCCCAGAGCTACGACCAATCGAGAGATATTGGGCTCTGATGAAGCGGAAGTTTTGTGGAAAGAAGCAAGGAATCAAAGACATCAAACACTTCCAGCAAATTTGGACAACGACGGCTTCTACGATTTCTGAAGCGTCTGTACAAGCCCTAATGGACGGAGTTAAGCGCAAAGAAAAAATTTTTTTTTAAAAAAAAAAATTTTATGGTGTCTTCACGATTGTTAAAACACATCCCATGAATCTGAAGCCATCTGCTACGTCCGGAAATAAAATGCGAAATTTATGTTTTATTCATTTACGATTGGCGCTATAAATTTCATTAAATATACCAAAGCCAGCTGACTTCTCTATCAATGATCCGTCAGTGAAGAACGATTTAGTGGAATCAACTTGGTCAAACTTTGCAGCAAATATCACAGGTGCAATCATAGGACGATGATGCTCTGGAATTCCATGAAGCAGGAGCCAAATCAAAATGTATCGAATTATCGAAGTCGGAGCAGCAAACACGATTGGAAATATTCTGCGAAAGGCTGATATCCTGTGTTATGTACAAGTGGTACGAAGTCATGAAGCGAGTTTGAGGATTCAACTCGAGACGCTCCTCAAAGTTTTCGATTACCTGGGGGTTCATAACTTCACACCAGGTGAGGAGCTGGAGAGATAACTCTCTAAACCGATCCGAAAGTGGCAACATGCCAGCCTCTTACTGTTTTATCAAAGCCACTAGAAATCAATTTGGTTTTAATATGACACCAAGAGGTGCCAATAGGTTTCTTATTTTAGTCAGGTTTATGAGAACCCACACAGCTTGTTTAAAACGATCTTAAAACTTTGTTTTCTCAAATTCCTTCTGCTCCTATCAAAAGTTTTATTTCCACTTTATGAACTCATAAACTGCTGTTTTGAAATGCCGTTTTAGGACTCATTCATATTATCATTCTATATAATGGTCAGTTGAAAAAGCATTTCAAAACCAACCTCCAGTAAATGCATTAAACGGAAAATTGGCATTGAAGGAAGCCACCAAATAACCAAATAGTTTTAAAGTAGTCAGAGACTATGATTTTTTCTGCATTTTTTGGATAACCTTATTGAATTCCATCAATTTTCAAGAAATTCATTAATAATTTATTGAATATATTTGTTTTAATTTTGTGTTTGTTGTTGTAAACTTGCATAATTTTCGAGGTGCATTAATTTTCGGCTCTTATCGTGCCCATATTCTACACAAAATTAAATGCTTGAATGATTTGGAGCATGGTATGCTGTAAAAAAACTCATTTTGTTTTGATATTTTGCTATCAAATAAAATTTTCCGCATTTCCAGGCCTTTTTTCTGAGATATTATTTACTGCTAAATGAATCAGAAGAGCAGAGAATCGAAAAAAAAAGCAGAACAACAAAAACCAACCACGGTATCACAGTGAAGTTTGACAGCTGGGGCCATTTGGCCGTATGCTGGTTTTCATGGCAGCCAATAGGTTTTATGAAGGTTCTCAAGTGGTCATAGCATCTATCACTAGAGCATTTCCAAATTTTTATGGTCTTTTAAAGGTTTTATTTAATTGTTTTCACAACCGTCTATAGAGTGGGCCACTTTGTACAAATTTTGGCTTTAAAAAGCATAGAGGAGGTGTTGGTAGACAAAACAGTTTTGAATGTAGTTTTATCAACAAAGCCGGGAAGAAACTAAACGGCTGGAATAAAACTTAAATTGTTACTTCGGAAAGGTATAGTCCCCTATAGTCCCCCAAGCGTCCTCCTTCAGTCTCAGTCCGAGATGTAAGGAAAAAGAGCTCAGTTATGGGTGCCTACAGGCAAGGGGCGGGAGAGAGAATTGGCCTGCAGACTTGTCAGAAGCATAAGCAGCTATAACGAAGCACCAAACAGGCTGAAACTGTGAAACCGAGGGCTCGAAAGCTGTACGACAAACTGCTGACCAAAAAAATCAGACTGTGTTATCATGGACGATGAAACCTACATTAAACTCGATTATAAAACTCTGCTGGGTCCACAGTTTTATACCTCGCCGAAGGGAAAGGATGTTCCTGGATCCCGACCCCAACCCTTCAGGAAGTTGAGGAGGAAATTGGTCGGTTGAAAAACAATAAAGCTGCTGGTGTGGTCCAACTCCCAAGCGCGCTATTAAAATACGGTGGTGAAGCACTGGCCAGAGCGCTGCACTGGGTAATTACCAAGATTTGGGAGGAGGAATGTTTGGATGGAATAGTGTGTCCTATCTATAAAAAGGGCGACAGGCTGGATTGCTGAAATTATCGTGCGACCACGCTATTGAGCGCCGCCCACAAGTTGCTCTCCCAAATGTTATGCCGCCGCCTGTCACCAATTGCAAAGGAGTTCGTGGGGCAATACCAAGCGGGATTCATGGGTGCCCGCGCTACTACGGACCAGATTTTCGCGATTCGGCAAGTACTGCAGAAATGTCGCGAATACAACGTGCCCACACATCATCTTTTCATCGACTTCAAATCAGCGTATGATACAATCTATCGAGATCAGCTATGGCAAATCATGCTCCAATATTGATTTCCGGAAAAACTGACGCGGTTGATCAAAGCAACGATGGATCGAGTGATGTGTGTCGTCCGAGTATCAGGGACGACCTCGAGTCCCTTCGAATCTCGGAGAGGGTTACGGCAAGGTGATGGATTTTCGTGTTTGTTGTTTAACATTGCATTGGAGGGTGTGATTCGAAGAGCTGGGATAGACACGAGTGGCACGATCTTCAGGAAGTCTGTCCAACTATTTGGCTTCGCCGACGACGTTGATATCGTAGCACGTAACTTTGAGACGATGGCGGAAACGTACATCAGACTTAAGGCTGAAGCTGGTAGGATTGGGCTTGTGATTAATGCGTTGAAAACAAAATACATGAAGAGAAGAGGCTCACGAGAAGACACTGTGAGCCTCCTAGCACGAGTTCAGACCGACGGTGATGAAATCGAGGCAGTAGACGAATTCGTGTACCTGGGCTCATTGGTGACCGCCGATAACGACACCAGCATAGGCGCATTATGGCTGGCAATCGTGCCCACTCTGGACTCCGAAGGACGCCAAGACCGAACAAAGTTCGCCGAACCACAATGTTGACCATCTACAAGACATTAATTAGACTCTACGGCCACAGAACAGCGATGGACATTGCTAGTGGAGGACCAACGCGCTCTTGGAGTCTTTGAACGGAAGGTGCTATGTACGATCTACGGTAGAATGCATATGAAAGACGGAACGTGGAGGAGCCGAATGAACCACGAATTGCATCAGTTGCTGGGAGAACCTCCCATCGTACACATCGCAAAAATCGGTCGACTACGATGGGCTGGGCATGTCGTAAGAATGTCGGACGACAGCCCTGTGAAAATGGTTCTCGAAAACGAACCGACAGGTACAATGAAGAAGAGGCGCGCAACGAGCAAGGTGGATCGATCAAGTAGAAGGTGACCTGCAGATCCTCCGCAGACAGCGAGGCTGGTGAGGAACAGCCATGGGCCGATTACAATGGAAACAACTTCTGTGTACAGCAGAGGCCACACCGGCCTTAGTCTGTGTTATTGGGTAAGGAATTAGGGAAGCGTAGCGGTTTTTTTTTTTTTTTAAAAAAAAAAAAAAAAAAAAAAAAAAAAAAAAAAAAAAAAAAAAAAAAAAAAAAAAAAAAGGGGGGGGGGGGGGGGGGGGGGGGGGGGGGGGGGGGGGTGGAAGGTAAGGGCTACCTTATAGATGGTTATGGAAACAATTTAATAAAACCTTTATGAGACCATAAAGATTTTGAAAATGTTCTAGTTAAGGATGCTATGACCACTTGAGAACCTTCTTAAAACCTATTGGCTGCCATGATAACCAGCATACGGCCAAATGGCCACATCTGTCAAATTTAACTGTGATATCGTGGATGGTTTTTGTTGTTTCTGCTTTATTCGATTCTCTGCTCTTTTGATTTATTTAGCAGTAAATAATATCTGAGAAAAAAGGTTACCTGGTGCCGAAAAATGTTGTTTGATAGCAAAATGTCCAAGGCAAATTGTGTTTTTGTACAGCGTGTCATGCCCCAAATCATATACGCATTTAATTTTGTGGCGAGTATTTGCACAGATAAGAGCCGAAAATTAATGCGCCTCGGAAATTATGCGAGCTTACAAATAAAAAACAAAAAATTAAAAACAACTATATTCGATAAATTAATCATGAATTTCTTGAAAATTGATGGAATTCAATAAGGTTATCTTCAAAATGCAGAAATTGGTCTCCGACCTACAGTTCATTTGGCATTACATTAAGAATTTGGTGCATTTATTTTGCAAATTTCAATTATTTCGTTTATTTCAATATGGCGATTGGATAAAAAATCACAATTCTATTATAAAGCCAAGTTGTCTTCGCAGTGACTACTTGAAAACTATTTGGTTATTTGGTGGCTTCTCCTCGATTCCAACATGCCGTTTAATGTATTTACTGGAGGCAGAATGGTTTTTAAATGCTTTTTCAACTGACCGTAATAAGATAATATGAATGAGTTCTAAAACGGCTCTTTAAAACAACATTTGATAAGTTCATAAAGTCGAAATATAAACTTTGATAGGAGTAAAAAGAATTTGAGAAAACGAGGTTTTAAGATCGTTTTAAACAAGCTGTGTAGGTTCTCATAAACCTGACTAAAATATGAAACCTATTGGCAGCACTTGATGTCATAATGAAACCAAATTGATTTCTCGTGGCTTTGATAATACCCTAATAAAACTTAATGAAGCAGGATGGTTTTGGCAATGTTACTTGGGTATGCGGAGGTAGAAATATATCTTCATTACGACAGACACATGAATGGTCATATCTAAGTGAAGGAGTTTCTGCAAAAAGGTTGCTACCCTTGATCAAACAGCATAACAAGCCTACAATTAACTAGAAATAAGAAGAATGATTAGTTATTTCCATTTAATTCCAACTACCTTTATTGCTTATCTTGACAGATACACGTATTTCCAATGACCATAGGCGTAGCTAGGATTTCAAATAGGGGGGGGGGGGGGCGAGAGAGAGAGAGAGAGAGAGAGAGAGAGAGAGAGAGAGAGAGAATTACATCGTCTCCAACCAGTGGTTGCACATACTGAACCCGTTTCTTGCAAAATGCCAAACATTTAACGGGTCATGTTGGATTTTTGTATAGAATAACCACCTAATTTGTTTGCAGTTTGTACTGAAAATGTACTTTTCATCCGCGACCCTCTCATCCAAAGCAACACAGAAGAAACACCGTTTTTTACTCACCATGCTCACACCGTTTGAATAGATTATATTCTTTTAATGGTTGTTCAAATAATAAGTGATTAGCTTTTAACAAACATACATTTTGAGTTTTGGTGGTTTATAGCTTGGTGTTTGTGTGTGTTTGCTCACCTTTAGTATAATTATTTTATCTGATATTTTCTAAACAGGAACATCAAACATAACCTTTTAAAACGACGTAAGTAACAAATGTAAGCAAGCTGTATTTTTTGTGCTGAATTGTTGCTACTTGCATTCTCAACACACGAGTAGTTAGTAAATAATTTAAGAAATTTTATTCATCAATGACGAAAAGAAATTCATATGCGTTCCAACAGCTATTCCTCAGTTTGAGAGTAAAATAATCAAAAATCACAGTATGGTCTTTTTTTATTTGAGAAAGAAAGTGTATTTATATTTTTCGGAACAGTATATAGCTTGGACACTGTTTCGATAACGGCAGAGCAAACGTCAAAATCAAAACAAAGGGTATCATTATAAACGTACACATTTACAAGATGAGGGGTGTTCAAGTTGTTGAATTACACGATCAAAATAACTGCGTCAAGTTTGAGTTGAAATTTTTTTTTTGATTGTAACACCCCTAGTAGTCAATAACATTAAGCTGACACTTAAACTATGCCAATGTAATCTGCTACTCGATTTCAAGAGCGTCGAAAAAGTCGATTCAAGGGATCGTAAAATCAGTTTGGAGATCAAATTTTGTTGAATCTCATCCAAGCTGTCCTGTTCACATAACATTTATCATAACTAAACTTCAATTGAATCACACGTTAACTTCAAGAATTGGACATTCATTTATAGCAATGTTCAAAATAACTGATAGTATAGAACCAAATGAACAACGTCAGCGTACTAAATATCATACACATCGCTGAAAAAAAAAAGTGAAATGCATCAACTAGTACATAAATCGAATGAAGGCCACGCACCACTTACGAGAATCAACAGGCAGCCCAACCAGAGAAGAGGAAAATTACCATGACCGAATAACTCCACGAACAAACACATCAAATTCCTCCCCCAGACCAACGTTTAAATTTTCCGACCACGCTCAATGGGACAAGACAAAAAAAAATCCCCAAGAAAACTAACCAGAAAAAAGCTCCATGATGTGGCCCGACAAATGTTTACAGCTGAATGGAATGAATAAAAGACCACTTGAAGCCTTCTCGAATTGCTCGGTGAAAAGCAGATTGAGAGAGGGAGAATGCAAAAAAAAGCTTCACGAGGGAAGGAAAATTACACACAGATCCCCTTTTCCCGGTTGTCCGCTCGTATCGTGTCGCACCGTGGGAGTCGGACATCCTTTTCCCCCTCGGTCGGCGATACTGACGTTGGCTTAGGCAGGGGTGCTTCATCCAGTGGGAAATTATCCCCCCCCAGTTGTACCATCACGGGCTGGTGTTTCCAAGTTTGATTAGTTTTTGCAAATTAATGAAGGATTTAGCATAAATTTTGAAAGGGGACATTTTTACTGCAAAAGCTTCACATTGGAACACCGACCGCGACTTTCTCACATGTTAACGTCTGTAATCATCCATATCTAGTCGGTAACGTCCCTCAACCAGTAGACCGGAATGTCGGAGATGAGGGGGAAAATTCCATACCGAGAATGGGTCTCCCAGACAAAAGCAACAGTGTACGGGAAAATGAAGACAAAGTGTAGCAAAAAAAAGGGGGAACTCCGCGTGGCACTTTCCTGTAATGTAATGCGATATGAATTCTAATTTTTTCCCTGATTCCCACAATTTTCCCCTGCCAGTTCCTGTGTCACATATTACTCATCATCACCATCGTCTCCTTCAGCAGCTCAGTTGGCGAGGAACGTACGTAACAATACCGGATTCTCACGTCGTCGCTTGTCGGCCGGGCTTAGAGACTGATGACATCAACCGTTGTGGCAGACAATGAAATTTTGAAGAACTGCAATTCTTTATGAGGAAAATGATCGTAAATTGCTCGGACTGGCTGTTATTGTGATTGAGATTTAAGAATATTAGATATATTACTAGAAGTTTTTGAGAGGCTGCGTTGATAGCTTTTTCGTTAATAAGAAAATATTGCCTGAAAAGAAAAACAAGCGTCGTCTGTTCAAAAAAAGTGTGCACAAATCATAATTTTGAGGAAAAATTAAAATACACGTTTTTTTCACAACCGTACGTTTCATCGTTCAACCAGCTGTGTGTGGAATTTTAATATCATTCACCATGAATTCTTCTGCGGGTTTCCCAGCTCAGAAGTGTTCTGATTTGAATAATCACATCAAAAGTTTCAAGCACCCCTTCTTTTCATTCTCATAGCAGCGATGGGAGCAACTTTTCAAAACGAAAACCTGTTCAAAAGTTGATGTATCTTTATAAACACTTAACGAGCCACTTTGCAGCAAAAGAGTACCTACAAACTACCCTCAGCATGCTTTATGGCTACTCAAACAAAAATAACCCGGAGGGTTTTGCTTAACTTTCTACACGTCGCCTTTCTTCCGCGTCGAGTCCAGCTTTGCTTGAACCCTGGCTGCCGTCCACGTTTTTTCAAATACGATGAAGGATA
>JAHHFK020000419.1:0-55517 GCA_024533555.2 Aedes koreicus
TGTTTCGAGAAATATCATAACAACAAAAATCAAGGGCTGCTAATCATGCACACAAGGTATCACAAAAACCACGGAATAAAATCGCAGATGATGTCACTACAATAACACATTGCTTATAGTTTGTATGATGTCAGAACGTGATTCCTTGGTTGGATGGTTGATGTACGTGAAAGGGATGGGACGAGGAGGTGGGGGTTCATGGTCTTTGGAGATGTGGCGTGAGTCGAAGTGCCGAAGTGTCAATGAAAATATCATATAAGCATAAACAAGATTACCACGGAAGCTAAACAAAGTTGTCGAATGGAATACGAGGTTCTCTTAATAATACTACTCAGAATAAATTTTGGGGTTGCTGTTGAGCTGTAAATAAATTTTTGAAGTTTATTCTTCCCACACTACTGCTTTTGAATCGACAAAAAAAAAACATATTAAGTGGGAAACAATTCGTGTGCAAAATAGAGAATTAGTGTTAACAGATCTCTCTCTTGATGTACAGAACCGCCATACGCAAAGTATCAAAAGCTGATAGTTAATTAACGTATTTTCATATCATTTGCTATATTTTGTTCTATAATACGGTTTAATGTTTGTTTTTGATTTTAAATTGATTAGCCATATTTTTGTAAGCGGTTGTAAGCGACAACAACTCAAAAAGGGATTTTTTATAATTTAAGTAAGCTTCTGCATATCTTATTGTCATGGAATAATAAAGTCCTTCAGAGCTGCGAATTTGCAAGAAGGAACCTCTTGATCCAGATACCCGTTTCGCAAAAAAAAAAAACCTTCACGGCTTCATTTACTTCCCTGCCAATAATAGGTTAAGAATTGCCAAAGCCGAAATTTCTTCTAATAACTTTTTTTTCTAATAACTTTTTTCATAAGATATAGAGTAGAAACAGGAGGAGGTTTGAGTTAAATTTTCTGCACAGCAAAGCGGTGTTTATTATTTTTCCAATAAGGTTCATTATCCACTACTACTTGTGGTTAAACAGTTCTTCTATGCACCACTTTTTTCCGAGCTACAATATTTAAATTAAGGTTTATGCTAAAATGCATACGTCCGATTTGGAAATTGAATTATTGCATCAAAACATAAATGTCGGTTTTTATACATCGTTGTATGAGATTTATTTTGTGGGCACAAAAACATTTTTACCGATCATTTCGATTTTCAAATCAATTAAAATAAGTTCATTGAATGACACTTAATAGATTAAGTGGCAGTTCACTGGTATACATAGTCCCATCGAGGGGTGTATGCCTGGTGGTGTTTTTCAAATGCAATCGCACTGTTATCAAATATTTCCTGTGCATTAAAATTGATAAAATTTTGAATTTCAGCTCCATTTAACATGTAGATCTACTTAATATCCTTAAACATCCCTATTAGTCTTGAAAAAAAAAATTCTGTCTGTTCGTGTAAAAAAGTTAAGCTTCTTAGTGAAATGCATGGTGAAAATTTCATTAAAATGAAAAAAATTGGATTAAAATTTAACATACTATCAGGCCATTCTGACTGGAAATGCTCCTGATTGACTTCACAACGCAAGTTGTCTCTATTAAAAACGTAGCAGGCTGTACATATAAAATCAAATTGCTCATTATTTACAACTCTGAAATCAGCTGTCAAAGTGAATGAATAAGCAAGGGCTTGTTTATTAAAAAAAAGAGTTTGATAATCTGTACATAGGCTTCTCCAAATGCTTAAGTGTGAGGAGATGGGGTGTGATATGTATGGGATTTATTAATTGATGTACGCACACATCCCATTTCTTGCTCACGCAACGGAAACTCCAGAGAAATCTATTTTACATCAAATCATTATAAGTATCTCTATTTATTTACATTTATATATTCATTCCACGAGGAACATACCTTCATGTAAGTACCTTGCTATTTTATACTATCATGTGTAAAACTGTTGTCTAAGCTTGAAGCAGATTAAATTATTTTCCGTGTAAAATGTGTGACTTCAACCGCAAGATGTCGCGACTAAGATCTATCCAAATTCATCAATATTTGACATTCAAGATATACTTCCGTTCCGTGATCTGAGGTTAAGTATTAGGGTGTTATTTTGGATTGCAAACTAAATTGGAATTCACA
The DNA here is from genome assembly GCA_024533555.2 of Aedes koreicus. Taxonomy (NCBI): domain Eukaryota; kingdom Metazoa; phylum Arthropoda; class Insecta; order Diptera; family Culicidae; genus Aedes; species Aedes koreicus. The sequence continues at coordinate 2,107 of JAHHFK020000419.1, forward strand.
CTTAATAAAGATCATAGATAAAGCAACAAATATGTAAGTTTATATAAGTAAAAGAACTTTTGGTAATAAATGGGGATTGCGACCAGCAATGATCCACTGGATAAACAAGGCAATTGTAAGACCCAGAATTACATATGCTTCCATAGTATGGTGGCCAAAAACTAAAGAAAAATGTGCCATTAGGAAGCTAGAAAAATTTCAAAGAATGGGTAATTTGTCCACTGGTGCGATTCGTAGCACTCCAACGAAAGCATTAGATGCAATTCTTAATCTTCTTCCGTTGCACCACTTCATTCTATTGGAAGCCGAAAAAAGTGTGCTTCATCTCAAACGGACTAAATCATCTCTTGATGGGAACATCAGAGGACATTTAAGTATTTTAAATGACATTCAAATTAACCCACTACTTACAGTCAATAACGACTGGATGGAAACGCAATTCATCTTTATTCGTTCATTCAATGTGATAGAACCAGACCGCACTGTTTGGGTGGCGGAAGGACCACAAATAAGTCCTGGATCTATAGTATTCTATACTGATGGGTCAAAACAAAAGTAGGAGCTGGGGTGACAGGTCCTGGAGTTAATTTATCAGTTTCAATGGGTAGATGGCCAACCGCCTTCCATGCTGAAATTCAAGCAATTGTGAAATGTGCTTCCCTGTGCTTAAAAAGGAATTATAAACATTCAAATTTAGGTATTTTCACTGATAGTCAAGCAGCTTTATCTGCATTGTCTTTTACATTTTTACATTTACATCAAAACTAGTATGGGAATGTCTCCTTTTACTTTAACGGCTATGTATTAATAATACAGTTAATCTTTACTGGGTTCCTGGACATTGTGGAATCGATGGTAATGAAATAGCTGATGAACTAATTAGAGCTGAATCTTCTAAGCCATTTCTAGGCCCAGAGCCATTTTGCGGAGTCTCTGCATGCGCAATCAAAATGGAACTCAGGAACTGGGAAAAGAAGATGGTGATTACAGACTGGAATATAACCACCACTGCCCGGCAGTCTAAGAAGTTCATTACGCCTAACATATCGAATACACAGACTTATCGTTTTGTCAAAAAATGACCTGTGTGTAGAGATAGGACTGAGTTAACATTTAAATAACATTAAAAATTGTAATAATCATTTTACAATAAAGCCATACGAACATGCGAAAGTTAAATCTGTCTCGTATTCTTACACACACAAAAAAAAGAAGAAGAAAAACACCAATCAGCAATAAATCTCCCTTGTTGAAATCTGCTTTGCGCTCATTGGCCAGAGAAAAAGGAGGGAAATATTCACCCGCAATCTTGCGCTCACCGGGTATAAATATGAGCACACCGGCCATGCACGCTCATTCATTCGACGATTGCGATTCGAGACGTTTGCAACACCAGGAGGACAAGCAGCAACCAGCTAGTAGCAAGCCCAAGCAGTAAGCCGAGTAAGCGAGTTGTATCGCCCTCGCTTACTCGGCTTACTGCTTGGGCTTGCTACTAGCTGGTTGCTGCTTGTCCTCCTGGTGTTGCAAACGTCTCGAATCGCAATCGTCGAATGAATGAGCGTGCATGGCCGGTGTGCTCATATTTATACCCGGTGAGCGCAAGATTGCGGGTGAATATTTCCCTCCTTTTTCTCTGGCCAATGAGCGCAAAGCAGATTTCAACAAGGGAGATTTATTATTCCTTACTGGTATAATACCCAAAATCATGCGATGATGGTTACTTCTCATAGTAGCTTGTAACATGCTCAATATCGTCCAGCGACGATTGGTTTGCTACTTCGAGACTACCATACAACACCCCCAAAGAAAACTAAGGACTACCGTTCCGCACCTGATTTTAATATACGATCGGCTTATGCGCCACCTCTAAAGAGGACCGATCCTCACGGTTTGTTTGCCCGGCATGAGACCTTACTGCTAGTAGGCTCCGTTTGTTCCTTGGAAAAGGTCAGAAAACGTGTCGGCTGCCCCCAAGTTCACCCTCTCCAGACTCACAGATGCTTACACTCTGACGAACAACAACTCAAACTCTACCCTAAACATATACGAGCAAACTTTCAACCCCAGCTTTAGATCATCATCACAGGAAGCTTTCCACCGATCACGCTAGAGAGCGACACCATCGTACAAAGGGAGCTTTACCTTGAAACTAATGCCCAATAACTGCATCGACTCTAATTGGAACAGCGCGCAAACTAGGAAATCTTTCAGGAAGCTAATTGCCATGCATTCAAAACAGTGGATGGGGAATCTAATAAGGATTGTCTTCAACGGTAATTAAACAATGTTCAAGTTTTACATGTGTCTATTTCTTCATTTCTGTTCTTGCTTTTTGGTTTTGTCCCTATCTACTGTGCGTGTCTTTCTATCATCTTCGGTCCGGACCATTGTCTCGCAAACAAAACGTTTTATTTCGCAGAAATCAATTTTGGACGACAATTGACGATCGTCAGCCTCTTGTGCACATGGACAATAAGAAAGAGCTCTTGGTACTTACAGGCCTGTTGTTTAGCTGCGACGGATTGACGTGGTGAGCTTCAGTGATCGGAAAGCTCGGTGATGCGGTGGTGGAGTGGTGAAGTGGTTGTCTCTGCTACTCACAACTGCGCGCGTTGCCGCTACCGGTGCTGGATGAAGCCACCTGGCAGGACGAAAATTAGCCCGGGAGAATCCGGGTTGATTTGCTGATAGTGATGTGATGGTGCGGTCACTACTGGCTGGTCTGATGTTTTGCCAGTAAATTTGCCAACGGAGATCCCGAAGGATAAAGGTGGCAGCGGTTTTCCAAAGCTTTTTGCTGCGAAATAAAAAGCCGCCGAACGGCTGTTCGACAACGGACAGTTAGCCTACGCACTTCACGCACAAGCTAATTTATTACCTTTCTGGTTCACTTCCCTAACACACTAGTGTCAAAAAACTTCTAGCACTAGTTTGCTGCTTGGATCACTGAAATACAACACACAACTAATTAGCACCTCAAAGATTTCCGAACTTTCCTACTTCGAGTACCGCGAAAACAGGCAAAGCCACACTTCCTACACTATATCGAGTCCCCAGGCAAATGGACGAGAAAGGCTCGAGTCCTCAGATAAATAACCTTGGGATGCTGGACTCCCGGAAATGCGTCACCCGAATGGTAGGAATAAAATCTTCGAAGTCGATTCGTTCGAGTGTCATGCATCTCGCTCTTACAGGTTGCATTAGATCCAACCTTCCCACTTTCTCACGATTCCCATGTAAACGAATGTAACCGATCCTCCTCCTTAACCCGAAATCATTGCGTGAGAGCATTTCTCTTCCCAGCGCACATTGGCACAATTCTGAAAAAAGACGGTCAAAAACATTTTCACCCTTATGTCATCATTTTATCGACTAGGTGTCTTCAGAAGAGTTGCTCAAAATAATATACCGCATCTTTTGAACAAGCACGCCTAACCTTTCATAAGGGCTTAACAACACTTTCAAATTCTAACTTTTTCCAGCTAACGGGTTTTTGTCTTCGAAAAAGTTGTAGAGCAAGTAATTTTAAGAAAAGTTGCTGAATACACTAAGTTTCTAGAGCCTAACGTTAAAGAGATACCTTAAAACCGGTTTTTTGAGATAATTAATACTAATTATTAATTTGACGATTTCAATATGTTCTAAAAAATTGTAGGAATTATTAAAATACACATTTTTGCTGAACACACCAACGCTCTCTGGTGACCACATTTTGATATATGGTGATTCAAGTGTCTATATGACGTCATAATAAACCGCCTTAGAAAGGGTGGGCTATTATGAACTAGTATTCCTGAAATTTTCAGCGTTGGGTACTGAAGGGTACCTGGTTAATTCTTAATACAAAATAGTTTAGTAGAAGAAGAAAAATATGCTGAAAAATGTAATATTATCTATTTGACCAACGGGCGTTATAGAATCCATTTTAATTTTAATGTTAAGCCATTTAAACACAATCGTCGAATAGTTGTTCAGAAATTTGTCCGAACAGCCACAAGAATGCCGTAATAACTTCGACGTTATCGTGAACATCGAGCTCGTAAGATTTCAAGGTTGGTTAAAAAATAAAATTTTCTGAAGGAAGACTAACAAACCAGTACGTTTTACTTTTTAACACGATGGCTACAAATATGGACAGAAGTGATGTGAGTTTGTACGATTGATATATTTGTCAACAGTAAATAACAAAAATGGATTCTTTAACTCCCGTTTGTAAAATAGATAATAATTATTACACTTCTTAGCATATTTTTTTTTCTTCTACTAAAGTATTTTGCATTAAGAATTAACCAGGTACCTTTTAGTACCCAATGCTAAAAATTTCAGGAATACTAGTTCATAAAATAATCTTTCAAATACAATCTGTTTCAGACCCCGCCAGGACCCGCCCACCCTTTCTAAGGGGGGTTGATGACGTCTCATATAGACATTTATCATCCTGTATAAAAATGTGGGCGGGAGCGAGCGGCCGGGTGTGCAGTTATATTTTTTTTTTTTTTATTTTTTCAAATTTTTAGAATTTTTTTGGAATGTATAAAAATGTGATAGGATAAAACAAAACATTAAAAAAAAAAACAAAACACTGGTCGAAATAATAACAAAACTAATAAATCACGTTTGTTAGGTGGGTGGTATGTGAATATTTTCGTTATTTTTGTTGTTTAGTGTTGTGGGGAGACGATTAAAAAATGGAGATTTTTTTTGGTGTTTTTTTTTTTATTGTTTTTTTTTTTTTTTAAATATTATAAATAAAATAAAAAAAATAAATTATAAAAAAAATAAAATGAGAAATTTTTGTTGTATTTTTATTTTCTGGGTTGATTGTTTTTTTTTTTTTTTTTTACCAAGTTCCTGGAGCTGGAGCCAGATTCAGAGACTTCTGGCTGACGATGTGTCCGGGAAGTGGGGCCTTGTGAACGGCTCCACGGTTGGCAGCCACATACGAAGCGGAGTGATGAACTGGAGCAGCAACGGCCACAGCCGGGACATGATGGTGATGATCCCAGTGGCTATCGTAATGAGGATATGAGTTGTAGGCAACAACTGGAGCCGAATGAGCATAAGCATGGTGAGCCCAGCCATGATGATCATTCGACTGAACAACGGTTGGTCCATGATGAGCAGCGTAGGTCACAACTGGCGCAGCGCCAGCATAACCATATCCGTGATGGGCGTAGACCGATGGGACGTAAGAACCTTCAGCGACGACGGCGAGGGCCACCATGACTACAGCTGCGATGCACTGTAATATAATAAGTAAATATAGTGAATTAGGACATGTAACCCTGCAAGATCATGTTTCTTACCTTCATGATAACGTTTTTTTTTTAAATTTCGGTCCAAAGATGTGAACTGTTTGGAAGATGAGTTGAGTTTGATCCAACTTCCATTGCCCAGGTCCAATTTATACCATGATTGAATGCACTTGGTAAATGGTAAATTTTGACAAATAATTGAAAGTTTATTGGAAGCAAAAATCCGCTGCAATTAAATCATCATAAAATATGCCATCGCTAATTGGATATCGTGATAAACTCGCCAGCGAATGTCGATACAGAAGGCAGAACCAGTTGCTGCACTCGCGAGATTTTTTTTTGCAGTTTTGTTTTACCGTTCTAATCATTTTTTTGGACAACAATTTTAAACTTTCAAATATTTACGCGCTTTGCCAGTTAGTATAAAGAAGGCTACTGATTTCAACTGAGATTCATAATCATCCGAGTAATCAGCTTGTTCACAAGTTCAATCAAAAACCGACAAATCATGAAGGTAGTTCGAAGTGTTGGTTTTAAAACCGAATGATACTAATTAATAATTTACCTTCCTCAGTGCATCTTTGCTGTAGTCATGGTGGCCCTCGCCGTCGTCGCTGAAGGTTCTTATGTCCCATCAGTCTACGCCCATCACGGATATGGTTATGCTGCTGCTGCGCCAGTTGTGACCTACGGTGCCCATCATGGACCAACCGTTGTTCAGTCGAATGATCATCATGGCTGGGCTCACCATGCTTATGCTCATTCTGCGCCAGTTGTTGCCTACAACTCGTACGCTTATAATGCTCCCGCTGCCGTCACTGCCTACGATGGCTACTGGGATCATCATCATTATGTCCCAGCTGTGGCCGTTGCTGCTCCAGTGCATCATTCTGCTTCCTATGTGGCTGCCAACCGTGGAGCGGTGCACAAGGCCCCACTTCCCGGACACATCGTCAGCCAGAAGTCGCTGAATCTGGCTCCAGCTCCAGGAACTTGGTAAACAAACAAGATTTAAAATGCAAACTAGACCAATCTTAATGCGAAAATAAACGACTTGTTGTGGTATGAAGATCTTGGCTTTTTAATATTTCTGGGTTGACCGATGTGAGGGTGGTGTTGGAATTGTAAAAAAAGGGTTTGTGGTGGGGTGAAGGTTTGTTTGTTCTGGTCATGAAAATGAGCTCTTTCTCGTATCCATATTCTTCAGATTGGTCAATCCATGAAATTCTTATTTTTTCTCATCCGTTTATACTTGATCTTGGTAACCAATGATGAATTTAAATGCTTCTATTAATCGTCAGCACTATCAAGAATAGAAAATCATCCATAGAATATTCTCTCTAATTTTGGGACGGATTGCCAATTTGTTCAAATGGACATTCTGTGTTGGGAGGAGTCAAGAGGGACTCAGAAGAGCAATCCAAGCCTGATCATCGCTGGTCAGTATAGTTTGAGCAAATAATCCTCTATCCCGTCTCTTCAATTTATCGTTGCAAGTCGGATCATTCCCGGATCAATGGAAAAAATCATATGTCTTTCCTGTCTTCAAAAAAGGAAACAAACGTGAGGTCAGCAATTATCGTGGAATAGCTGCTTTGTGTGCCGTTTCGAAGTTATTTGAAAAAGTGGTTTACAGCTATTTATCGCACAACTGCAACCACTTCATCTTTGAACATCGACATGGTTTCATGCCGAAACGGTCAACGAGTACCAATTTGGTTGTTTACACATCTTTCATCGCTAAAGCTCTACAGAAAGGGCAACAAGTCGATTCGATCTATACGGATTTCTCAGCGGCATTCGATAAAATCAACCATCGGATAACTATTGCAAAGTTCGAACGTCTCGGTTTCTCTGGAGTTTTCTCGTTTGGCTTCAATCTCACCTGAGTGGCCGTGAAATGGCTATCAAATTAGGCGATTCAATTGGCAGCAGGGTAAATGCACCCTTCTTTTTTGAGGAAATGCTCCTTGAACTTTGGAAAAATGCTCCTTAGATGCGTTTGCCCGGTATAATGCAATCGGAGGTATTAACCTTCTGGTTAGCGCTTGCCGGTTTTTTTTTTTTTGACGGGTCTTGGTAGACGGGAGGTAGTTTTGACGGGTTTAAATTTCATTTTGACGAGTCTTAATTTCGTTTTGCCGGGTCTTAATTTCGTTTTGCCGGGTCTTAATTTCGTTTTGACGACTCTTAAATTCAGAAACTTAAAACCCGTCAAAACTATACAATCTTGAAGAAACTGAAGACCCGTCAAAAAACCCGGCAAGCGCTAACCAGAAGGTTAATACCTCCGATTGCATTATACCGGGCAAACGCATCTAAGGAGCATTTTTCCAAAGTTCAAGGAGCATTTCCCCAAAAAGAAGGGTGCATTTACCCTTTGCCGATTCAATTTCTCCCTACTTTCTTGTTCCATCGGGAGTTCCCCAAGGTAGCCACCTAGGACCGTTAATATTTCTAGTGTAACTCAATGACGTTAATCTGCTACTTGGATCCTTCAAACTTTCTTTTGCAGATGATTTTAAACTGTATTGGACTGTCAATGATATTCAAGACGCTTCATTTTTACAATGTCAGCTCGATATACCTATTTACCGAGTGGTGTGAAACAAATCGCATGTATCTCAACGCTGGTAAATGCTCCGTTATCCCATCCGTTATCCCATTTGACTATAAGGTTGGATCGACAATTCTCAAAAGGGAATCTGTTGTTAAGGATCTGGGTGTGTTATTGGACACCAAATTTACGTTTAAGGAACATGTCGCTTTTACAACCTCCAAAGCCTCTAAGACACTTGGTTTTTATATTTCGCATTGCAAAAAACTTCAAAAACATTCAATTTTTAAAATCATTGTACTATTCGTTAGTGAGGTCGATATTAGAATACTCATCTGTCGTTTGGGCACCGTACAATCAGAATAGCATCTCACTTATCGAGGCGGTTCAGCGCAAATTTCTGCGCTTCGCTTTAACACACCTTCCATGGAATGATCCAATCAATTTGCCCAGCTATGATGCGCGATGTGAACTTATAGGTCTAGAGTTACTGAGTATACGTCGTGATGTTTCCAAAACGCTCTTTGTTTCTGACCTTCCTCAATCGAAAATTGATTGTCCTCGACTGTTGTCGCTTCTCAACATAAATATTCCCTATCGTCAACTTCGCTCGAATTCGTTCCTTTTTCTACATGGTGCTAGAACAAATTACGGGCATAACGAGCCATTTTCTAGTATGTGTCGATCCTTTAACCGCTGTTCCAACGAATTTGACTTCGATGTTCCGCGTTCCACTCTTCGAAAAAGATTTTACAAAGTACTCGCAGCTCCACAAAACAACACACGTTAGATTTTTTTTTAGTTCAAGGTAGTTTTTTGTTATGTTTAGCCCATTAAGTAGATTTAAAAAATCATTGTATCATTTGGAAGCTATGTAAATTCTGTTGATATGAAAAGAAGAGGAGGTTTTTGCGCCCATTTGAGAAAAAGCTGGCATCTGCAGCTCTACTCAAACGGGCTTTTCCCTGCTCCAAATAGAGAACTAAAGAAATAAAGAAATAAATAAGTTCATTGTTTTAAATTCTGTTGTTTGTTTGTCCTTATTTGATAGACTTTCAGCCGGTGGCTGGTTCGTCTCTTTTTTTTTTTTTATTTTTGGGTTATTCTATGTAACTGCATGATTGGGGATTTTATTGTTTTTTAAAAGTAACAATGAACGTTGTTTTGGATGGTGATGAAAAAAAAAACTGCAAGAGATAATTGAAAAACTAGGAAAATCTAAAATAACACGTCACTTGATCACTTAAAAAAAAACATTTTTTTTTTTAAAACTGAAATTATTTTTCAAACTATCACTAGTAAACGCAAGCAAATTCCTTTAAAGATTATTAGAAAAAGCTTATCTTTTGACAGATTAAGTCTGCGACTTACAGACCTCTTCAGTGTTGAGTGCTCGACTTGGTAGTGAAGTGTTGAAATTTTCCTAGTTTTCCAATCACAATTGTTCTACTAATACGCCGGTAAAAGTGTTTTTTGAAATGTGAAACTGCAAAAGATAAGTCAAAGGAACGTTTTCCTATTCGTTTATTAGGCCTTCTACAAAAACACTTCGACACACTGCTGGGGAGCCTTGAGGTGGTTGGCTAAAATTTTGGCCACGGCCGATGAACACCTTGATGTCGGCATTTTTTTTTCAGCCCTTTTGTGATGTTGTTGATCAATTCGCCCAAAAAATTTCCATCAGTTGCATCTGAGAGACGTTGAGAGGGTTTCCGGACTTCGGGACAACGTTTATCTTTAGCCGGTTCATCTCTTTCATTGTTCTCTTGGCATAATAGGCCGAGACCAGGCCGGCTAAAACACCAACACACCTCACCCTTGTTCCAGTGATACTTCTTGATGAAGGCGGCAGTTTCTGGCGGCAATTCGAACTGTATATATATTTGTTGACCGCCAGCACCGAAGGAAAGAATGTTCAGCCGCTGCTTCTCGGGGATATTGCCTGCTGTTCAATTGCGTTCGGCCTCGATTGACACTTCCGCATAATATCATTGGAGGTTATCATTTTATACCACTCATTGATTTTTTCTTTTTTTATTTTTTTTTTTATAAAAATACTTAATACTTCTATTTTCTCTTTTAATATCAAATATTTTTTTTTAAAAATCATTAACACAAAATCCCCCCCCGGTTCTGGGTGGGTGGCTGCTCCTCTCCGAGTCCGTGGGGTCCTGGTCCGTTTCGGGACAAGATATGATCATGCACGAATATGGATTTCCGGAAAAACTGACGCGGTTGATCAAAGCAACGATGGATCGAGTGATATGTGTCGTCCGAGTATCAGGGACACTCTCGAGTCCCTTCGAATCTCGGAGAGGGTTACGGCAAGGTGATGGATTGTCGTGTTTGTTGTTTAACATTGCACTGGAGGGTGTGATTCGAAGAGCTGGGATAGACACGAGTGGCACGATCTTTAGGAAGTCTGTCCAACTATTTGGCTTCGCCGACGACGTTGATATCGTAGCACGTAACTTTGAAACGATGGCGGGAACGTACATCAGACTTAAGGCTGAAGCTGGTAGGATTTGGCCGTTGAAAACAAAATACATGAAGGGAAGAGGCTCACGAGAAGAGAATGTTAGCCTCCTACCACGAGTTCAGATCAACGGTGATGAAATCGAGGTAGTATAAATATTCGTGTATCTGGGCTCATTGGTGATCGCCGATAATGGCACCAGCAGAGAGATACAAAGGCGCATTATGGCTGGCAATCGTGCCTACTTTGAACTCCGAAGGACGTTAAGGTCGTACAAAGTTAGCCGAACTACAAAGTTAACCATCTACAAGACATTAATAAGACCGGTAGTTCTCTACGGCCACGAAACATGGACATTGCTAGAGGAGGACTTTGAACGGAAAGCGCTGCGTACGATCTACGGTGGAGTGCTGATGGAAAGTGGAGCGTGAAGGAGACGAATGAACCACGAATTGCACCAGTTGCTGGGAGAACCTCTCATCGTACACATCGCAAAAATCGGTCAACTACGATGGGCTGGGCATGTCGTTAGAGTGTCGGATGAAAATAGTTCTCGAAAACGAACTGACGGGTACAAGAAGAAAAGGCGAGCAACGAGCAAGGTTCATCGATCAAGTAGAAAGCGACCTGCGGACCCTCCGCAGACAGCGAGGCTGGCGAAGTACAGCCATGGACCGATTACAATGGAGATAACTTCTGTGTACAGCAGAGGCCACACCGGCCTTGGTCTGATTGGTAAGGTAAGTTGTACTACCTAGATCTTGTTCCACTTGGTCTAACTGTCTTCTTTGCTTTGTCCATCGTCGTTTTGTGCCAAACGGATTCCCATCAAACCCATTTAACCAGCTTACAAATACTGTGTTCACATAAAGGCCGCTTTCGACACAGTTAACCATGATGTTCTGTTAGCCAAGCTTGGGGGATTAGGGGTTTTTTGGAGGTGGGGGGGTTTGGGGTTGTATTTATGTTCTCCCTTTTTTTTCTCTATATAGGGGCTCCCGAAGGGGGAACCCGGGGGGGTTGTTGTTTGCGTTTTTTTTTTTAAATGTGTGGCCCGTCCTCGAAAACTGCAGTCTGATGTTCTACGCAGATGATTTGAAGATCTACATGATCGTCAAGAGCACCGATGACTGCCTTCAATAACAACAACAGCTTGATGCATTTATCAGTTGGTGTGAACTGAATCGTCTCTCTGTCAGTGTGACCAAATGTTGTGTCATATCCTTCCGGAGAGCGAAAAATCCTATCATACATAACTATGCTATAAATGGAACTTACTAGAACGAGTTGATAATGTCAAAGATTTGGGTGCGATGCTGGATTATCAACTCACACTCAAAATGCACTATTCGGAAATAGTAGGTCGAGCAAATCGCCAACTTGGATTTATTTTCAAGGTATCAAGTGAGTTTGACGACCCTCTCTGTTTGCGATCGTTGTATTGCTCGTTAGTCAGATCTATTTTGGAGTTTGCTTCTGCCGTTTGGTCACCGTATGATGCAGTGTGGATTTCACGAATCGAGTCAGTACAGTGTAAATTTGTGAGGTGTGCTCTGCGTACTTTACCGTGGTCCGATCCATCACGGCTTCCACCTTACGAACATCACCGTGCTCTATTAGGTATTGACCCGCTAGTGGATAGACGCCAGTTCAAACAAGTCATCTTCTGTGCCAAGATTTTACGTTCCGAAGTAGACTGCCCTACATTGCTAAATCAGCTCAACATCTATGCCCCTCAACGAGTACTGCGATCTAGAGAACTATTACGCCAACCATCGAGACGAACACAGTACGGATCAAACAATCCCGTCGATTCGATAAGTCGAAGATTCAAGGAAAACTATAGTCTGTTCGATTTCAACATCTCTACTAATGTGTTTCGAAACCGCCTACGAAATCGGTATGACTGATTGTTTCTGTTTTATTTTTATTTTATTTCCCATTTTTGGGCACTGTTTAATACCAATATACAAATCGAAAAGTATGCTCCCGACAAATGGACAAGGAAGTGGAAGCCATTATTGAGAAAAATCTCAATCTTTCTATGCGAAATGTGGCTCGCAAAGTTGGGAAGTCAAAATCATACGTACAAAAAGTGAAGCAGAGGCAAAGACTGATGGCATTCAAAGTGAAAAGGTGTCCAACCGTGATGACAAGCAAAATTTCACTGACAAAAGTCGTGCTCCTTGATTTCCTTGCATCAAAATGAACGACGAAACATACGTACTCGAAGACTTTAAACAGCTTCCGGGTCTGGCTTTCTATACCGCAATGCAGAGGAATGCCGTTGCCGAGCATTGCCGGACAGAGAAGATGTCGAAATTCCCGAAGGAGTATTTGATTTGGCAGGCCATTTGTAATTGTGGTCGAAAATCTAAAAGTTTCGTCTCTACCGGTACTATCAATAAGCATGTGTTCGAGAAAGAATGTCTGCAAAAGCGGTTGCTATCGTTTATCAGAAGCAACGACTCTCCAGTTCTGCTTTGGTCTGATTTGGCCTCTTGTCACTATGCGAAATCCGTCCTGGAATGGTACAAGAGGTCAAATACGTGCCAAAAACAGCCAATCCACCAAACTGTCCAGAATTTCGCCCAATATAGAAGTACTGGGCTCTAGTTAAGCGGAAACTCTTCGAAACTAAGAAGAAAGCAAATGGTAATGATGATTTTAAGAGAAGATGGAGAATCGTTAGGGGGGGGGTATTTAAGGATACCGTACGGAACCTGGTGGGGGGTGTACCACAGAGAGTTGGAAAATTTTACAAAAAGCAGGATTAACATCTTAATCATCTTTTTTTAATGTAAATTTTTTTTTTTTTTTGGAAAAAAAAAAATGGTTTTTTTTTATTTTTTGTTTATTTTTTTGGTTTCTTTTTTTTGGGGTCCGAAATTTGAAGGGGGGAGGTTTTTAAAAATGAAAAAATTTTATTGGTCATTAAAATTAATCATTTTTTCGGTGAAATTGACCTTAATAAAAACCGACAAATGAAATAAGAAGAAATAAATCGTGAAAATAAGTGACTTCATTATAATTTATTTTCGAATTCGGACCAGTCTAGTTTATATATTTACATCAATCATCTTTGTTTACCATGTTCCAGGAGCTGGAGCCAGATTCAGGGACTTCTGGCTGACGATGTGTCCGGGGAGTGGGGCCTTGTGCACGGCTCCACGGTTGGCAGCCACATAGGAAGCGGAGTGATGAACTGGGGCAGCAACGGCCACAGCTGGAACATGATGATGATGATCCCAGTGGCTATCGTAGGCAGTGACGGCAGCGGGAGCATGATGAGCATATGAGTTGTAGGCCACAACCGGAGCAGAATGAGCATAAGCATGGTTAGCCCAGCTGTGATGATCATTCGACTGAACAACGGTTGGTCCATGATGGGCAGCGTAGGTCACAACTGGAGCAGCAGCAGCATAACCATATCCGTGATGGGCGTAGACCGATGGGACGTAAGAACCTTCAGCGACGACGGCGAGGGCCACCATGACTACAGCTGCGATGCACTGCAATATAATAATTAATTAGGGATTAATAGCACATCCAAACCAACAAGGTCAAATTGATTACCTTCATGATAACGGTTTGTGAAATTTGCTCAAAAGAGGTGAACTGTTTGAGAGATGAATTAACTTTGATTCAACTTCGATTGTACGGGTCCATTTTATACCATGGTGGGATAGAAGATTTGACAAATGATTGAATGTTTTTGAAAGGAAATATTTGTTCCTATTAAGATATCATTAAATCAGTTATCGCTAGTAAGATATCACAATGCACTTACCGGCAAATGTGGACGGTGGAGACAAAACTCGTTGTAGTGGCGATTTTTTGCTGGTTTGTTTTAGTGTACCGTTCTACTTTTTTTTAGCGATAAATTTGGAACTTTCAAATTTTTACGCGCCTTGCAAATCGGTATAAAGAGTGCTACTGATTTCAATTGTGAATCATTATCATTCGATCTATCAGCTTGTTTACAAGTTCAACACGAAATCAGACAGTCATGAAGGTAGATTCTAGTTTTCGATTGAAACCACCTAAAAATATTTACAATTTATCTTTAACAGTGCATCGCAGCTGTAGTCATGGTGGCCCTCGCCGTCGTCGCTGAAGGTTCTTACGTCCCATCGGTCTACGCCCATCACGGATATGGTTATGCTGCTGCTGCTCCAGTTGTGACCTACGCTGCCCATCATGGACCAACCGTTGTTCAGTCGAATGATCATCACAGCTGGGCTCACCATGCTTATGCTCATTCTGCTCCGATAGTGGCCTACAACTCATATGCTCAGCATGCTCCCGCTGCCGTCACTGCCTACGATAGCCACTGGGATCATCATCATCATGTCCCAGCTGTGGCCATTGCTGCCCCAGTTCATCACTCCGCTTCCTATGTGGCTGCCAACCGTGGAGCCGTGCACAAGGCCCCACTCCCCGGACACATCGTCAGCCAGAAGTCCCTGAATCTGGCTCCAGCTCCTGGAACTTGGTAAACAAAGATGATTGATGTAAATATATTAACTAGACTGGTCTGAATGCGGCAAATAAACGATTGTTGTGCTTTGAAGCTTTTGGCTTTTTAATATTTCTGATGAGAATTTTGGTCACTCAACGCCCTTTGCGAACTACTAGTCGCACGTTTTGTTTCACATTAAATCATCCAAGAAGAATTTTCTCTTGAAGCCATCGAATTTAATCCAGCAAATTAAAATCATTGTGTTTGTTGCTGTATGTTGTGTTTAGTGATAAATTGTGTTTCTGTTTGATACCAGAAGATAAGGATGCACGATGGATCAGTGCTGGCCATGAAAATGAGCTCTTTCTCTTATCCATATTCTTCAGATTGGTCAATCCATGAAATTCTTATTTTTTCTCATCCGTTTATACTTGATCTTGGTAACCAATGATGAATTTAAATGCTTCTTTTAATCGTCAGCACTATCAAGAATAGAAAATCATCCATAGAATATTCTCTCTAATTTTGGGACGGATTGCCCATTTGTTCAGTTGGGCTTGGCGACTACATTCTGTGTAGGGAGGAGTCATGAAGAGCAAACCTAGCCTGGTCATCGCTGGTTAGTGTGATTTGAGCAAATAAATAAGTTTATTTTTATTAAATTCTGTTGTTTGTTTGTCTTTATTTGAGAGTCTTTCAGCCGGTGGCTGGTTCGTCTCTTTTTTTTTTAATTCTATTCAATCCATGATTGGAGATTTTCATTGTCATTCTTTACATACACACTACCAAAATGTCATGTAAATTTCTGTCTGCTGAGACCGACACATGCAAGCGTCCTTTAGCACATAAGAATGAGTTGAAAGAGATGAGAAAATAAATTCAATCAGCCACATCTTTCGTCGAATTACGTAGGGTACGGGACGGGTTTTAAGCAGTTTAATCAGCCCCTGAGACATTTGATAAAGCTGTATGTAATCTATAATTAGAACTGCCAATATTTAGACATGAATCCCTCTGCTAACGTCTGGTCCAGCGTTGCCAGGTATACCGATTTATCGGTATTTATACCGATTTTAATTCTCAATACCGATATACCGACAAGGGCTCTGAAAATACCGATTTCCAACTTTTTATACCGATAAATACCGATTTTCAAAGAAAGTTATTTCAACATTATATTTGGTTTATGATTTATCAACGAGTTTTTTTAGATTTCTTACCCCTCGCCCTCGCCATTCTTCAAATGGAAAACCCTGCGGCTGCAACTGCGCTCACTGTGCGTACAGTGACCATTCGCTTATTGCAATTTCGTTAATTGAAACGTCTTTTCATTGCAAGTCCACTAATTGCAACGTTTTGCAATTAAAAAAAACAATTAACTGTCATATGCAAATGTCAAGCAGTAATCTGTCATTTACGATCTATTGTTCACGAGTTTTTGACAGTCGATTTGACGTTGTCAGATGTTGCAATGAACGAATGGTCACTGTATTTTGTTTTTAGCATTAGCTTCTGTTTTAGTTTCCTCCGTTTCTCACGTGCTATGTGAGGCGAGCCAGAAACGGAAAAAGTTTCAAGTTAGAGTAAATGGATGCCTGCCATTTTAAGTATTTAATTTAAAAGTAGATGTGTTATGGTTGTATGTCTGTGATAAAATTATCGAGTTTAATTATGATATTAAATGCGTTAACAAATGAAGACAGGTTGTAATTTTAAGCATAATACCCAACAAACAATCACTCATTCAATAAACATCATTATGGCGATTTAATTCAGCAGCGTGTTGAATAATCTCTGAGCTATTTTCCATCACAGCTTTTGTTCAGGCATTATTCACACAAATTTGGAGAAGTTATTAAGCTGTCGCCAAATGCTTTTGAACACTGCCAATTGCATATGCTTAAGAAGCAAGTTTGCAGCAATGGAGTTCAGCTGATAATTGAATAACTGCTGTTTTAATGCTTTACAGAACTTTAGGGTAATTCCGAGAGTCGAAGAGACCTTTGTTGAGCTAAGCGAGTGTTTGTTAAGAATAATATATTTTTCTTCAACATCATTGAGCATATTAAAAAAGCTGTGGTGTCTTTTATGGAACTTTTGTTCAACTTTTTTAAATTTTCATAAAACTTTGTTGGGGTTTTTGTATGATTTTCCATATGATACAAACATTTTTATTTGGATTTCATATTGTGCATATTTAATTTGATATTATTATGCATAGACATCAACAGAAACATTTTGTAACATTTATTTATTACCATTAAATAGCGAGATTCGAACTATCAACTTTCGTATCCTCAACTACGTGACTTACCAACTGCGCTATTCTAGAATTGAATGAAGTACAAACGAATCGGCTATATAAGCTCAATGTTATATATTGAATAGTAGCAGAAGTGATGCTCTTATTGAGCTACATTGATATTCGATTTATAGCGTTGTCTGTATATAAGCAATATCAATGCTCAAATAAACCTTCTAAATGCTGTTATTAAACATCTGAATTACCAAGCTTTGATGGTTGATGTTCGGTTTTACTACGTGCATTACTGGCAAGGGCATATTGAACAAGAGACGATTAAAAGATATGACAATGTTTTCTGATGTTATTTGTAAACACTGCGCTGTTTTCTATTCTGATGGGCAATGTAAAGGGTAGCCTTTGAGCTATTTGCTTCAAGCAATTGACTATAATGTCAACTCTTGAAAACAGGTCAATACTTTTTCACCAGTACCAAAAATTAAACTCATAAACAAAAACATAGGAATTAACTGAATTCAATGAATATAGCATCATTTATACAGCATAACTATAAATAGACTATATAAACGATGTTTCAACGGATTTATAAACTGTTATTCGACTCTTTGTTGAACTGTGTAAATTAAGTTACATATAAGTACTAAAATAGCTTTTAATAAGCATGTTATTCAAACAAAATGAAACACTTGAAATAATGTTATTGTTTCAATTGAAGACATGGTTATTCAGCTAATATTTCAGCCAGATTTTTTATTCAGCCACAAAAGTCTTAATTCAGTTGTAATAATGCACATATGCTTATTTACTGCTTTCGTTTGTTTGTTGGGTAAACTCATCAGTCCTATAGTAACAAGCAACTATACTTTATACATTTATGCTTTTTAATATGGGATTTTCAAAAGAAATTATCTGTTTATTGATAGGGTAGAGCGCTACTACGTCGAAGTCGCCTATTTTCGTTCTATCAAGCAAAAAAAATCAAAAATATCAAATTCACTATGCGCTCAAGAAGCACTGTTGAACAATCGATCATATCTTAGCTTTTCGTGTCTAACAAATCCAGTGGTATGTAGGGAAAAGTATATAAAATTGGAAGCGGTACCCGAGCAAAGGTTTATACCAAAGTGATAACAAGTTCTATATCTGATTATCACTGTTTGATCACTAAATATGTTATCATCCAGGCTGAATAAACAGCCAAAATAACAAAATGGATAACTTTTATGTTCGTTGGATATCACAACATTAACTCGTTTTATTATCTTGAGTTCATTTTGATAACAAATTTTGTTATATGACAAATTACTTGAGAAATTTCAAATTATGTTATCAACATGATATCAAATTCATCCTAATACTGAAGTTCTGCTTCTGGTGAAAGCTCATTTCTATCCATGACATGCTGGTGATATTCAGCATTCATTAGCAGGGAGATCAGAAGTCGCAAGAAGGAAAAATGAAGACAAAATTATTCATGTTGATATTAATCTGTTATGCGATAACAGGTGAGTTCAAAATGATATCTGGGATAACAAAACTTGTTACTTATTTGATATCAGTTTGTTATTTTCTTGCTAGGGTATACACTAGAATTAATCCGTTTTTGTGTTAAAATCTATTTAAAAAAATAAGGGATGTGCTTAGCACAACGGGAGTTGGCTCAAAAACCTTATCGCTATACATGATTTTTGTTATCTTAATAACATCTTAAGAAGTGTGTATTCTAAAAAAATATATTGAAATGTATATTTATTCAAAGTATACATATTCAACCTCGAGATGGTAAATATAAAAAAATGGCTAATGTATTTTTTATTTTATTTTTTATGTTTACGTCAAACTTTGTCCATATAAAATTTGAAAATAGAAGAAAAATGATCGCCAAAATATATTGTAATCTTATATCAAAATGAAACTATAGATCACTTGAAAAAAATCTGAATTTTACTTTATACCGATAAATACCGATATTTTTTAATAAGCAATACCGATATTGTATAAACCCACCTGGCAACGCTGGTCTGGTCTATCGGAACATAGCCTCAGCAACGAGCATTACGCTCAGAAAATTTCATAGCCATGGAATAAAGTTCCCAATTGCAGGGACTTCTTAAACGCATGCGGATTGCTTTCCGATTAAAAAAAGGTTTTCTTCAGCTCCTCAATCTGTACATAAACTAACCATATTGTATGAGTGCGAATCTGTGCATGTTAGCGAAGGCGAACTGAAATAGGCCAGTTCACGATTTGCTGCAAACGTCAATTTCCTCAACCCGCTCCTTCGTTTTACCCATCCGCTCTCGAAAACAATCAACCAAAACATGTCAATTGCTACGATCACAAACTCGTCCACCAGCAGGTTATGAGACAGAAGTACACGACCAAACTTTTAGTTTGTCATTGATCTTTAGATTGGCAATGTGTATTTCTTATTTCATTTACTCTCACGCAAATGTTAGCCAAAGTGACTGTGACGACAAACGGGATGCTTCGTTTATAAACAAACAAATGTAAGAGACAGCAGGCTTCACGTTACACTACCGATGCGCTATATCCATGGTGAACAAAGAAGAGAGGAAACATGGGCTCTCTCAAAAGCAACAGTGATGCCATAGCTGCAGCTCAACAGCGAAGCATTATTTATCGTTGGGTACTATTGGTCAGCTCCGAAACATATTTTTTATTGCAAATGATAGTGCCAGATGGATGGATGGACAATATAATCATAAGCATAGATCAACCTCCAATGACTGTAAGAAACATGAAATAAATAGCTATTTCATGCAAATGCAAAATACACAAAGGCAACATTTGAGCGAACTTCTTCAGAAGGTCAGAAACTGATGGTTTCTAGATGATGTATTTTAAATCTTCAAAATGACAGTAATAAATTGGTAATCAATCATCAATTCGCCCAAAAAACTTCCAACGGTTGCAGCTGGGGGACGTTGAGAGGGTTTCCGGACTTCGGGACAACGTTTATCTTCAGCCGGTTCATCTCTTCCACTGATCACTTGGCATAATAGGCCGAGGCCAGGTCCGGCCAAAATATCCCTCCCGTCTTTTTGATGAAGGCGGCAGTTTCTGGCGGTAATTCGTTTTGTATATCTATCTGTTCACCGCCAGCCCCGAAGGAAAGGATGTTCAACCGCTGCTTCTGGGTGATTGCCTGCTGCTCAATTGCGTTCGGCCTCGATTGACGCTTCCGCATAATTTTATTGAGGGTTATCATTTTATACCACTCTCGAGTTCAGTGGGCACCTTGTACTTTTCGAGACCAGCTATGGCAGATCATGCACGAATATGGATTTCCGGAAAAACTGACGCGGTTGATCAAAGCAACGATGGATCGAGTGATGTGTGTCGTCCGAGTATCAGGGACACCCTCAAGTCCCTTCGAATCTCGGAGAGGGTTACGGCAAGGTGATGGATTGTCGTGTTTGTTGTTTAACAATGCATTGGAGGGTGTGATTCGAAGAGCTGGGATAGACACGAGTGGCACGATGGTCAGGAAGTCTGTCCAATTATTTCGCTTCGCCGACGACGTTGATATCATAGCACGTAACTTTGAGACGATGGCGGAAACGTACATCAGACCTAAGGCTGAAGCTGGTAGGATTGGGCTTGTGATTAATGCGTTAAAAACAAAATACATGAAGGGAAGAGGCTCACGAGAAGAAAATGTTAGCCGACGGTTAGTTCGACGGTGATGAAATCGAGGTTGTAGACGAATTCGTGTATCTGGGCTCATTGGTGACCGCCGATAACGACACCAGCAGAGAAATACAAAGGCGCATTATGGCTGGCAATCGTGCCTACTTTGAACTCCGAAGGACGCTAAGATCGAACAAAGTTCGCCGAACCACAAAGTTGACCATCTACAAGACATTAATTAGACCGGTAGTTCTCTACGGCTACGAAACATGGACATTGCTAGTGGAGGACCAACGCGCCCTTGGAGTCTTTGAACGGAAGGTGCTGCGTACGATCTACGGTGGAGTGCAGATGGAAGACGGAACGTGGAGGAGGCGAATGAACCACGAATTGCACCAGTTGCTGGGAGAACCTCCCAAAAATCAGTCGACTACGATGGGCTGGGCATGTCGTTAGAATGTCGGACGACAGCCCTGTGAAAATGGTTCTCGAAAACGAACCGACAGGTACAAGAAGAAGAGGCGCGCAACGAGCAAGGTGGATTGATCAAGTAGAAGGCGACCTGCGGACCCTCCGCAGACAGCGAGGCTGGCGAGGTACAGCCATGGACCGATTACGATGGAAACAACTTCTGTGTACAGCAGAGGCCACACCGGCCTTAGTCTGATTGGTAAGGTAAGTAAGACCTTATTAAAAAGCGACAAATGAAAAATAAAATGAAATAAATCGTGAAAATAATTGACTTCATTATAATTTATTTGCGCATTCGGACCAGTCAAGTTCAGATATTTACATAAATCATGTTTGTTTACCAAGTTCCAGGAGCTGGAGCGAGATTCAGGGATTTCTGGCTGACGATGTGTCCGGGAAGTGGGGCCTTGTGCACGGCTCCACGGTTGGCGGCCACATAGGAAGCGGAGTGATGAACTGGAGCAGCAACGGCCACAGCTGGGACATGATGGTGATGATCCCAGTGGCTATCGTAGGCAGTGACGGTAGCGGGAGCATGATGAGCATATGAGTTGTAGGCTACAACTGGAGCCGAATGAGCATAAGCATGGTTAATCCAGCTGTGACGATCATTCGACTGAACAACGGTTGGTCCATGATGGGCAGCGTAGGTCACAACTGGAGCAGCAGCAGCATAACCATATCCGTGATGGGCGTAGACCGATGGGACGTAAGAACCTTCAGCGACGACGGCGAGGGCTACCATGACTACAGCTGCGATGCACTGTGAAAGATCAATTGAGAATGAGTTTTAAGGTATTTTCAATGATATATTAAAAACTACCTTCATGATTGTCAATTTCAGATTGAACTTGTAAACAAACTGATTGTTCGGATGAGTATGATTTACAAAAGCTATCAGAAGCTCATTTTATACCAATTGGCAAGGCGCGTAAGAATTTGAAAGTTCCACATTTTTGGCACAAAAAGTAGAATTGAGCACCAAAACAAACCAGCGAAAAAAATTGCCACTACAACAGGTTTTGTCTATACAATCGACGTTGTTACCCGTGATGTGTTATTAGTGGGAACCGATTTTATGATGCGTTTATCGGTGCAGATCGGTCCTTTCAAAATATCATTCAACCATTCGTCAAATCGTTTACTCTGTTTGATCATGGTATAAAATAGATCTCTGCAGTGGCAATTGTATCAAACTCAATTTATCTTTTCAACTGTTCACTTCTTTTGAACAAAATCCCGAAATCGTTATCATGAAGGTAATCAATTTGACCTTGTTGGTTTGGATGTGCTATTAATCCATGATTATTTATTATATTGCAGTGCATCGCAGCTGTAGTCATGGTGGCCCTCGCCGTCGTCGCTGAAGGTTCTTATGTCCCATCGGTCTACGCCCATCACGGATATGGTTATGCTGGTGCTGCGCCAGTTGTGACCTACGCTGCCCACCATGGACCAACCGTTGTTCAGTCGAATGATCATCACAGCTGGGTTAACCATGCTTATGCTCATTCTGCTCCAGTTGTGGCCTACAACTCATATCCTCATTACGATAGCCACTGGGATCATCACCATCATGTCCCAGCTGTGGCCGTTGCTGCTCCAGTTCATCATTCCGCCTCCTATGTAGCTGCCAACCGTGGAGCCGTTCACAAGGCCCCACTCCCCGGACACATCGTCAGCCAGAAGTCCCTGAATCTCGCTTCAGCTCCTGGAACATGGTAAATTTCATCACACCCCGTACTTTAAATATCTGAACAATAAACAATAATTATCATCAGCAACTTGGTCTCCTCGACTTTCCTGTGAACAATCATAATCTCCTCTCTACAATCATGTGGTGAAAGTAATGGGCAATAAACAGCCCTTTTAATAACTCATTGACAGGCGAGATAAGTGTAGCCTGGAGCACTCCTTCCCTAATTAACTCCTTCGTTCCCCCCACTTACGAGAACGGACAGAATGAATCGGTTTTTCTTAGCCCTATCTCCGCTCTTAGCTCACCCGGTGAGGATTAATTTGTTGCTCAATCAGAACAGAGCCCTGGATCGACGCTCCCCTTCTGTCACGTAATTTGTTCTGCTTGTTTTTCCATAAACTCAACCACAGTTCCCTGCTATTACGAAATGATTAAATAAGCGTGTAATAATAGTTTTCATTAGAATAATACGTCAGAAGGAACGCACCATTACGCCAATTAGCAACACATCCTATTATCAACCATCAATACCTGGGGACAACTCTTCGATACGACCAACCGACCGACATTGAGGAAGTCACCCGCGATCTCATTTCGCTCCCATTATTCGCATGCGAATAATTACACCCAGTTCGCAACGCTGCCGAACCGAAACAAGAGGGAAGGGGACTGTAATCCGACTGCAATACAGGCGGAAATTCTTGCGATCCGAGGTGGTATCAGAATTAGATCACCCTGCCCTCTGTGCCTACGATCCGATTGCTGTGCGCGAAAGTGAAAACAGAACCGGTAACGAATGTACCCACGATCGCGGCGCGGGAGCTCATAAATATTCACTCGGTTCGGTCGGCTAAGCCAGGGTTCACCAGAATGGGACTAAATAATCGCACCAAATGCGAGCAGATCCGCATAACGACGCAAGAATATGTAACACATTCCTAATAGGGGAGGCAGGGAACCAACGGCGTGACCCGGTTTTGCCATCCATCGCACGGAACAAAACCAACTTCCCTTAGTACGAGTCCAATTTAGTTGGGATTTACGGAATAAAGGCATGCACCTCACCTTGACAATCGTACCATTTGCTGCCCGTGGTCGTGAAGCGACTGCGGGTGTTTGTATGCAAATCGGTCCATCGACGTTCGACGAAGTAGGCTCTGACGGAGGTGTAGTACTTCTTGGATATGAATTTTAATTGTAGGATATCGGATGAAATTTGTCCCCCGGTTGTTGATTGATATGTAGTGCAGCCGTTGTGGAAGGTTAAATAATATGTTGTTAAGTTATACAATTGAATTCGAACTAAGGGGGATTGTAATCAAGGTCTATTTTGGGACGCCGAGAGAGGTTATAACAAGCAATTTCCAACAGGTGTTTATGATTGGACAGTTAGCACAGCAGTGTATAATTTTGAGATTGACTGTACGCAGTCGGTACTCTATTATTACCATACGCATTTTACGTTCATTAGAACGCAGCTTTGAATCAATGTTCATAAAACCTTGGTGAAGACATGTTTGCTCCTGGTAAGTCCACCATGCCTCATAGTGATTAAAATAGCTCGACTTACATATAACCCTTGCTTGCTGAAAATACTAAGAAACATTAAATATAATATGTAAAAGACATTAAAACAAAGCGTAGTTGAACTTTCTTCCACAAAATAACATTTGAGCGTAACAAATTTATTGTACAAAACTGCTCCAGAATGAAACTGAAAAATTAAAAATTTATATCATTTTCTCTTTAACAGATTTGTTGGCGACTTTCATTATTCTCGGAAATCTTAGACGAGTCCTCCCTTCTATGAGAATTTTTTCAGCATCGTGTAGATATCTAACGATCTCGTTTGTCTACAGTTTTTGCTCCTTGCTTGTCTACATTGAAAATAATTTTTTTGAAAATAAAAATGATAGGCAATGTTTTGTGCAACGAAATCGACCTGTACAATTTATGCAATGCGCTGTCGAAAGAACGAAGCATTTGTATATTCAAAAAGAACATTCTTGTATTGTACGAATACAGTACGAAGAGCTATGACAATTTGATTGAAAATTGAATGCATGCATATTTGACAGTTCTGCTACAGGGGATAAAGACTGGACTCGGAAAAAATTAAACACACAAAAATGATCACCAAAAATTCATTTTAAATCGGATACTTCTCAAATTTTCAGGGATTAAAGAACTAACGACTGTTCCAGGAAGTATAAGCACACCTTATTTTTACGGTCACTTTGAATATAATGAAATATTTCAACATGTTTTGGCTGCGTCCTTTTGTTGGCACATTTCTGAATGACATAGCATCAAAAAAGTGCTCAGTTTTGTGTTACCTATCAAAATGCGCGGTCTTACTCCGGAACAACGAAAAAGTGTCGTGCACAAATGGTGCACTGTGAGCGGACTCTCCTTGAGAAAATTGGCCAAGGAAGAGGGTGTAAGTGTCGGAGCGGTACGATCTGCGATTCGAAAATATAGAGAACAGTGTACGTTTGAAGATGCGCCGAAGAGTGGTCGGAAATCCGGTCCTGTTAGTCCGGATATCGATAAAAAGATCAGGAATGCCTACAAGCGAAAACCAGCGACTTAAGTTGGCGATGTTGCGAAAAAACTAGGGACCTCGTCGAGTAACGTCATGCGTGCCAAAGAAAGACTTGGGCTAAAAACATACCGGAAGCAGAAAAAACCCAAAAGGAACCCAAAACAGACCGCGTCCGTGAAACCACGGGCCCGCAAACTCTACGATTCGTTATTGTGTAGAAATTCTGGGTGTATAACAATGGACGCTGAAACGTATGTGAAACTAGATTACAAAACGCTTCCCGGACCACAATTCTATACTGTAAGTGAAGACAAAGACATCCCCGAAACGGAGAAGGCAATATTTACCGAAAAATTCGGTAAGAAGTTTGGCAGGCAATATGCGAGTGTCTGTGACATCTAGTCCGTACATCACAACGGAGACGATGAACACTCAGAAATACGTTAAGGAATGTCTCCAGAAGCGATTATTGCCGATGATCAGGCAGCACGAAGGTCAAGTAGTGTTTTGGCCTAATTTGGCGTCATGTCATTATGCAAAGGACACTTTAGAATGGTACAAAAGTCAAAATGTATGTTTCGTGCCGAAAGACATGAATCCGCCGAACTGCCCGGAGGCACGGCCAATCGAGACATTTTGGGCTTTAACCAAAGCAAAGCTTCGAAAATTCAAAAAACCAGCGGACGACATCCAAAAATTTAAAAAAGATTGGCCAAAAGTGGTCAAAATAGTGGGAAGTACCACTGTGCAGAAGCTAATGGGTCATATTCGAGGAAAAGTTAGGAGTCTTGGCAATGATTAAATATTTTGATTAAACGAGAGTAAAATATCATATGAAACACAAATACAAATATGATTTGCCAAATAAAATTGTTAAAACTAAAAAAACATGACTTTTTTTTATTTGTGCTTATACTTTCTGGAACAGTCTATATATATCCATCTTCTTATACAATTTGTTTTTAAGGGGTTTTGGTTTTTTTGTTTTTTTGGGGGGGGGGGGGAGAAGAGAAAACAACATAAAATCCCGTTTATGGTGCCGGTTGTAACGAACGGCTTGCTGTACCGTCCGCACTTGCAGATCGCCTGCCACAACAGGTACTTCTTCGCGAATTTGTCCATCTTTCTCTTCCGGAACTTTTCCGGAACCTCCATGCGGGACGTACCGACAAAAAACTCGAAGCCGGGGATTTGTTTGGTTTCCGCCTTGATATATGTCTCGTCGTCCATGACGAGACAGCCTAGCTTGACCAGCCACTCACGGTACAGCTTCCGCGCACGCAATTTGGCCACCGTGTTTTGCTTGTCAGTCCGGTTTGGCGCCTTCCTGACCTTAAAAACACGTAGCCCAGCCCGCTTCATGGTCTGCTGGACGAACCACTTCGACGAATTGACCTTTTTGGCCACGTCTCGGATGGAAAGGTTCGGGTTATTCTTAAAGTACTGCCTTATCTTCCGCGCCTTCTCTGGGTATTCCGTTTTCGGTTTTCGGCCGCTTCCAGCGCGCCGCTCGATGGTCTTCGTCTCCTGGAACATCTTCACAACGCGGGGCACGGTGGAGTAGTGGATTCCAAGCCTTTTGCTAATCCATCTGTGCAGTGACCAGGATTATCGATCACCGCGCCCAAGATTTGCTGGAGTAGCTCTTCTTGTTTCGAATGCATCTTGAAAACTACTTGACAGATCGCGATTTTTGCACACATAAACATAACATTTTAAACTAGTATTACTAAAAATTTCATTAATTTTTACTAACACCCAAAACAAAATGTCGCATTTTTTCCGAGTCCAATCTTTAGACAAAATGATCGGGACAGTCAAATTTGTGACCAACTTTGTAGTGCTCTAACTTCATGAAATATCATCCGATTGAATTTTTCTAAGAAGCATTTGACTGGGAATCAAATTTTTTTTTATATCTCGTTAACATAATTGACCATGGCTCCCGGACACCGGAGTTGTTCCGGGTTTCCGGAGAGGCTATCTCACATGTTGAATTTGTGATGGGTTTTGTACAATATGCCGTTGTCAAACGATTTTTTTCACTAAACACACGTAAAGAAAATACTTTTTCCAAGCGAATGAAATGTTGATTACAGAAATCAGCCTTAAATTGACTGAGATATGGCCATTTCTGTGAAACAGGTTCTGATGAAGGGTCCTGGATGCGGTTAACTCTTTATTTTACTCAAAACATGCCATATGACAGCTCTTTCTTCTTGGTTTTTCATCACAAACCTTATTATAAACTTAAAGTGGATCATTGACCGTATTTGACACTCCCAGAACCACCGGAACGTCCCCGGGGAAACCTGTAGTGGGGGCCATTTACGATTTTACTCCAAAACATGCCGTGCGACAGCTCTATCTTCATTATTTTTCATAATTATGATTTTTACTGACTTGAGCAAGCCATTGGCTACATTAACAACTTCCGGGGCATTTTTGAGGGAACCTGTAGTAAGGATCAATTAAGATTTTACCACAAAACATGGACTATAAAATTCACTGGCTAGCCTGATCCTGATTCTTGGTACCTCTGAGGATCAATTGTTTTAATTTTGGTTCGGATAAGCAAGCAATAATTCGATTGAATATAGGGAAGAGTGGGTTTTATTAGCAGCGAGGCAAAGGTGCGGGCATTTGGGTTGGGAGAAAAGGTTCAATAAACCTATGATGTCAAAACTTAACCATTCAGTAGTACTTTATTTCCAGAAAGTTTGAAAAGAATCGGGCTCAAGGAAAATTTTTGGTGACCTATTTTGTGTGTCCAAATTTCATCGAATACAGTCTTTATAAAATTCAATGGCTAGCCTGATCCTGATCCTTGGTACCTCTGAGGATCAATTGATTTAGCTTTAGTTCGGATAAGCAAGCAATAATTCGATTGAATATAGGGAAGAGTAGGTTTTATTAGCAGCGAGTTGGTCCTCCATCCGCTTCCAGGACGACTTCAATCCGCCTGAGGATGGAGCTGTAGAGGGTTTGAATGACGTCCAGTGGTATTTTATACCACTCGTCGATCAAAGTTTTCTCCAATTCCTTCAAGAACGAAGGGGGTGGGAAAACATTCCGCTTCTAATGTTGACCACAACGGTTCAATGATGTTAATGTCCGGTGACTGAGCAGGTCACTCAAGGTTTACGAGTTCACTTGCGTGGTCCTCATACCACTTTTTAATGGATTTCGCTGTATGTATTAGAGCGTTGTCATCCAGGAAGACGCCGCTCCCCTCTGGGAATGTGTATCGCATCATGGGAAGCCCCTAGTTGTTATTTAAAAATGATACTTCTTTGAAGTGTACGTCACCCACAGTTGAAATACCTGCTCATCCAATACGGTCCTGTAGTGCTCAGCCTTCATTTTGCCTTTTACGGTGGCGCCTCAGATCATTTCCGATCCCCAACCATGCTTTCCAGTGGGAAGCAAGCAATCTTTGTCGTACTCCTCTCCCGGAGAACGCAACACGTACACCCGCCCGGTTCTTGGGAAGAGCGTGAAAGAAGATTCATCTGAATAGACTACATTCCTCCACTGGGCTTCTGTCCAAGCGGCATAGAGCTTACACCAGCGCTTCCTCTTCGAAGCATTTGCTGGCTTTATAAGCGGCTTGGCACATGCTGCTCGCCCATGCAGGTTCATCCTGTGCAGCTCCCACCGGACAGTCCGTGTTGCTACAGGTTCTTCAAAAGAGTCGTTTGAGGCTGCTGTTGCTTTTACAGCCAAAATCCTCCTATCCGCCTTTTCAATCCGCTTCAAAGTCCGCTGCTGTCCATCACCAAGTTTTCGTTTCCTGCCAGTGCTTTTACCGGGTGAAACTTTTCCCGCCTGCTATTCCGCCATGATTCGGCAAACGGTAGTTTTTGATACACCGACTGTTTTGCACGTTTCAGCAATCGAAGCTCCAGCCTCCCGCGCACCAACGATCCGGCCACGTTGAAACTCTGTAAGAACCGTAGCCATTGCGGACTGAACTGTTTGGCATTCGAATCTCGAATCAAAACAAGTGGAGAGAAGAGCGCTGAGTTAAGGGCTATTCACATTAGGCCGGGCCATGCCCGGGATGAAACCAAAAAGCTTTTATTTCACGGCCGGTATGTTTTGTTTACTTCACACTGTACCGGGATTGTTCCGGGGTTCTATGATGTAGATTTCACGTAAACATCAACGGACCTCAGTTGTTTTTGTTGTTGCTGCCTTTACTTACTCATATTTTGGTTTTAATCAGTCAGAATTTTATACATCAAAAATCTATTTTTGATAGTTGAAAGCTCGGTAATAACTTTTTGAAGTGCTTTTCGACCGCAGAATTATTGACGTACTCCGCAATAATTGCCAATTTCTCGCCCGTATTTTTTAGAAGACAAATACCGCTTGATAAACTTGTCGATATAGTCGATGCGTCTTCTCACCAACCAAGTTGCGTAAAAACTTCACTGATTGAACTTGAATAATTTCCCTGACATTGACTTTGTTTCAAAATCAATTTAGAATGCTCTGACAGCCTGGGTAGGGTACTTGTTTGAAATGTTTACGGTGAACTGTAAACAAGAAATGTCATAGAACTTTCTTAAAATTCACTTAATAATCACATGCCAACTTTTTAATGGATGTTTAAATATTGTTCGTGATCTTAATTTTACATTTTTGGATGTTGTTAAACACAGATCGAGTCTGAATGCCATATTTTTACGTTACATCGTGGACTGACAATAATTTTTTTTTAAATCACGAATAATCCGCACTTGATAACTAAGGAGCCATTTATAGACCTCGTAAACTTTTCTACGAGGGGGAGAGTCTGATATTTTCAAAAATGAGTCTACGAGGTTTATTAACAGGCCCTAAACAGAATACCCGACCACCGATTTTTTTGTTCTCTTTAAGCTTTGTCTTCAGCTTAAAAAGCCATTTTCAGAACTCAAATTATTTCACAATTCAGGTTGATGCTAAGGCGTAAGTTTCTAGCGATCAGATATGTCAATGAAATTCGTTTAGAAGTAATGTCATCGATGAATGCTGATATCAAAAAATAAATAAACAAATAAATAATCCAACCATAAAAAAATATTCAATCTGACCGTAAAATTTGTAAACTACGGTACAGCAGAATATTAATGAAATATAAATACCAAATCTGAAGGGAGAGTGCTCAACTCGAGTTTCTCTTCTATGTCTTCTGAAAAAGCATTCGACAATGTTTGGCATAAAGGTTCAATTGCTAAATTGAAAAAGTTTAACTTTTCAGTCTACATAGTAAAATTATTTAACTGACAGATCGCTGCATTCCTAATCTGATCAATTACCTGTGAGAGCTGGAGTTTCTCAGAGTAGCATTCTTGTTCCAATATTGCAGAATATTTTCACTTAGGACCCCCTGATTTATCTTTGTTTGCTGACGATACAGACTTTTCCGTAAAGGAAGAAGTCTCCGTGTTATTTGCAACTGATGGCAAAAAAAATCCTTTCTCTTCTTATTTACAAAAATGGAAAATTTCTCCCAACGCTTTCGGAAGTCATTTTATGATAATTCCACAAAAGTTCAGAATTTATTTCTTGAAAACTTGTAAAAGTCAGTGACATAGTAGTATTAGTCAAATAGTTAGTATGAACGGAGTGCCAATTAAATGGTCAAGTCAATTGAAATATCTTAGACTGATAATTCATCAAAAAAAAAACTTTTAACTATCATTTTTATTGTATTCATGCCATATGTAATAAATACATAAAATATGAATATCCTTCTTAAACAGGAATTCCAGACTATGCTAAAAAAATAATTTGCAATATTTAAACAATTTTTTAGACCGGTCTTGCTTTTTGCTTTGTCAATATGGTCAAGTTGTTGCACAACTAGAAATAAGACACTTCGAAAGATTCAGAACAAAATTTTGAAAATAATTTTGAAACTGCCTCCTTGGTACAGTACTATTGAACTATTGAGGTATCCAGAACTACGAATGTTGAGACTTGAAATCAAATGTACAACAAAATAGTTAATACTGCAGGCAAAAATCTCTTCATAGTTAGATAAGATTTAGTTCAAGTTTTTATTTTCTACATTATGACTGAAGCCCTGGTTTAGAAAACCTGTTTAAAATTTTCTGAACTACTAATGCAAGAACAATATAAACACACTTAGAAAGTTATCTTAACAATTTTAGACATGATATAATGCATTTTAATCATTAATTAAGTTTAAGTAGAAATATTTCCTAAACTTTGAGTGCTGTCTTTGAGAGCGCTTTTGCATCGTAAAATGTTTCTTTTTGAAAGGTGTTTGCTAATTGCCACTAGCAGAAAAGATGGTTATTTACATTAAACAGCCGTACTATAGGAACAAGAATTATGAAATTCATAGGAACAACTATTCCTATTTATGGAAGAGCTTTTTAATCTAAAAGTAAATTCAATTGCCAAATGACCATTTTCTCCGGAAAATAGAGAGCAAATGTAACCAGCGTGATTGTTGATATTCTGAGAGAAAAGTTTATTTCATTTTAAAATTGGTGAAATTGGTAGAAACTTTGAAGCATTAACTTTAAAATTGTGTTCCCGGCAATGAAAATTTGCGCTAAACATACGGATCTTTTTTGTAAAGACAAATTTTTAAACGCAAATCAAACTAGCTTGGAACACCAAATAAGTTTTATACATTCTCACAAAACACACGATTTGCGCTTGTTGTGCAGAGCGCTCACAACTACATATAAATTAAAGCGCATGCTTCCAGTCGTGCTGAGATCGAGCCGTCAAAAATATCGTTGCCAAGAAATATGTTTTACCTTATATAGACGTCACTGGGTGTAGACCCCGCCGCCGAGTGAGGGGATGCGGCGATGCGGGTTCACGAGTGGCAAGGCAACATAGCTACTAAAGGTGCGGAACTGGAGCCATCACCCGCTTAAAGGGCGATACGGTCAAAGTTTGGTCAATATCAACTTGACGTATTTCTTTCAATTTTGCATTTAAAAAACCTGAACACCCCGAACGAAAATTCGAGCTACTCGCACGCAAAGTTGGCAAAATCGCTAAAAGTTGCCAAATCAAGCGTTACAAATGTAATTAAAGTGTTTGGGGAACGTTTGTCGACAGCCAAGAAGTCTGGATCGGGGGGAAATCGAAAACCGGAAGCCGCTGAGACGACAAAGAGAGTTGCCGGTAGATTCAAGCGAAACCCTAACCTATCTCTCCGAGATGCCGCAAATAAGCTGGGTGTATCGTCTACAACCGTGCATCGAGCCAAAAAACGAGCCGGACTATCGACTTACAAGAAGGTAGTGACTCCAAATCGCGATGATAAACAAAATACGACGGCCAAAGCGCGATCCCGGAGGCTGTACACGACGATGCTGACGAAGTTTGACTGCGTGGTAATGGACGACGAAACCTACGTCAAAGCCGACTACAAGCAGCTTCCGGGACAGGAGTTTTATACGGCAAAAGGAAGGGGAAAGGTAGCAGATATTTTCAAGCACACGAAACTGTCAAAGTTCGCAAAGAAATATCTGGTTTGGCAAGCCATCTGTACCTGTGGCTTGAAAAGCAGCATTTTCATAGCTTCCGGGACTGTCAACCAAGAAATTTACGTGAAAGAGTGTTTGAATAAACGTCTGCTGCCTTTCCTGAAGAAACACGGTTGTTCCGTACTGTTTTGGCCGGATTTGGCATCTTGCCATTACGGTAAAAAGGCCATGGAGTGGTACGCCGCCAACAACGTGCAGGTGGTTCCCAAGGACAAGAACCCTCCCAACACGCCAGAGCTCCGCCCAATTGAGAAATACTGGGCTATTGTCAAGCGGAACCTAAAGAAGACCAAAAAAACTGCTAAGGACGAGCAGCAGTTCAAGGCAAACTGGCTTTCTGCGGCGAAGAAGGTGGACAAGGTGGCTGTACAAAATCTGATGGCAGGGGTCAAGCGTAAGGCCCGGCAATTCGGATTTGGAAAAGCGGAAGCCTAACTGAATATTTTTCCTGAATTTTATACTAATTGAACTTGAAAAAGAAATTTAATTTTATTTTTTAAATAAACGATTTCACCGATTTACACGCGTTTACACCGATTCAGTCACCGGGCATTAACATCATAGAATAATTGTAAACAACATTAGAAGCAAGGGTTCGGAATGTTTTCCCACCCCCTTCGTCCTTGAAAGCAATTAGAGAAAACTTTGATCGACGAGTGGTATAAAATACCACTGGACGCCATTCAAACCCTCTACAGCTCCATCCCCAGGCGGATTGAAGCCGTCCTGGAAGCGAATGGAGGACCAACTCGCTGCTAATAAAACCCACTCTTTCCTATACTCTATCGAATTATTGCTTGCTTATACGAACCAAAGCTAAATCAATTGATCCTCTTGAGGTACCAGGAATCAGGATCAGGCTAGCCATTGAATTTTATAAAGACTGTATTCGATGAAATTTGGACACACAAAATAGGTCACCAAAAATTTTCCTTGAGCCCGATTCTTTTCAAACTTTCTGGAAATAAAGTACTACTAAATGGTTAAGTTTTGACATCATTGGTTTATTGAACCTCTTCTTCCAAACCAAATGCCGGCACCTTTGCCTTGACCCCTTTCATCAAATTTTGGGCAATGATAGGACCGACTTGCTTACTTACTTTTAACCACACTTTCTTTAGTCCAAGTTCATTTTCTATCAGTTTTGGAGTTTTAACGAGCTTTGCTTTCATGATTGCCCAAAATTTTTCAATTGGGCGAAGTTCCGGAGTGTTTGGAGGGTTGACGTCTTTTGGTACAAAAACTACATTATTATCTTAGTACCAGTCTAAGACGGGCCGGGCATAGTGGCAAGATGCCAAATCCGGCCAAAACAGTGTCGGGCCATCGTGAGATCTCAAGAAGGGCAGAAGTTGTTTTTGGCAGCATTCGTCCTTGTAGATTTGTCCGTTGACGGTCCCAGAGGTGATGAAG
This sequence comes from Aedes koreicus, assembly GCA_024533555.2. Lineage (NCBI taxonomy): Eukaryota > Metazoa > Arthropoda > Insecta > Diptera > Culicidae > Aedes > Aedes koreicus. Next base: position 36,431 of record JAHHFK020000419.1, read on the forward strand.
GGCTGACTCATTTTGCCACATCCGCAGATCGCTTGCCAGACAAGGAATTTTTTGGCGAATTTCGACAGTTTCTTCTTCCGTACACTCTCCGGAACGGCCAACTTAGAGGTGGCGACGTAGTGTTCCTGTCCTGGCACATGTTTGGTGTCGGCTTTAATGTAGGTCTCATCGTCCATCACAATGCAGAACGGTTTTGTGAGCCACTCCCTGTGCAGTTTTCTTGCACGAGTTTTGGCCACCGAGTTCTGTTTATCGCTCCGGTTCGGTGCCTTCTGGACCTTGTACACATGTAATCCAGAACGTTTCATTGTTTTCTGCACAAAACAAACTGAAACTTTCGCCTTTTTCGCAACATCCCTGATCGAAATGTTGGGATAACGCTTAAATTGGATGAACACCATCCTGGCCTTCTCCGGATTTGATGTGCCACGTTTTTTGCCACTACCATTTTTCCGCTTGGTTGTCTTACGGTCCTTGAACGTTTTGATCACATGAGATACGGTTGAATGTGCGATTCCGAGCTGTTTTCCGATCCATCGATGAGAAGCGTTTGGGTTTTCGAAATGAGTGCCCAAAATTTGTTGGCGCACTATTTCTTCATTCGAAGCCATCACTGAAATCACTCGACCGTTTTTCACAAAACTCATAACACAATTGACACAGCACAATGAAATACATTCAGTTAAAATTTCAATAATTTTTACCCACACGCTAAAAAGTTACGAACAATTGCGTGTGTCCAAATTTCATCGAATACAGTCTTTAGTCCATGTTTTGTGGTAAAATCTTAATTGAACGTTACTTTACAGGTTCCTCCAAAAATGTTCCGGGAGTGGTTGAGCACTGAGCATTGAGTGCTGAGCACTGAGCACTGGGCATTGAGTGCTTAGTACTGAGCACTGAGTGCTGAGCACTGAGTGCATTAAATTAGCCGTATAGCGGGCCAAAACCTGCTTTTGAACAGTTAAGATGACTATAATGTTCATATGCATTATATCGCTTGTTGTTAAGACGCATATAAGGCTACTTACGTGCTTTATTTAATGTGTATTGGTTACCTGGGTTGTATACAAAAAATAGTTCAAATCTCTTCACTACGATCACTACAGTGTCATCAAATGTCATAGAGAATGTCTGAACGTCTAATCGTAGATAAGACGTGGACTAAAACGTCCTCGCAAAAGCGCCAAAGACAAGAGAGCAGTTGAAGCTTTCATGCGAAAAACCAAACACTTTAGTCAGGGTATTGCAAAAAAGCTAATGTTAATTGAATGTCTTGGGCAGAAGCTGAAAATTGGGCTGGAATACGTACGTTCAAAGTCCCGAAAGCGCTAAATCGTAACGTCTTGCAGAATGTGGCAGCAAAATCACGGGCACGCAAGCTTTATACGCAAATACTGGCGAAAGAAGCCTGTTGCGCAATAAATGATGAAAACTACTTAAAGGCGAAAGAGACAAGTTCAATGTTCCAGAGCACGAACAGAAGTAAATTTGCCAATAAATTCATGTTTTGGCAAGCGATTTTAAACGTGCGGGGAGGCAATGTACTCTATTCGTGACAACTTCAAGTATGAATGACCAAGTTTACGCAAAGGAATGTCTACAAAAACGTCTCCTTCCGTTGGTGAGATCGCACAAGAGCTCGTCAACTGTTTGGCATGACTTGGCATCATGCCACTACTCAAAACAGGCGCTGGAGTGGTATAAAGTAAATAAGGTCAACTTCGTACCCAAGGACCTGAATCCTACAAGCACCTAAGAGTTGTTGAGCTTTTCTGAAGCAGGAATTACGCATACATCCTTAAATGGCCAAAACAGATCAATAATTGAAGAGAGCATGGGTCAATACACAAAAACTTATCGGTTCTAATGTTGTACAGGGTGCGGAAGAATATAATGCGAAAATTTGTTCTATTTCTTTCAAATCCCATTTTCAACTAATTTAAGCAATAATATCAACATTTTCGAGTGCAGTTATCTTTATAAAGTCCTTTTAAACAAATTTATTCAATGTGTCTTCCATTTTTATTAATAACATCCTCGAGCCGACGCCGGAAGCCAGAGCATGCCTTTCGGACGTAGTCCTCCGACATTGACTGCCATGTTCGTGTTATGGTTGACTTCAGGGTTTTCACACTAAGGTGTGATGTTTTGCAGGCTCGTGCTTCAACATATGCCCAAATCGAATAATCCAACGGATTAAGATCTGGGCTGCTAGGGGGCTACAAATCCTTCGGCCAAAACTTCATGTTATCGTTCAACCATTGTTGGGTTCGATTGGACGTGTGACACGGCGCTCCATCCTGCTGTAGGACAACGTTTTGGTCCTCGGAGAAGTTGGCCCTCACTCAGGGAAGCACTTGGTCCTTTAAAATACCGATATACACTTCGGTATTGATATGCTGGAGTCACATCAATAAAAACAGGTGGCATTTTCAAACCGTTGGACGCCACCAAGCCAAGCATCATGACACCAGCCGAATGTTTGGTTTGAAATTTGAATTTCACTTTTTCCGGAACGTTCTCCATTTTCTACGGTGAAATGAACCGGTCCGTGCGGCTGTTGGCCACAGCATCGATGCTGAAAAGCTTTTCGTCGGAGAACAGGATTATCATTTTTTCCTTCTTCAACAAGGAAAGCAATCTCTTGGAACGAGTCACTCGTAGTTCCTTGACCCGGTCCGTAATCAAGTGGCGTTTCACTCTGGCTCTGGAAGATGCATGCAGGTCTTCTTTGATGATTCTCCGCATGGATTTCTCCGAAATATTGGCTTCCTTTGTTATGTTTTCTTATGGAACGCACCGGGTTGCGAGCAATTTTTGCCCAGACCGATTTGATCACGTTCGGCGAGCGTGCAAAGCGCGGACGTCCGCTTCCCGGCTTCCGCTGCTTAGGACCATCCTGCAGGGACTTTTTTATGCGGTAAACTGTTGCCAAATGGCACCCTACCACCTTGGCAATCTCTTTCGGCTTCTTCTGGGCGAGCAACAAACTGGTGATCACTTCTTTCGCGAACATTTTGACGAATTTGAAATAAAACAAATAGAATGTTTGGATGCAGCACTTGAAAGTAAACATAAACCAATACACTTTCGACAGAAATTTGTCATTAGCTACACGAATTAACCCAATGCTCAAGTTTGAACATTTTCGCATTATTTTCTACCGCACCCTGTACAAAATCTCATGGAGAGTCTCAAGAGAAAAGTAAGAGCGAATGGATTTGGAGCGTAAGCTCAATAAATTGAACATGCCAAAGCTTAGCAAAGATGTTTTTGTTTACACTCCGAATATTTCAAGAAGACAGAATTTGGCAAATCGCGTTGTCTTCTTTTTCTTTCTTTGCGTTTAAAGCTTATTGTTTTTACATTTAGCTTATTGTTTGCACTTTGCTTAGTGTTCTAAATGCACTTCCACAGTTATTAATTGGGAGCTTTCGATGCCAGGTACCGTATTGGTTGTGTGGCAAGTACAATCATACCCTATGCCCCGAAAGTCGAGAGATTTTCCTTAACGAAAATGTCCTAAACCATACCGGGAATCGATCCCAGCCACCTGGGTGGTGTTGCTTTGTAGCTGCGCCTTTGCCGACTGAGCTCAGGGAGGCCCAAATCGCTTTGTGTGTTGGAATTTTAGCGTGGACAACCTTTACTAGATAATTAAAAACAGGAATGGGTTTGTGCAGAAGTGTCTTGGCCTTTTTCCACCATCAATCAGACAACACTTCAATAAATGATAGGCACAAACATTATTTCCATTCAAAAAGAGCGAGAGTGTTGGGTAAAGCATCTGATTTAATAACAGATAAGATGAACTCTCTCGTGATGGGAAATAAAACTAATTTTTCCTCATTCTGCTGTGTTGCTTCCAAGGATGGAAAATGTTCATTTTAACTGCAATGTCACCATAGCATTATGAAAAAAAAAACATCTCATGACATTGCCATGGCATCTACCACCTCTAATAACTTATGTGACTACTAGATAAAACCCACCTTTTGTTAATATTCTTAAAACTATTTTCAACCAATCCTTGTTAAAGACTGATCACTGGTTCAGGATCAGGGACATGTTCGCCGGCGTTCTTCGAAGTACATCAATAAAGTAATCTCTTGTTATCTATCAGCAACTGACAGCACGTTCTAAATTCCAATCCACCCTTCTCCGCAGTGTTTTTTTTTATTGTCTCACTCGACTGCATATTTCCAACTAAGCTAATGCTCTTGTTTCTCTCTCTCTCTTTCGTTGATCCATTCGCTCCCATCCGATAGAGGGTGGTACAGCTTCATTACCAGGCAGCGTCGTGTATTTAGAGCGTTCTTTTCAGACAGTTTAGAGTACATCGGAATTGAAATTATGACTGTTTTATGATGATTGAGTTGTGTGGAATGGCAGTGACGGTCGCGACTTGCAAGCCTCGCTCCGATGCGGATGAATGGTTGTCTTGCTCTGGCACGTGGCGGGGTTTCCCACGCTTGACCACCAACCCCCCCGATCTACTATCGTTAAGGGGGTGTGTTCGTTGCGTCGCTTCGAATGCGGTGGCAATGTGGGGGCGGAAAACGAAGATGATCACTCTTGTTCATAAAGCAATACAATCATTGGAGTTGGTCGTTGGCCATGTGTGAAAATGACACCAATTAATTGCACTAATAAACTGGTTTGGCTAATGACCACCACTAAATGCTCTTGAAAGTAGAGTGCGCGCTAACAAGAAGGTGCAAGGGCAAATTGTGCGCAAGAAAATTTACCTCCTTTTCCGTACGTGGTTGATTAATTATCGTGGTCTTTGCCCTCTCTGCCTCCTACCGAACGCGATCCTGTACTCCACCCTTGACTGCTTGTGAAGGGGGGGTTATTTGTATCTAGGATTCTCGGCAGTTGGCAACCCACACAGCGACAGCAGCGTCAACAGGTGGGATCGAAACCGAAACGGGTGGTTGTGGTGGTTCGTCGTCGCAATCTTGGAGAATGCAGTCGCCCTGTTTAGTATGCACCTATAACACCAAGAGCAAATATTGTCTAAATGGGCAATTACTATTATTAACGGTCAATACTTTCGTGTTTGGATCGCTGAGCGCGTTTTATTGGGGAGTTGGGGGCAGAGGGTTTTCCGACTGCACCACCCGCTCGATCCAGCCCAGCGGAGATCGCGATATTCTACGAGAGGCTCTGGAAGAGATCGATTTGGTGTGGCTTAGTATAAAAGCTACTGCCGGGTTCTGAGTAGAATCATATCAAACTCAAGTGTTCAAACAACCAAACCTCAAACAACAAACCAAAAACCCTCATCTACAACAATGAAGGTAGGTTTTGGGTGTTATCAGTGCTCGATTGAAGTGATAACGGATAGTGTTTTGGTTCTTTTTTCAGTTCATCGTTGCCGCCGTTGTTCTTGCTCTGGCCGTCGCCTCGGAAGCTAGCTGGCCTGCTGCCGCCGGATATCCATGGGGAGGACCATGGGGTGCCACCGTTGTCCAGGCTAATGCCGGAGCTTGGCCAGCTGCCCACTGGGCTGGAGCTTGGCCACATGCTGGAGCCTATGGTGCCTGGCCAGCAGCTCACTGGGCTGGAGCTTGGCCAGCTGCTGCTCACTGGGGTGCCCCAGCTGCTTCGGTTGCTCACCATGCCGGAGTTGTTCCCGGAGCCGTTTCGGTCACCGCCAACCGTGGTGCCGTCCATGTTGCACCTCTGGCCGGACACGCCGTCTCCCAGAAGCAGCTGAACCTTGCCCCAGCACCAGGAACCCTGTAAATTTTGCGGATACCAAAACGATGAAAGCAAATCGATGCTCAACCTAAAGATGACGAACAAACTGCCATGATTGATTTAAAGAAACATTGTGAAACCGAAGTTCTGTGTTGTATGTATGAGTTTTTATTGTGTTAATGAAAAGAGGAATTGTTTACCACGCTGTAAATAAATGTGAACTCTCGAATAGTAAAATGAAATGGCTATTTTTGATCGATACGAATAATATCACTCATGAAGGCTGTGAAGGATTAAGTTGTAGTAGTTATAATATTCATAAATGAATAATTATGTAGTTGAAAATGTACCAACCCGAAATGACTTGGTTAAATCAGGAACGTCAAAAAGATCTGATCAAGAAGTATTGTGGTTGGAATCTATCTAAAATAATGGAAAATATTTTTTCGTAATAACGTGACATTACGTGACAGTTTTCAAGAGTTTAATACCATATTGGTTATGCTTTGTCAGATTTGCATTATTTGATCACTACATTTGTTATCAATCAGGCAGGATAAATTGCCAAAATAACAAAAGAGTTAACGAATAAGCATTCGGTAGATATCACAATATTAACTCGTTTTACTATCACAGAGTTCATTTTGATAACAAAACCTGTGATGGAGCAAATTTCAAGAAATAATTTCAAATTATGTTATCCAAATGATATCAAATTAACACACCAATATGTCAACTACCGCTTCTGGTGAAAAACTCAATTTCATATCCATAACATGTTGTTAATATTCATAGATTCGTTCGTAATATTAATATAAAAAAGCTGAGTTCAAAATGATATCAGTGATGTTAGAACTTGTTATTTACTTGCCACCAGTTTGTTATTTCACTTAACTAGGGTTGTCACACCAGGGAGACGACCTATCAAACCCATCAACACATGGTCTTGGACCAACGGTTTAACGTCCATTCCAAAGGAAGAAATTCCAACGACACTGACTGGAATTGATACCAGGAATTACTGGGGTGAGAGGCCAGTGAGCTTACCTCTACACTGCCTGCACCCTTTATACGTTAAATAATAATAAATCTGGCATTTCAAGCGTATTGCTAGGGGCCTGTTCATAAACCACATAGCCTCATTTTTGAAAATCTCAGACCCCCTTCCTCCCCCCTCGTAGACTTTTCTCAATACATTTTTTTTTAAATTTTGTATGGACCGTATATTCAGGTGAAATCCCCCCCCCCCCCACTTTCCCAGAAAAGTCTACGTGGTTTATGAATAGCCCCTAAGCACAATTAGTCTTCTAAATGCACTTATAAGCATGCCGCGACCATACATAAAAGCAATCGAGTGGCAAGATGCATCAAAATCGGGACGGTGTCAATAATTTGAAACAATGATCAATTTATCTCAATGAAATAGTCAATAATGCAAATTTAGGAAATGTGACTGTTGTGAATGGAACTGTTTAACTAGTTAAAAATAATGAAAATGTGCGAAACTAAGTATTTTGTTGTGAGGAAATTTGAAACAGTTGTTCAATTGACTCTAATATACTCCCCCCCCCCCCTTCTCTATCTCTCTCTCCCCCCTCACTCTCTCTCTCTCTCTATCTCCCTCACTCTTTCTCTCTCTCTCTCTCTCTCTCTCTCTCTCTCTCTCTCTCTCTCTCTCTCTCTCTCTCTCTCTCTCTCTACACACTCACTCTCTCTCTCTCTCTCTCTCTCTCTCTCTTTTCATTAAGAACTTGCACATTACTTAAAGATATACTAAGTTCCCTACATTACAACAAAATTACTGCATCAAGTTACATTGAATGTTTAAATTTATTAACAGGTTGGCAAATTTCATGAAAATACAGGGTGAGTTGTAATTCCTATCACTGTTTTTTAAAACTTTTGTTACTTTGAATAGCTTTGTCACAGACCTGTTTGCACGTTTTTCTTTTAGAGTGTCTTCAAATGTGAACACGGTTTGCAAGTTTGTTTTGAATTCTCATTTGTTTTAAACTCGTGGTTATCATGGACGCGAAAAGGGAGCTCGTAATAAGTATGTTTTTAAACATTATAGACCGTGTAATATTTTGAAGAAATTGAGACCACTTAAACGAAAGATTCATCTTTCGCACCAAAAAAACGGTTCTTTGAAAAAACCCCAAGACTTGGCCGTTAACGCACTGTCAGGTCTCCAGAAGCCATGAATTGAGTTAGAGTACAAATTCGGCGGAATCCTGGTAAGTCTGGGAATGTCACAGTCAACGATCAGAATTGTTTTCAAGACGACCTTGGACTGAATCCATTCAAAAAACAACGGGCGAAAAAATGCAGCAAAATGATCGTGTATGCTAGCTGTTCAGAGGGTCCGGAATGTTTCAAGGGTGATTGTTTGGGGATGTTTCTCTAAAACTTTTAAGGTTCCATTGCTGTTTACAGCCAAGTTTGGGATTCCATCTGGTCCAGGGGCCTTCTTCATTTTCATGAATTTCGCCATCTCGGTCAACTCTTCGTTGGTTACTCGAGCTTCTTCTTCGTAGTCAACCTCCCATATGGTTGAGCTGCTCTATTGTCCATCGTAGTGGTGCGTAACAGCTACAGATGAAGAGTCCGTTGATTTTGGCGATTACAAAGCCTTCATCTGCGCAGTACACAATTTCTTGAAGAGGGTATCTTCCCATCGTCCATATTGCCACTTTTTTATTGCTTTGTTTGCAACCCAGTTACCATCTTCTGATGGGATTTGGCATGGCTTTGAAATGATATCTGCATCGCTCTTCCATTCTGACACATATTGCCGTAGTAGAAGTTGTGCCGTGTCACAGTGGTTTATTTGAGTTACCTTCACTGTGATTTAATAGCCATCGCCCTTTTGGCGATTTGGCCAAAAAAGCAGGAACGAGTGTCGGAATGATCCAGCGTATCAAGAGGCGAAACCACCTGAAGACCTACAAGAAGCAGAAAATCTCGAAACAAAGTGCAGAACAGAAGAAGCGAGCAGCAACAAGGGCCCGGAAATTGTATTCGCATCTTTTGCAGCGTCCGGATGCATGCGTTTTGATGGACGATGAGACCTATGTAAAGGAGGACTCAAAAACCCTTCCAGGTCCACAATACTTTACTGCCGTCGTTGGGGAGGATGTGAGCGATGCGGACAGGTCGATTCAAGTGGAGAAATTCGGTCGAAAGGTACTGGTATGGCAAGCAATATGTTCCTGTGGTTTGAAGTCAACCATTTTTTACACTACCGGAACTATAAATGCGGAAATCTATCGAGCTGAGTGTCTCCAGAAGAGATTGTTGCCTTTATATAAGAAGCATAGTACACCTCCACTGTTTTGGCCGGATTTAGCGTCGGCTCACTATGCCAAAACCACTCTCAATTGGCTTGCGGGAAAGGGTATAGATTTCGTTGAGAAAAATATCAATCCACCAAATTGCCCTCAGCTTCGACCCATCGAACGTTACTGGGCAATCGTGGAGAGGGTCTTCAAGAAGACTGGTAAGGCAGCTGGGAACATGCAGGAGTTCAAAAAAACTTGGGAATGCGATCCAAAGTTCGAAAATTCGTGAAGGAATAACTTGAATTTCATCTGGTCTTCATTATGTTCAAGTTTAACCTCGTACAATAAAGGATCAATTTTTTGTATGAATAAAATATCGGTTTTCAACATAATTTGAAAGAAAGATTGTGGATAGCTTATTTTCGATACACTCCTTAGTTTGCTGCTGCTCGGCCCTTTACATTTTCGTGCAATGTTTGCTGCTTCAACTGGAAGCTTAATCACCGCAATTTCCTCAAGGGCCATTATTCCACCATTATCTCATGCTAATGGTCTTTCGAGCCTTAACTCGCAGTGTTCCTTCATGGCTAACCTATCTATCTATCTATCTATCTATCTATCAATCCCCATTCAAAATTACTGGAGAATTATAAAAAAAATACTTACTCAGGTAGCACGGTGTTTGCCTTAATCTAGTTAATAGTAAATAGAACTATCTAGATGAAGACTCAAATACCTAAGGTTATTATGAATTTGTCAAAACTTTTGTACCTCTAAGCAGAACTGAAGCGTTAGCTTTCAATACGGAAATTGTTTGACGTAAGGTCTGTATCCACATTAATCCGAACAGCTTAAAATCATTGTCACCTTTAAAATATTGCGCGTAATTAGAAGTGAAGTTTAGCTGAGGTATAGCTGGGAGTCTTCCTTATTTTGTCAAAACGGGAACTTGCAAGAAAAATTGAATTTTTCTAAGTCCACTGTTCACGGTTTGCCCAAATCATTTTCGGAACGTGTGACGGTTAGATATTAAAGGAAACCCGCATGTCACCTGGTTTTGTCATAAAATCTAAACATCGTTTGGGACTGAAGTCGTATAAAGTAAAAACAGTTCCAGATCGCAGCGACAAACAGCACTTGTCTACAAAATTCCGGGCTCGACATTTGTACTGCGGATATTTGAGAAAGTTTTCATGCGTTGTTATGGACGATGAAACTTTTGTCCTTGAGAATGTCAAGTTGTTTACAGGGATAGTTTTCTATTTTGATATGGGGCTCCACTTCAGCTGAGCATTTCAGGACGAAGTAGCCATCGAAATTTTCCGAAAGATACCTTTTTTGTGCAAGCATTTTGCACGTGTGGCTGAAAAAGTAAATCGTTAGTCACTATAGGAACAATCTTAACATACGCGTGATATTTGGTGTCGTTTAATAGCAAACCAAAGCAAGCGTTAACACCGTAATTGTTTGCAATCCTTCATACAAAGCCAGGTTCCAGGTCTGTTACCTGATTCCAGTGATATCTGGCTAAAATTTGCATTGAAGATCCCATTAATTTATGCCAAATCTAGCATTCCCTTTATGTGTAGATATCGCCGGACCCTACATGTTTCTTTCAAACTGTGTATGAGAGAAAGACCTTAATTGAATGAACAGTTGTTTTTGAATTTTTGTTGTCTTTTTATTTCATACCATGAGAAAAAATGTGTTGCCAGATTGTTTTCGATACAGTCCTTAATTTGCGCAATTTATCCTCTACAAATACAACATACAGTGGCAATCATAAAATCAGGTACAATTTACTACTTTTCCAGTAAGCTTGAACTTATGAACAAAACAAAGATCAAGCCATAAAATCTGTGCGCAAAACCTTATTGAGGGAACGTCCATTAAGTACGTCATGTTTCTATGATGGAGTATGGGAGCTGTGATATTTTTATCATGTTATTAATGAATCAACTCAACAAGTATATTTTAAAAGAGTTTACATTTATTCACAGTGCAGTAAAGAAACCCTTCAGGTTCTCACTAAATAAAACAAAAAAAAAACTCATACATACATCACAGAACGTCGGTTTCACAATCAATCATGGCAGTTGTTCATCGTCTTGAGGTTGAGCATCGATCTGCTGGTGAGAAACATACATTTACAGGGTTCCTGGAGCTGGGGCAAGGTTCAGCTGCTTCTGGGAGACGGCGTGTCCGGCCAGAGGTGCAACATGGACGGCACCACGGTTGGCGGTGACCGAGACGGCTCCGGGAACGACTCCGGCATGGTGAGCGACCGAAGCAGCTGGGGCACCCCAGTGAGCAGCAGCTGGCCAAGCTCCAGCCCAGTGAGCTGCTGGCCAGGCACCATAGGCTCCAGCATGTGGCCAAGCTCCAGCCCAGTGGGCAGCTGGCCATGCTCCCGCATTAGCCTGGACAACGGTGGCACCCCATGGTCCTCCCCATGGATATCCGGCGGCAGCAGGCCAGCTAGCTTCCGAGGCAACGGCCAGAGCAAGAACAACGGCGGCAACGATGAACTGAAAAAAGAACCAAAACACTTTCCGTTATCACTTCAATCGAGCACTGATAACACCCAAAACCTACCTTCATTGTTGTAGATGAGGGTTTTTGGTTTGTTGTTTGAGGTTTGATCGTTTGAACACTTGAGTTTGATATGATTCTACTCAGAACCCGGCAGTAGCTTTTATACTAAGCCACACCAAATCGATCTCTTCCCGAGGCTCTCGTAGAATCTCGCGATCTCCGCTGGGCTGGATCGAGCGGGTGGTGCAGTCGGAAAACCCTCTGCCCCCATTTCCCCAGCCGCACGCGCCCAGCGATCGGAAAGCGAAAGTATTGACCGCTAATAATAGCAATTTAGACTCTATTTGCTATTGGTGTTAAACTTTGCAGAACGATTGCATTCTCCAAGAAGGTCGCCTCGACATCGTTCGGTTTCGATCCCACCTGTTGACGGTGATGTTGTTGTGTGGGTTACGAGCTGGCGGGAATCCTAGCTATAAACTGCCTCTCCCTATCAACTGTGCAGCGAAAAAAAAAGAAAAAGAAATAGAAGAATGATTGAGAATGAGGAGGAGAGAAAATGAATAAAGACGAGGAAAAAAGAAACAAAAAGAAAAAAAAACAAAAAAGATGAGAAAAGAGAATGAAAGGAGGGGGAAAAAAGGAAAAAAAAAGGAAAAAACCAAAATAAAAAAAGGAATAGAAGGAGTGGAATAAGAGGAGAGAAAAAGAAAGAGGAAAAAAAAAAGAAAGAAAAAAAAGAAAGAAGAAAGAAAAAGAAAAAAAAAAAAAAAAAAAAGAAAGAAAGAAAAAGAAAAAGAAGAAGGAGGGGAGAGAGGGAATACAGTACTGGAAAAAATAAAGTGCTCACCAAAACGAATAATCTTGAAGAGTGACACCCTTTACACATTCAGAGAAAACCTTGAGCTGTATTCGACATAATTCATCTTATTCTTCCGTTTTATCGTTTCGTGCAAAGAAAATAATAAAAATCTAGGACTGGAAATTTATATCTTAATTTTTATTGAACCTTTTCTGTTATCGACTGGAAAAAATAAAGTGCTCACAAGAGAAATTGTAAAGAAAACACAGTATATAAAGCTTTTAGTACTTAGTATGTCCACCTTTTGCCTGGATCACTGCTTGTAGACGTCGTGGCATGCTTTCGACGAGGTTGTGCAGATATGTTTCATCGATGTTCTGCCACGCTTCATTTAAAGCTTTGAAAAGCTTGGTTTTGTTCGTCACTTCGCCTTTATCCACCTGTCTATCCAAAATCGACCACAAATTTTCAATCGGGTTGAGGTCAGGTGATTGTGGTGGCCATTCCAACAGTTTAATGCGATTTGCTTTGAAGAATGCAGTTGACTTTCGTGCTGTGTGCTTTGGGTCATTGTCCTGCTGGAAAATGAAGCTTTCCTCAAGCCCCATTTTAAGAAGCGATTCCTCCAGATTTTCATTGATTATATCAATGTAACGATCAGCAGTCATGATACCTTCGATTTCTACGAGATTTCCAACGCTGGACCACGAGAAGCACCCCCAAACCATAATACTTCCGCCACCATGTTTTACAGTTTTCTGCACGTTCTGATCCAATAAGCGTTCTCCCGACTTTATCCAAACACGAGGGCGCTGTTTCTTGCCAAACAGTTCAAATTTGCTCTCATCAGACCATACCACTCGTTTCCAGAATTCTACGGGCTGTTCCGCATACTTTTGAGCAAATTTCAATCGTTTGATTCTATTCACTTTTCTGATTAGAGGGCCTCGACTTGCATACTTGCTCTTCAATCCAGCTTCTTGCAGCCTGTAGCGAATAATTCTTTCGGATACCTTCAGATTCAAGTTCTCACGTATAGCACGGCTGGTTATTGATGAGCATCTTCTTGCTTCTCGTACGATTCTCGAATCTTCGCGTGGTGACGTAAGCCGCTTTCTCCCACGACCTGATTTGTCTGCCACACTTCCACATTGTTCGAATTTCTTCCATACCTTCCTTACACCAGAGTAGCTTAAAGCATACTTAGCAGCAATCTTCCGGAACGATTCATGGTTCTGGTGGTCTCGAACGATGAGTTTACGGATTTTTAGGGGATTTGCTTACTTTCCATCTTAAAACACGAATAACGAACAAGTAAAACGGGGAAAAATTGTTCTTGAATATACCGCGCATAAACAACAATAAGAGGATATGTCAATATCAGCGACTGGGAACGAACAAAACACCGTAAAATATTATAAGGTAAAAGTGAGCACTTTTTTTCTTCCAGTTCAAAAACAACTTAATTTGAGTAAAAAAAGTTTTTTTTGATTTCAAGAGAATAGCAATTTTTTTTTCTACAAAAAACTGAAAGATAACGCAAATTAAGTCAACTTTGCAGAAGAAAGCTAAATAATATAATCAAATTTGATGTAGTTATGAAGCAATGATATAATTATTTCCGGGTGAGCACTTTATTTCTTCCAGTACTGTATTCCTCCAGCAACTTTAAAAATTTCGGAAGATGCTTGCCATACAGCAAAAAAAATGTAATACAGGTCAACGTAATTGATGCTAACGCATTAAAAACTGATGTAATCAAGGAAATACGATGCACAATAACATCCACTTGATGGAATATTACATCGCTCTTTAAATAACATCAGAACAAAATTATTAGTTACCCGAATGTAATAATCACATACCAAAAACAAAAATATTACACGAAAACCAATGCACACAAAGGACTCCGCCAAAAATGTTAAATATTACACAATTTTGATGCTCCATCGCATTCAGTTGTTATGTAAAAATAAATCTCGCAACACTGCCAGACTTGTGCTTGTTTTTTCTTTCATCTTCGGCAACCTTGTTTCCTTGTCAAAACAAAATCAACCGTCACCGTTGCATCCGAAAGCTGAAACATTAAATTTTGAACCGTGCGAAATTTATTATTAATCATCCACATACAAATGACGACGAAATTTGCGGAAACTAAAAACCATCTATCATCCATCCCTCTGAGACGAACAGATATTCGTCTGCAATCGGTACGTATAGGATCCGCAGGTGTATATGGCGATTTTATTCATCAGCCATTTTCATTCAGATTAACCAAATTTCAGATTTTCAAATTTTGAACAAAAACTCAAAGGTAGCAACATTTTGTCGAGTAGTGAATCGTTTAGTCACCTGAACCGATGCCATCTACCGAAGAACTGATGTTATGCTCGGAAGCGGATGCAATCGTACCGGCACTCCAGATTCAATCGGTACAAGACGGATTGAATTGAACAAAGTGCTGGTGAAACGAGAAAAAACTCCGGCTAAGTATGATTCGGATGCAAGTGACAAGACAGAAGACTACAACATGTCCGACGATGCGGAATATGGAACAGACGGAAAAATGGCGATAATTCGAGCAATGGAGGAAGTAAACAAGGTGAAAGCAATGCAAACCCACCAGCAGCATTTGGGGGAAGTAGTGGTGAATGATCTTCGCTTGCTAGTGGAGCTAATGGAGTGGCTGGTTCTGGCGTTAGTGACGATGTTTACGCCAGCTAGAAAGAAGAGTTCCCATTTCCGTTCAATGTCTCGAATGCTTGAATGCGGTTACATCATAACGGCAAACAACGATGTGCTTCTAGCGCACATAGACGCCGAGGACGCCACCCCGGGTTGCAGTGTAATGTGTGCTTCTACCGGAGCCGAGAGCGTAGTTGTCATTAAGAAAAACCTACCATCCGACGGGAAATTTGACGAAAAAGATTCTGATTATGCCTGAGACCATCTGAAGTGTTTCGGAGACGATGAATGGAAATCTATGCAAGAACCGTGGCGGAAAATGTTAAACCGTTGCATTGTACTAGTGAGTATGATTTTAATGGTTTAATTGAGGCAAGACGATAGGGCTGATACGTTTTATTCATAAATTACGTTGATGTCAAATTTCCCATTTGTATAAGTCTTCTTCTTTTCGTAATGGAATTTATTGTTTCGTAAGTTTTTGTTTTATTTCCCATCTAATTTTTAATAATAAAACCATCCTTGTGTTTTAATTTCCGCTGTAAACCTTTTTTTTTTTCATTGAATAATATCCGAAAATTACATTTACACTATAATGTTTACATTGCTTCCTTTACATCGCCACTATGTTGTACGTTGCGATGATTCACGTTGTCTCAATGAGTTACGTTGCCTCGTTTACATCGACCAAATTACATCGTTAAGCAGTGCATCATTTTATTGTGTACATCGAGACAACCTAATATTGCACAACCGACGGAATGACCTATGTGCATCTGATTTGATGTAATATTCATCAACTTTTTTTGCTGTGCAGGATGTCTTGATAAGCAGAACGGGCGACCTTTACCCGAATAAAAATTTAGAATTGGATTACAATACAAAACCATAAATTTATAACTAGTTTTGTTGTTGAACTGTTAACTATACTGTTCATGTATACTTCTACTAAAACGACACTATTATCAGTATAATTCATAGACAATGAAGTCTATTGTAGCGAAAATTTTACCAATAAAAAGACAATAAAATAAATGGTTCTTATTTGAAACTGTTCGAGAAAAACTTGATTGTTTAATTGTTACGATACATAACAACCCTGCATTTCTATTGTAAAATCGTCATCAACAATAGATTCTATGGTGGAAAACAACAATTTTAAATGTTACCTTATCGTTGAGAACAATATAGCCTTTAGTATCTACCATTCTTTTATATGTTGTTTTACAATAGATTCAATCGTAGTTTTAATTTGATTTTAATTAGGGTTAATCACCAATATTAGTTTTATGGATTCGTGTGATTAATTAGTTTTGCGGGCCCAAAACCTAATGCACTCATTCAAATCCATTTAATCCAATGCAGCACTATATTGATCTATTTCAAATGATGAATATCAATAATCTAATGAGTCACAATCACTTTCCTGAAAATCTTCCATTTCGCTGTCATCGTCTTCAGGTCAATTGTCTTCGAACGGAGATGTATGTCTTGGGTAATTGGTCCCAATTTCTCTTTCGTTTGAAACATTTTGTGATGTGGTAGGCTATTGTTTTCCTATAAAGCAGGATAAAAAAAAAAAAAAAAAAACATTCATATAGGGGGTGACCCCGGCGTAGAAGTTAACATCTCACGCCAAAGTCACGAGTTCGAATCTCACCCCCAACAGGTTACGAAAATACCCAAAAGGTATTTGAGTGACTACGACGGGAGATGAACCAGCCCAGGGCTGAAAATCTCGATAATCAAGGAACTAAAAAAAAAAAACATTCAAATAAAAAAACACTACATATTAATTAGCTTGTTGAGTGACAGCTTCATTTTCCGCTTCCCATTTAGCCAACAATCAATGGGTAACTAGCGATTTGAGATTAACGTTGAGATTAACTGTTGTAGAACCACTAGTTCCGAAGTAAACCTTGCAGTCTGCACCTTGCCATGCACTCTTGCGCTTTTCAGTACCTAGTAGCTTTGTTTTTGTTTTGATTCACTATGTTGTTTTGACAGTATATTTGAGGGTGTATTGGTGTGAGTAACGTTATTAGGGGCGAATGATCCCAAGCAACACAGCTTGTAATAAACAAGTTGAAAATACTGTCCAATGACAAATACATGCAATTAATAAGCAATTAACTTCATTTCATACACTCCGTAAAAAGCACAACATGTGCAGCCTTATAAAACAAAAGGTGTAAAAAAAAACCTCATACAAAAATAAAACAGCGCCAGGTATGGGATTCGAACCCTAATCCTCGGCGTGAAAGGTTTGTAGCTTCTTTACTATACCAATTCCAATGAGTCTTTTCTTGATATCTTAATAGTCTATTCTTAGTATCTACGATTTGCTTTTCGTTGGCAATGAAACCACAATCTTGTACAACATCCATCCTTATGTCACAAAATGTGTTTTGCAAAACATGGTTGATGTAATGTTATTTCAACAACTATCTATAAAATCTTGTCCTGTTTATGTTTTATAAATGTATAGAACGATGTTTTTTACGAGCAACTATAAGGAATAAATCACTCGCAGCAGTGAAAAAAGTATTTTTAGCTTAATCATAGTCAGAGAAAACTGGTTTGGCCCATTGATCTTATAAAATATGAATGATTCAAACCGCTCAGAACGTGACATATTTTGCAAAACACTTATAATATATTTATAAAACAAAATATTATAATTCATTCAAAAATGATGATTTTCTTTGAGTTACTTGGGATTAAGCTTGAGACCGAGCTTGGGACCGATGTGCTAGTACTTCCTGAGCCAAAAAATATATTCATTTCCTTCATGACTATGCAACCACTGATTAAGCTAACAGTTTTTTACGATGGTAATAAAATAAGCCGTTCTTTTTTAATGTTTTTGAAAAATCCATTATTTGCTCTTGTATCATGTCAAACTTGAAGTACAACACCAGATCACTCTTCAAATGTAAACAATCGTTTTTACATTTTCTAAAGTTTTAATTAGAACTTTACGTGTACTTCGAAAAGTAGGAAAGTTGTTCAACATAGATGTATTGTAACTTTTGCGCTGAATAAAAGTACGGTTAGTACTTTTATTGAACTTAGTGTTAGAGATTTTTTGAAGTTCAAATCAAGTTCTCAACCATCAACATATGAACTTGAATGTTGGGTTGAATAGCAAGAAAAAACTATTCTAGAACTTTTATGAACTGGGACTATCCTTGAAAATGTAATACAGATCCGGTGTTAGTGAGGCAACAATTTCTAGCGTAAAGTGTATTGCTGCTAATTCGGCGACATATACGGAACAAGGAGCTTGAAGTTTACGATTGGCGCTATAAATTTCATTAAATATACCAAAGCCTGTTGACTCCTCTATCAATGATCCGTCAGTGAAGAATGATTTAGTGGAATCAACTTGGCCAAACTTTGCAGAAAATATTACCGGAGCAATCATAGGACGATGATGCTCTGGGATTCCATGAAGCTCCTGCTTCATGGATAAATCAAAGTGAACCGAATTATCGAAATATTCGGTGAAGGGCTGACATCCTGTGTTATGTACAAATGGTACAAAGTCATGAAGCGAGTTTGAGGATTCAACTCGAGAAGCTTCTCAAAATTTTCGATTACCTGGGGGTTCATTACTTCACACCTGGTGAGGAGCCGGAGAGATAACTCTGTAAACCGATCCGAGAGTGGCAACATGCCAGCCAGCACTTCAAGACTCATGGTGTGAGTCGAGTGCATGCAACCTAACGCGATACGAAGACACCGATACTGAATACGTTCCAGTTTGATGATGTGCGACCGAGCCGCTGACTGAAAACAAAAACTACCGTATTCTATAACCGACAAAACCGTTGTCCGGTACAACGTTAGAGATCTTGCGGATACGCTCCCCACCAGGTCCCGGTAATTGTTCGAAGAAAGTTGATCCTTTGCTGGCACTTTCGCTTCAGATACTCAATGTGGGATCTCCAGGTGCACTTTGAATCAAACCAGACCCCAAGATATTTAAAGCACATGGAATGAGTTATCGGTGTACCTCAAATTTGAAGCTTCGGTTGTGCAGGGTTATGCTTCCTAGAAAAAACTACCAACT
>JAHHFK020000420.1:0-251097 GCA_024533555.2 Aedes koreicus
CTGATGTTCAACTTCTTTTCTGTTCCATGCATGTCTGTTCCATTTCACATTCGCTCTCGTACCGTGTTGAAGCATGCTCGTCGAAGATGGATTCTTCTCCTCTACTAACTGTTTGCAATAGCCATCAAACCAGTCATTTTTTCGATTCGGCGCAGAAGAATCTAGTTCCACTATTGCAGTGCTACCAATGTACCCATAAATGGGTATGTGCACTTTTCGCGATTATGGGTATTCTTCACCCATATTTGGGTAAACTAAACTTAGTATGTAGGACATATTTGGTACATATACGCTAAGATCAGAATAACTAAAGATCGTTAAAAAGTACCGATCATCGCTCAAAAGTGCACATACCTAAATTATGGGTAAACAC
Source organism: Aedes koreicus (assembly GCA_024533555.2). Classification (NCBI taxonomy): domain Eukaryota; kingdom Metazoa; phylum Arthropoda; class Insecta; order Diptera; family Culicidae; genus Aedes; species Aedes koreicus. The sequence continues at coordinate 374 of JAHHFK020000420.1, forward strand.
AGATTGGCTATTATTGGTTAATAGTATTACAGGAAGATAAACGTTAAATATTACCGATTTTGTTCGTTATATTTTACTCAAAATTGAGTATTTTTTGTAGTTTTATTTTACAGAATGCTTCAAAAAAGACATACAATTTAAAAATTGATCTATTCGGATTCGTTTTACAAATTCTGCACCTAACGAGAAACAAATGTTTAAATGAATGACAGATTTTATTATGTATTAAAAAGAAAGTACCATTAAAGAGTATGGATGAATCCAAGTAAAGCTAAAGTGAGGTTAAACATCTTAGTATCTAGAACTGAAATTTATTATAACGTTCTGGCTATTTTTTAAACTGTATGGAATTGGTCAGTATCGTCATTATCGACGATTTTCTGCTCTTTTAATCACCAATAACTTTGTTGAAACAGCTCGAAAAATAATTTTGCAATAGTGCCATCGACGACGTTTAACCTCACTTTTGCATTACGTACCTGGATTCTTCCACTACAGAAATATTTTGTCTGCATCGACCCAACATTGATGCCGAAGTGCACCGTAAAAAAAAGAATGTAAAAGTTATTGCTTAAGATTTGGAAATGAGATAACTATTTATTGAGAGATTAATAAGAAATTTGATTACGTTTTCACTTGAAAAAATATGGCGACCGCTTTGCTTCAGTAACGAAAAATGTATTCTTATTAAGGTAAATAATAACGTCCAATATTCGAAAGTGAACAAACCCCATAGTTACATTACATTATTGCTTATTATCGTTTAATTTTACCGATATTTTGGGTACTGTCAGCAATACTTAATTTTAGGTAAAATAATACCTAATATTAGGTATTCTCATCTTAGCGTGTAGGCCCCCATTAAATTTGCTTTTCAAAATTAAAATTTTTAAACTTGCTTCAGTCTTTATGATTAATGTTCAATGGCTCTAAGATTTGGAAAATACGGTGAAACAAGTTTAACGTGAACGAGATAATCGGCCACAACTCCAAGTATTAAGTCATACTTCACTTCTATGGGATCAACTCTAACTCGCATAGTTCCCAGATTGCTGGTGAATATAAATATCAAATTAACAGCTTGCATCAATGTGGATTGCGTAAAGGGCCACTAGAACACCATCTTTTCCATACAATACATACCAAAAACTTGAATTATTCGACTCATAAACCTTATACATAAACACTGGGGTGAATTTATATGGATCCATGTGGAAGACGAACATAAAATCCACTCAAACTCGAAAAAAAAAACAGAAATAAGAAGATGAACGGTGCGAAATCCATCCTGCATAGAGCATTAAAAATTAATAGCTTATTCAGATTAACGACCCACCTTACCAGGCATCCCTTTCAAGCCATCATTAGTGTGGCAAGACGTTGTATGTTTGCTCATGAATACTACATACACACATTCTTCCGAAAGAATGGGTGCTGAAGCTTACCTTCCATTACACGACGAGGTACGTTAGAGAATGCATTGGATTTAGATAACCCAATTTTACGAACCGAAATTCCCTCGACATTTACGAACAAAATCTTGCAAAACTGATGAAACAATGGCAGTGACTATTGTATCATCACTTCAACTCGTTGACGATATAGTTCCATTCTTGTGTTGTGAAGAAGAGCGTCGGTGCCATCCACATAATCAGCGACTGTAATGAAAGCAAAGCAGGATATAATCCAGCAGGAGATTATCACAGCAAGCTTTCGTCACGTCTCGATTCCCGGCTCTGCTGGAAGAAACGCGTGTCTGTTTTCTCAAGTTTTACATTATTTAACTTCGTTCGGTGCAACAATGTGGAAACTACGGACTACGGACTACGGACCATGGACTCACAACAAGGGGACAATCTGCTTTTCACCCATTCAAGCGCCATTGTTCGTGTCATTTGTTTCAGTTGTTTTTCCGCATTTTTTGCTGCCATTGCTAACCGGCAATAGAAATAGCTTCAAACGAACCGCGATATAAGCCAAGTGGCAGAGTGCTGTGGGGACTGCCTTCCTTCACCCCATATTCGCCATACTGTGTGAATGGGGGAACGCATAAAAGCGGGCTGAGCGCAAAATGGTGACAAAGATTAAAGCAGGGAACCAGTTGCATTTCTGTAGGTTTTGTTTTAGAAAGATGACACTTTTATGACCGGCTAAGATGACAACGGAAATCAGGACAGGACGATTTGCGTTTTGAGTTTCTTAAAGAAAGTATACTTTCAGGAGCTATGCAAGATAAGTTGCTGTTCATTGATTACAGACAAGCTAAAATTCATTTAACCGTAATGAACAAATATGATAGCAGTATAATAAATGTTTTATAAAAACCAAAAAAGATGACAGTATTAAGTAGAAATATATGTTTAGTACCGTAGTTACATACATTATGTTGTTGTAAATTAGAGCTGTGTTAGAAAAAAACGCTTCCTTATAGGCAGTTATTTGGATAAAACCCCAAACCCGACAAACACCAATCGATTGCCAGCGCCTTGAGAACGAATCGTAGTGAACAAGACTCCAAAGCCCAAAACACAGTAGAATCGTAGCAAAGCACACACAAGACTCTACTGCATGGTTGCTGTCGAAACCTCCGTGTTATTCCAACCCCTCTAATTGTGTATTTCAGTGGTCGATGGTACTCGCACCTTACGAAACCGAAAAATTCTAATCCCAACAATCGTTTCTCCTTTATCTCTATTGCCGGACAGGTCCCATCGGTGCCAGCATCGTGGCCATGTGCCCTAAGAATGTTGGTCTCCACACCAATCCTGCACTGGCCATGTGCAAACCTACGTTCGAAGTCCGTCCTCCGACGATCAACAGCACACCGAACATCACCAACCCCCCGGCACCATCTGCTCCCAGCAAAGCGATGCTCATCCCACGGGATGCTAGTATCGGAAAATTCAACAACAACAACAATAACAACAACAGTAGCACCGTCAACGCCAATGGTAACGCCACCGTTACCAACACGACCGAGAGTGGAAATAACACCAAATGAAGCCAGGTTCAAATTTTCGAGAAACTGCTTCACTCGTTGAAATGTATTCTCAATAGGATGGGCGCATCCATACGAACCTTAGCTTTGTACATTCGACAGAGACATAGATAGCTTAATGTAAATACATGAGAAGAAAACATTGTACATATTTTAAGAATCTCGCCGCATTTATAATAGTTAATGGTGTAATTGAAAGTTTTACTCTTCGCTCTCTCGATGGAATTTCATCCTTTGTGCGCAAACTAAGCACCAGAACATGTCATATGCAGTGAGAAATGCTTTAAACTTAAATTTTTGATAAGCAAAGAAAAAAAAGTATTCTTATGATCGCTCAATTAGAACGTAAATCATCGATCTTTTGGTCCATGGTAATGGATGGCACAGCAAGCACGACACCGTTAGAAGAACGATTTTCATCAATATACTCGCTCGCTTTTTTACAGTACAAAACTACGAACAAATTCACACACTGATAAGAGTTGGTTGTCAAACGCAAAAATAAAACGTTTTCATTCCACAGGTTTCTAAATGCAAAATCCCTTAGAACAAAAAAATACCAATGCTACGGGTCTAAAAGTTTTACTTTCCTTTCTAAGCTCATAAGAATCGATTAAGATGGACCAAAAACCGGACGTGCACACATAAACTTCAGCTAGGAGCTATACTCGTCAAAGACTAGAATTTGTACGATAAATTTCTATAATCATCAACTTCGGGTACAGATAGATTTTATTTTATGAGTGTGTTGAAGATCATTTAGAAACCACGTCATTTTCAAATGAAGGACAAAAAAGCGTTAAATGTGATACAAGTAGAGTTATTAAGTGATGTTTGAGCTGGGATTGATCAGAGAATTTGGAACAAATAAAAAAAAGGGACGAAAAAAAAGCAAAACATCTTAACACTGATTCTCATATAGGACTCACATAGAAATGCTAAAAACAAGTTGTCAACTAAATTTTAACAGTCTAGCTGTAAGGAACAGAGATATAAATATATTGAAAACATAAAAGCTGGAATCGACATAAATAATATTTGAGACCTTGATTGCATTGCTGCTTCTTTGCTTCATCAACTGAAGCGGACCTTTTTTTTGCAAGCAAACTGAGTGAAAACAGATTAAGGATTATTACTTGCTGATACTTTCCAATAAGTGAATCAATAAACTGGCAGCAGTGAAGATTTCGATATGCAGCTTAATGTATTCTTCAACATTAACAGTATCCGAAAGCCCTCTCAACGATCATCACTTTGTTAAAAAGCTGAATAACTATATTGAGACAAATCTTAATGGTGAGCCTATGTATAAAATTCATTGTCAATCTTTTTTTCTGTCGTTATTATGGTGATTTTCGGCCTTCCGAGCTGGAAAACATATAGGGCAGGAGCCTGAAGGGTTTTCTCCCTCGAATTCCGGATGGGATTAGTAGTATTCATTTTTGAGCTATTGTTCTATTTTCCGTGTGAATTCTAGTCCTGCTCCGTGTGATGATTTTCGGCATGCCCATAACCATTTTTAGCATGCCCACCCTTTTGGCATGCCCAAAATAGATACGTTTGCGTTCCGTTGACGTCAATTTGATAGAAAACCTGTGGAAAAATTAGCGATGCGTTATATCAGGGATATAACCGCGATGTTCACGTAGGACCGCGTTGGTGTATACACAGATAAAAAGAAACATTGAATTTTCTGCGTTATCTAATGCACGTAAAGGGAATGCTAGATTTGACAGAAAACAGTAGGATATTTCATGTCAATTTAAGCCAGATAACGCCTGAATCTAGCCTGTTGTATAAAAGATTGCCAATATTGTTGTATGACGCATGAAAGATCGCAAACAATTTCGTTGTTTACGCCTCGTTTGGCTTGGAATTAAATGAGGGGAAATTTTACGCGCCCGTTAAAATTACTATTTTTTTCTGTGTTGTAATAATGGTATCATCTTATTTATACATATCAGTACACATATACTTGGTTAATATTGAAATGTGTTTATTCTTTGGCTTTGACCGGTCCCTTCTTATGAAATTTTTTACATACTGATCCATTGCTTGGTTTTTCAGTTCGGGTTTAATAAAAAAAATCTGTCGAATGTACCACTCTCGACTGAATACCTCAAATAATCCAAAATGTTCTATTTTTGATAATATCAAACACAAACACTTTTATTGCTAAATATAATTGGTCGCCCTGAAAAAGACAGTGGCTATGAGACGCGTTAGAAATTAATTCATGTAGGGTAACTGCCTCCATATTAATCTCATTGTTCCTTTATTCATCCTACGATGAATCAAACAATTGGGCAGTTGAAGGATCGGTTTCGTTCTCTAATAATGTTTGCTTACGTTAAATAACTACAACAAACATTACTAACTAATCCTGTCACGTGTATATCGTTTTATTTCAAGTAGGATGAATTGCAAAGTGATGAGATTAATATAGGTACATCTTCCCTATTCGGTTTATTCAATGCAGAATAGTAGTTTATTAACCTCCTCGTCGCTGTGAATGTCGATAGTAGTTTATTAAACTTGGATAGTAGTTTATTAAACTCCTCGTCGACCGACGCCAAGATATTTGGGATGATTCTAGTAATCTATTTGGCACAAACATCGTTTTCCGCAGGAAGGTGCACGGCTCCGGTGTGGCTTCGGCAGTGGACGCCGCTCACTTGGACTATCGATTTTTACGACCCATTGCCCAGGCAATAGGTTGAGCGGGGAAACTTGCAAAACTTTGCAGCGCTTCCTTCTGGCTTGTAAATAAGCAAGCGCAGGCGGTAATTTGCGAGCCAGACGCGAGAAAACGGACGAGATGGAAAAAAACGAGAAAAAATCTTCGTAACGAGAGAGCGGGAAAATCACAAGCGTACTCAATTGAACTTGAATATCCTAATCAAATCATTTTGGTTCGAATAAAAAAATTGATTTTTTGGGGTTTTTTAGTGTTTTTTGAATTTTTTGATTTAGGTTTGGGATTATTTATTTTTGATTTCCAAATTAAAGGGCCACCCTTATGAAAACTGAGGTAATCGCCCAAATTAAATATCACATACAATGTGTTAACGGTGTCTTAAGATGATGAAGGAGTGAGCCACCCTGACAAATCAAATGTCAACAATTTTGGATTTCTTTTAATTTTTTTTTTTTTTCACTAAAAGAACCATCTCAAGAAGCAAGTAAACCACTCCAATAAAAAGGAAACCTGTAATGTTTCATTAATGTTGCAAACTTTACATTACAAACTGACAAAATTTCAACCAATCAATTTTGTGTTAGTTTTATGTATGTCTTTTGTGCTTTTATTACTCGGAGCTGAAGAAAATATGTACAAAAAACTTGTGTTGCACTTCTTTGTCGCCTATCCCGGTATCAAATTATTGTCATAATTTGGTTACGTCAAAACATATTTTATTTTCATCCATATGTTGATTACGGCAGTAAGTGATGTACTTCCTAGTGCGTTATTGTATTGGTACGTTCTATTTTGACTATTCAAAAGAAAACATTAATGAATATATATAAACGAGGTGTTGCATGTCAATTATTTATTTCAAATTTCCAACTTAAAGGGTCACCCTGATGCAAAATGAGGAAATCACTCCAATGAAATATCACATATTATATAACAACAGTGTCCTACGATTCTACATATTTTGGTTTTTGTTTTTAATTTTTCGACAAAAAGGACCTCCTTTATGGAAAGCAATTTAACCACCCTGATGAAATACCACATATTAAATGTTTACAATGATCTACGATGACACAAGAGATGTGTAAATACTATTGTCTTCATTATTCCAATAAAATTCTCAATTATTTTTCAAAGGACCACCCTAATCGAATAAAAGTGAGCAAACCCTAATGAAATATCATAAATCTAGTACAGACGATGATGAAAGAGGTGTTAAAATATTGCTTCAAATGTCCCATTCAAATTCTCATTTTTTGGATTTTTTTTTAATTTTTGACAAAAGGGATCGCCTTTATGGAAAATAAGTGGGCCAACCTAATGGAACATCACATATTACTGTTATCTTCTATATTCCATTCTAATGGGGGCGACCCCGGCGTAGCGATGGGGGTGTCCCAGTCAACTGAGGACCTCCAAATCTCCTGCAGCAGAACTTTTAGGTACATGAGGAAGTGTGCAATAGAACCCAGTGCGTCGAACATCATCAAAAGCGTTCGAAGCACCTTGCGTTTAGTGGATCTACGGCGTCCGGACAACAGGTTCTGGTCGTATCGTGGAGACACCTTGAACGTGAAGCAGTCTGTAGTCGTATTCCACCAAAGACCTAATACCTTTTTGGTAGCGCATAATTCTCCGACTCCAAGGTTCTTCTCGTTGGTTGCTACTTCCTGCAGGGATGCCAAGAATTTGACAACCAATTGCGCATTTCGAATTCTCCTGCAGCGTGGATGCGTTTCACGTCGTGTGCCAGCTTCACAGCTTCTTCCTCCGTTTCGACACTGGCGAGCATGTCGTCGACACGTAATGTTTCTTTACAATGGCGTCAACGGCTTTTAGAAACTCACTTTCAAATCGTTTTGCGTTGATGTTTTTAACATACTGGGCAGTCGCGGGTGAACAGCAGGCACCGGATCACTTACATGACGTATACATCCGGTGCGCCTTCCCTCGAATCTTCCTTCCAATAGAATCGCTGGCAATGCGGATCTTCCAATCTCATTAGAACTTGGTGGAACATTTCTCTTATATCTCCGCATACTGCGGCTCGAAATTCTCGAAACTGGATCTAGACTGCCAATAAGGACATCAGCAGATCGGGCCTTTCAATAACACCAAATTCAACGAGATTCCGTGAACAGTGGCTGCTGCATCCCAGACCATCCTTAATATTCCTGGCTTGTTAGGATTATAGACTGAAAACACTGACAAGTACCATTCGCGGGGTTGACGGGTCGTCAGATGATCACCGGACAATTTTTGAGCATACCCTTTCTGCACGTACTCAGAAATTTTCGAACGTAGCGCCTCCGCCAATCCTTCATCCCTCTTGATCCGCCGCTCTAAGCACTCCCATCTCTTGAGGGCCATTACTTTACTGTCGGGAAGCCATGCAATGGCAGAGAAGGCCTTATTCGAAACGACCATCCTTGGATAGCGTTTGCATGAAAAAAAATGGACTTTTTTCGGATAGTGATAAAAACAAACTAAGACAGATAATTGCTTTTGATAAATTTTCCATGGAACGTAATTATTTAAGCTAACTTGCAAAACAATTCTACGCCCCTGCAAGCGGCCTTCCGGCAGTTAACCAGAACAATCGCCATGGCGGACGAAAACATGCGTGTAGGCATTTCTTCGTTTTATTTATCAATTCCTCCTCAGTTTTCGCCCCAAAATTGTTGGAGTAGATCTTACGCTTCAGATTGGCCCAGAAATTCTAGAAAGGACGCAGCTGGAGGACGTTGGGCGGGTTCGGCGACTTGGGTACCACATCGATATTCAGCCGCTCCATCTCCTCCAACGATCGCTTCGAGTAGTGGGCCGACACCAGATCCGGCCAGAACACTGCGTCTTTGCTCTTATGGTATTTCTTGATGAACGACGCAACTTCCGGCAGGCATTTCGTACTGTAAATTTCCCCGTTCACGGCCAGTCTGGAGCGAAAGAAGAGCGGCTTTGATATCTCATTCTCGCTGATTGTCAGCTACAGCAGAACCTTCTTGGGGAGTGTGTGGAATGAACTTCACACGGTCTCGTCGTCCATAACCACCGCCACGTCGCAATTCACCGGGAAAATCAAGTTGACCATCTTATTCAGCCGCTGCCGCTGTGTCGTTGCCTGCAGCTCCGAAACCAGTGGACGCGACCTCCGCTTCCTGACATGTATGTTCATGTTCGCCAGGTACTTTTTCACTGTTTGGCCGGTTGAACCGACCTCCCGGCCAAGCCCACGCAGCAATGTAGCCACTTTTCCCTCGGTCTTCCTCTTCAGCATCCTTTGGAGCTTCTTGTCGCTCAGGGTCGTCGGACGTCCAGAACCGGGCTTTTTTTTTGATGCTCTGATTATTGTCTAATAGTGCCAATATGTTGTAGATGGCGGAACGGGCGTATCCGGCGTCCACAAAGTGCCGCACGTTGTCCGTTTCCGACGCGGCGGGGTGCCGTTCTTTGAACGCGCACACTTCTGAACAGAGTTGCTTCACTGTTTTTGCTATCACGGTTAAAGTTCGACTGATAAAGCTGTCAAATTTTGTCTGCTGACTCGTGGGTTACTATGATTGATGCTGCATGGGTAGTTTTGTCAGTGCGGGTGAAGGTAAACCCATGAAAAATCGGCAATTTTTGTCCATTTTTTTAATGCGAACGTTATTGTCACCACATCCAGAATTTACAGAGCACGCTTGTCGTCTACGGAGAGCGGTAACTATCGAGACTGAAGTACAAAGAAAAAAAATATGAACAATAGCAATAGCGTATTCCAAAATATCATACAAAACTATATCGTGTTGTAAAATATCTCGCGTTAATTTCAGCGAATGGCCACGCACATAAATGGAACACTAAACAACGTTGAACTGTAAACAGTTTTTCGGAAATGCACATCATTTGTCACTGAAGCTCAGCTATGTCAAATTGTTTTTACACAATCCTATGTGAAACTACTTTTACGTATAGAAACGGTGAGTTTCATTTGAAATAAATCAGACGCCATATTAGACCGTTGCTTGAGTGTTCGCGGTTGTTCAATTTGAAAAAATATCTACGCTCCAAAACAACTAAATATTTGTATACCAGTACATTACTAGCTGGCACGAAAAATCGTTCTCTCAGATGATAATAAATAAATAAAAATAGAGGGAGGTTCTTTATCAGTACTAGAGGATTTGCAAACAAACGCTCTTCAAAAGCTCAATTAAGTTACCCTTATAAATCGACATCACTATATGCTGACAGATGAAAAGCTTTGTTTTGAAATGCTTTCATTGCTTTTTTCCTGTGCTGATCTAGAACCTTCCTTTATTTCTATGTATGCGTTGGATTGAATGAACTTTCCATGTTCAACTGTTCCGCAAGAGTATGCATAACATTACACGACGGTACTAAATTCAGCTACGACCTGTAAAGTTACTGTGAAATCAAAGGGAGTCATGTAATATTACTTTCTCACATAATCTCACATAATTCTCACATATTCTCACATGTAATATTACTTTCTCACATAATTTTGAAACATTTTACGCGTTCGCGTTTATGTGCATTATTGTTGGCAAAATTTTACATGTTTATTTTTAACAGTGTAGTGTTTCATCGTTGCGTGGAGACTTTCGTCGGAATCATCGTTGCACTCACACACTTGAACTGCATGGTATTTGATATGGGTCTCGAAGTGATGATTGCACACTTAAAAATTATGAATTTTACACGAGACGTAATTCATGTTTGGAAAAAGTCGGGGAACGTAAAGAAAGATTTCGTGAAAAATTAGGTCTCCTGAAACTTACACATACGCAATTCGACGAAAGATGTGTTTGATTGAATTTATTTTCTCATCTCTTTCAACTCATTCTTATGTGCCAAAGAACGCTTGCATGTGTCGGTCTCAGGGGACAGAAATTTACATGACATTTTGGTAGTGTGTGGATGAGCAGTCCCGTACGCGATCCATCCTAGAAGTGTTTTAACGTATTTTCCTTCCTGGCTCTTGAAATCAAGAGCCAATCAAGATTCCCTTACTTCGGTGAAGGAATCGAAGGGGATCCCAGCGAGATGACTATTCCGACTTTGTACTTTGGAGACTATTAGTGTTTGTGGTCGGAGTTCAAGCTCATGTATAGTCCGAACATCCGCCAGTTTATACTTTTGGGATTGCGGAAGAAGCCACCTCTACTTTTAGAGATTCATTCTCCATTCTGAAGGTATCACCTGTCCATTTCAAGCAAAGTGCTTTCTGCGATCCTTGTAATCCCAGCTCGTGGACAAGAGAATGTTCCATGAGCGTAAGCTCTGACCCATCATCGATGAAAACGTATGTCTGGACTGTCTTCGATGGACTTTGATTTTATCATTTACTAAGTAATAATTTTGATTAATCGTAATCGAAAATTCAAAAGAACTTTGAATGATGTTGGGCGATAAAAACGAATCTTTGATTTTGTTAATGTATTTCACGACGAATAGCAAAGTTCCTTTTTGGTTTAGCAAAATGACGTATTCAAAGGGGTAGCAGATTGATTTCCAAACTAGCTGACCCGGCAAACACCGTACTGCCAGAAAATGTGTTTTTCAAAATCATTTCAATTTATGTTTCTATAAAGCTGCCAACACCAAAATGTAAAAAAAAACGAAATATTAAAACTCGTCAATACATTCTTGAGTTACACAGAGATATCCTTTCACATTTAGTTATAGAGAATATAGAAAGATTCTGTAGAATTCAGGAAATCCGCAATCAAAAAAACTCTCTATTTGTAGTAATTTAAAACCCACCATAGTTGTATTCGAGTTAGGAAAATGCTAAATTACGGAAAAATCCTGGATTGATATAATTGATTGCACAAGACATTAGGTTGACATTATTTCGGATTCATTACCTATTAGAATTTTTACCTATTAATTTTCTAATCTCGTGACGGCTGTTCGGATCTTTCAATAAAAGCACAATCCCGATTATTTGGTTTACACATATTTTACTGGCATACACTCACAGCTAATAAATATTCTCGCACATACCTTCACTCTCTTTCACTCCCCCCCATTTAATCCTAGTCACCACATTCAACCTGCACACGGAAGCTGATTGTACCTCAAACAAGCCCCAATGTTATCCTCCGGACTTCCCTTGTCCATACCTTCACCAAAATGAATCCCCAGCCCGAACGGTGTGACAGACGTTTCCACCCGACACGGCGACACCCCGAATGGGCACAGCGAGTTTCCACAGTGCACCGGAATGCAGCTGGGCAAATCACCCATACCAGCCCCGATGAAATCTTCCACTATACAGGGAAGCGTTATTCGATCCCTACAATTGGAAATAAACTGCCTCGAATAGCCACCAAACTGTCGACCCTGACGATGAGATCCATCGAAGCTTCGATACGACTCGAACATGCTTCGCGAAAAGAACGACGGGAAAAAGCTATCGAAGAATCCTCCTCCACCTCCACCGGAACCTTCATCCGCAGCATCCGGCTCGTCTGCCTGTGGTTCATCGGCTGCTGGTTCGTCGGCCACTGGTTCATCGGCTACTGGTTCATCGACGACAGGTTCATCCACGACCGGTGTATCTGCATCCACTGAATCATCTGCCGGTGTATCGAACAACCCTGGTCCAGCTTCATCCACCTCGGATGCGGCTGGAATTGTATCTAGCCCATTAACAGGGATGTCCGCTGCTGGAGCCAATGGGTCACTGGCAAGTGATGGATCAGAAAATGTTCCCGTTCCTCCTGGCCCAGCAGATCCACCTGGACCGACTTGTCCGCCAAGGCTTCCCGGTGATCCTCCAGGCAAACCTCCTTGAGGATTACTTCCTCCTTCATTCGATAGGGGATTTCCAATTCGAAAAGACTGATCATCACAAGGCTCGTAAGCCACTGAACACATCCCCTTTTCCTGCCGAATGCAGGCTCGGTAATTGTGATTGGCCAAATGCCGTCCATTTTCGGCAAAGTTAAATGTTTGTATAATTCCTTCCAGTCCAGTATAATACTGCATGCACCCGCTAGGTGCCCGTTGGCTAAATGGGATCTGTGTTATTTTGATTTCCCAAAGTCTCTGTGGCAAGGACCGTGGTGAAAAGTTCATCAACAGTTCAATCTCCTCGTCCGCCCGGCTCTTTGGGCTAAGATCGTAGAACAGATGCTGGCCGCTATTTTGACCGCAAAGGTCGAACGGTAACACTCCGCCAATTAGTTTAAACACATCTCCGTCGCAGATTCCCGTCCGTCGATTCGGTTGCCCCTGTGGAATGAAAACCAAATAAACGGACACGGTCAAAACATTCAACAGGTTCAACGGGCATCAGAGCACGGCACTGAAAATGAATCTAATTACGCTCAATTACCAATGCAAAATGGATGAAATCGAATTTGAGTTGGGTTATTTCATCACTCATCAGCCGTATCTTCAGCTTGCAGGCTGTCATGTCTCGGGAAAGCAGCGCTGGGAAGCTGGGTGATATAAAATACGTAATGTTGTTACCCATCTCCTGGTCGCATGTGGCCGTAACTAAATGGGAAAAGATAGGGAGAAAGGAAAAGTTTTTTTTTTTGCAAATTAGCTTGACCAAAGTTTGACAATGAAATGAATAAATAAACACAAATTTTAAAAGAGTCGTATCCCTCCTTGGATTGGTGCTGTGGGGGGAGGGGAATTAAAAAAGCCTTACAAATGCAGCAAACGCCAAAGCCGAGCGCACATTGGCCCCGCGCTGATCCACCCTGGATGCGACACTCGTACTTGTTTAGACACTGACCGGTGCGAAGTCCATCGTCCGAAAGGCACTCGTCATCCGCCGGGACTGGCAGAAAGTTGAGCACTGCAGGGTAGAAAAGGGAAACGGAAAATTTAGAATTAATTACCATGAATCCCGGTGAGTAATGGCAGTTGGAAATTGAGTTTTGAAGAAATAATTTTTCGCTGTAGGAAGCACTAATTTAGAATGAATCTCGTTTATTGTTTGCGTTGCGTTTTTTGAGAAAGAGGGCCAAATAATCTCTTCGTTTATAGGAATGCGCAAAGAATTTGACATAAAACGATGAATAAGTTCGAGCATGCAGAAGATAACGGAAAGTTTCACCAGAAGGACCGGGGGTTCATGGAATTTATTAAATTTATTTATTATTTTGGTCCTTTTAACATAGCCTTGAGTCTATTGAGACTTGTGTGGGAATAAGACTTACAGCTTAATATTATGAGTGCCAGAAAAGCAACTAAGTTTATTTCATTGGGTGCAAGATTTTCCATAATGGTCTTCATACGGGCAAAATTGGAATCAATGTTTTCCATAATGCTTCAACAATTATTATTAGATTATGTTAAACTTATTGCTCTCACAATAAGCTTTCACTTGAAAAAAAATCACTTTTTAAAAAAGAACACTATTACGAGCATAAAGACTGTATTCGATGAAATTTGGACACACAAAATAGGTCACCAAAAATTTTCTTTGAGCCGGATTCCTTTCAAACTTTCTGGAAATTAAATACTACTAAATAGTTAAGTTTTGATATCATTGGTTTATTGAACCTTTTCTCTCAATGATAGGACCGACTTGCTTACTTACTTTTAACCACACTTTCTTTAGTTCAAGTTCATTTTCTATCAGTTTTGGAGTTTTAACAAGCATTGCCTTCATGATTGGCCAAAATATTTCAATTGGGCGAAGTTCCGAAGTGTTTGGAGGGTTAACGTCTTTTGGTACAAAAACTACATTATTATCTTTGTACCAGTCTAAGACAGGCCAGGCATAGTGGCAAGATGCCAAATCCGGCCAAAACAGTGTCGGGCCATCGGGAGATCTCAAGTAGGGCAGAAGTCGTTTTTGGAGGCATTCGTCCTTGTAGATTTGTCCGTTGACGGTCCCAGAGGTGATGAAGGGCTGACTCATTTTGCCACATCCGCAGATCGCTTGCCAGACAAGGATTTTTTTGGCGAATTTCGACAGTTTCTTCTTCCGTACACTCTCCGGAACGGCCAACTTAGAGGTAGCGACGTAGTGTTCCTGTCCTGGCATTAATGTAGGTCTCATCGTCAATCACAATGCAGAACGGTTTTGTGAGCCACTCCCTGTACAGTTTTCTTGCACGAGTTTTGGCCACCGAGTTCTGTTTATCGCTCCGGTTCGGTGCCTTCTGGACCTTGTACACATGTAATCCAGAACGTTTCATTGTTTTCTGCACAAAACAAACTGAAACTTTCGCCTTTTTCGCAACATCCCTGATCGAAATGTTGGGATAACGCTTAAATTGGTTCAATACCATCCTGGCCTTCTCCGGATTTGATGTGCCACGTTTTTTGCCACTACCATTTTTCCGCTTGGTTGTCTTACGGTCCTTGAACGTTTTGATCACATGAGATACGGTTGAATGTGAGATTCCGAGCTGTTTTCCGATCCATCGATGAGAAGCGTTTGGGTTTTCGAAGTGAGCGCCCAAAATTTGTTGGCACACTATTTCTTCATTCGAAGCCATCACTGAAATCGCTCGACCGATTTTCACGAAACTCATTACACAATTGACACAACACAATGAAATACATTCAGTTAAATTTTCAATAATTTTTACCCACACGCTAAAAAGTTACGAACAATTGCGTAAGTCCAAATTTCATCGAATACAGTCTTTATTAGACGAATTTCACGCCAACTCATCCAGTGTTTGGCAGCACCCTCTCAGAATCCAATGAAACTTTATGGGTGTGTAGACTATGCCTTTTTAAAAAAAACTTTGCATACTTTGTTTTTCCAAAATTTATCTAGACTGCCTATTACTCAAAGAGGACAAGCCTTACAAAGAAGTAATGTATGGGTGACTTTTACAAAAATTTGTGAACTTTTATGAAAAAAAATGTAGACATTGTAAAATCGTTTCCTACACGCTAAAAAAAATATTTTAAAATTTAAAGTCAATTTGCAGAAAATGGCTATCTTAGAATTGGACATATTCTAAAAAAAAAGGAAATATAATTATTTAAAAGTTTGCCATACATGGGCACTTTAAAGGAAAAAATGGTTTTTAAACAAAAAAATTTCATGTCCTATTTTTACCGTCGCACCAACTCGTCATATAATTTGGTTCTAAGACTCCACAGAAGCCAATTAAATTTAATTATAATGAGAACTTGGATTCTTAAGGGTCTTTGAATGTTTGACAAATCAAGGCTACCATTTGGAAAAGGCTTATTTTTAAATTATTCATTTTTGTAAACTTTAGTGATAACACAATTAAATCAGGTGTTTGATCCTGATTATTGGCAAAACTTTGAAGTACATCACAAGCAGGACAGTAAATTGGAAAACAAAAGCTTTATCATAATATCTGAAGTATTGACCCATGACTCAATAGCAGTTCAGTTGTTTATATCAAAATTGCTAGATTTCATTGAACAAAATTCAATATATTGCTCAAAAATTATTTTCATGTCAGATGGAGCAGCGGCCTTTACGAACAAAAAGAACTTTGCCAGCTTGTGCATTATCAAGTCCAAGTAAAGGGTGTTCCGATCAAAATTTGGTCAAACAGTAATGCGTATGAGTCGATCAAAGTTTTTATTAATAAGTCAAATTCTTTTTTTTTTCAAGTTCAGCCCCTCTGAAACAGAAAAATTCAAATTTAAAATTGATGAAACTCCATCGTTAGCGATCGGATTTTGATGCGGTTATTTGCAATAGATCACAAAATTATTCTTTCTTATAGACCTGCACTGGTTATTCCGAAAATTTCCCTAGTTTCGGCATTCAAGGTTTGAGTACTGGGGTAAGTACCTGTCCAGGAATGGTGGACAAAATATTTTTAGATGCGAAACATGGCATGCGGCATATCAAACTTCATGATTTCTAAAACAAGGTCATCAAAAGACATTTTGAGGATTTCTGGCCATAGTGGCCACAAAAAGAAGCCCTGCGGGATCCGAGTTCCTCCGGGAAGGCGGCCATATTCAAATCTTTTCCAAAACTTGACTTGCGACATATCAAACTTCATGATTTTGCAAAACGTTATCTTCGAAGGACATTCTGAGGGTGTCTGACCATACTGGCTACTTGTGAAGGCCCTGCGGAATCCAAGTTCCTCCGGGAAAGTGGCCATATTCAAATCTTTTCCAAACCTGGCTTGCGACCCATCAAACTTCGGGATTTTGTAAAACTAGGTCATGAAAAGATGTTCCGAGGATTTCTGACCACACTGGCCACTTAGGGTGACCCTCCGGGAGTCCAAATTCCTCCGGAAAAGTAGCCATATTCAAATCGTTCCCAAAACCTGGCTTGCGACCTATCAAACTTCGGGATTTTGCAAAACTAGGTCATGAAAAGACGTTCCGAGGATTTCTGACCATACTGGTCACTTGGGGAAGCCTCTGCAAAATCCAAGTTCCTCCGGAAAAGTGGTCATATTCAAATCTTTTGCAAAACCTGGCTTGCGACATATCAAACTTCATGATTTTGCCAAACTTAGTCTTCGGAGGACATTCTTAGGGAGTGAAGTGGCCCTGCAAGACCCGAGTTACTCCGGAAAAGTGTCCAAATTCAAATCATATCCAAAACCTGGCTTGCGACACATCAAATTTCATCATTTTGCAAAACTTTGTATTTGGATCAATATGGATCAATATCCTCTTCCACCCAGGCTGAATCCGGATCCGCGATGTTCATATTATCAAATCCCAAGTCATTCAAAATTTTGCACATAAATAATTCACACTATCGAACAAAACAAAAACAAAAACGAAAATCCCGTTTCAACCGCAAACCAACAATATATGTTTTGACACAAGCTCTTCTAACTATGCTTGTCTCGGTTAGCGAGACGCCCCAACTAAACCATCTTTTACAAAAGGATACTGTCGAGCTAGAAAAAACACGCACATTTTAGAGCACCAAAGCATAACGAAAATCAGAAAAAGAGTACGAAGAGGACGGAAGGATTACAAAAGTGAGGCGAAGTCTATTTTGTTAAATCTATCCTACGAGCATAAGCAGTACGATAAAGTTTCCTACAAAATGATTTGGTTAGATATATGGTAAGAAATTCAAAGAATGACCTCCGAAGAAAAAGTTTTGCAAAATCATGAAGTTTTATATGACGCAAGCCAGGTTTTCGAAAAGATTTGAATATGGCCACACTTCCGAGGAATCCGCAGGGCCTCCCTAAGTAGCCAGTATGGTCAGACACCCTCAGAATGTCCTCCGAAGACCTAGTTTGGCAAAATCATAAAGTTTGGTATGTCGCAAGCCAGGTTTTGGAAAGGATTTGAATATGGCCACTTTTTCGGAGCAACTCGGATTCCGCAGGGCCTCCCGAAGTGACCAGTATGGTCACGCAACCTCAGAATGTCCTCCAAAGACCAAATTTTGCAAAATCATGAAGGTTTTGCAAAAGATTTGAATATGACCACTTTTCCGGAGGAACTCGGATCCCGCAGGGCTTCTTTTTATGGCCAGTATAGCCAGAAATCCTCAAAATGTCTTTTGATGACCTATTTTTAGCATATCATGAAGTTTGATATGCCGCATGCCATGTTTTGCATCTAAAAATATTTTGTCCACCATTCCTGGACAGGTACTTACCCCAGTACTCCCACCTTGGAATCCGAAACTATGGAAATTTTCGGAATAACCAGTGCAGATCTATAAGTAAGAATAATTTTGTGATCTATTGCAAAAAATCGCATCCAAATCTGATGGCTAACGATGGAGTTTCATCAATTTTAAATATTTTCTGTTTCTGAGGCGTTGGGGACGTGCGTGTTAATACAGAATACAGGAGAAATATTCAGCTAAGCTACCTTTTTACCGAATGTTAATTGCCGGGTCTTTCGTATAACACCTGCCATAAGATGTTGTACAGTCTCCTTGTCCACTTTATTCGCCGCAGAACGCCAGTTTGCCTTCATCTGTTTCTCTGTTTCTCTTTTTGAGTCTTGTTAAGGTTCCGCTTGACGATGGCCCAATATTGTTCGATTGGGTGGAGCTCTGGCGTGTTGGGAGGGTTCTTGTCCTTGGACACCACTTGAACGTTGTTGGCAGCATACCACTCCATGGCCTTTGTTCCGTAATGGCAAGATACCAAATCCGGCCAAGATAGAACGGAACAATTGTGTCACATCAGGAAAGGCAGTAGACGTTTTTGTAGGCACTCGCTCAGATAAATTTCCTGGTTGACGGTTGCGGTCGCAATGTAAACGTTGCTCTTCAAGTCACAGGTACAGATGGCCTGCCACACCAGATATTTCTTCGCGAACTTTGACAGTTTAATGTGCTTGAAAATATCTGCCACCTTTTCCCGTCCAATTGCCGTATAAAATTCATGTCCAGGAAGCTGTTTAAAGTCTGCCTTGACGTAAGTTTCATCGTCCTGTACCACGCAATCAAATTTTCAGCATCGTCGTGTACAACTTTCGCGATCGTGCTTTGGCCGACGTGTTTTGTTTATCGTCGCGATTTGGAGTCACCACTTTCTTGTAAGTCGACAGTCCAGCTCGTTTTTTAGCTCTATCCACGGTTAAAGGTGCCACTCCCAGCTTCTTTGCGACATTTCAGACGGAGAGGTTGGGGTTCCGCTCGAAACAGCGGGCAACTCTTTTTGTCGTAGCTGTGGTCTCCGGCTTTCGATTTCGCCCCAATCCAGCTTTCCTGGCTGTCGACATACGTTCACCGAACACTTTTAATACGTTGGTAACAGTTGATTTAGCCACACTCAACAATTTCACCAACTTAGCGTGAGAGTAGTTTGGATTTTCGCCATGCACGTGCAAAATTTTGATGCGTTGCTTCTCTTCCTTCGACGACATTTTGATAACTGGAGTGCTAATCTCAAAATCAAAATAGAGGCATGATGCTACACGCACACATGTTCAAAATGAGGGGTGTGCAACATTTTTTAATGCACGATGAAAGGAAATGCGTCAAGTTTAAGTCGACCAAATTTTGATCGAAACACTCTTTATGGATTGGAAGCAGACTGGCACTCCGTTGCAACGTCTCATGGGTCTATTTGATGCTATTTTTGGTGCTCTCAAGCGAATGTCAAAGAAAGCATGCCTTGCTCAAGATTATGGAAAAACAATCCAAATTCCTCGGGAAACTTTATGACTGGCCAGTTGAATAGTCAAATAAAAGTATTACAAAACTGAATTTTTGCTGCATATCAGCTGAACAGTATGCAAAAATGTCAAAAGAAATTGAGGAATTATATAGCCACGTAAAGACAATACCTGGAACAAAAGTTCATTGATTTGTACCTATTTAAGAAAATCAAATTTAAGCTTAAAGGTTTTCTGATTCAAAGGATAATCCAAAAATATTTACTTTGTATATGAAAGATTTATAAATTAAATATATGAAGCTAATACGCGAAAACGTACACATAGAAAATAAAACCCTTACCAAAAACCTATGAGTTTTCATTGACATAAACAGTATTTCGTAAATTCAGAAAACGTCCTATTTGAATCGTCTTTAAATGGATATGCATCAAGGCTTATCAAATTAGAATTTTATAATTAGATAAGATAGGGGCAAGCCCAGTTTTTTTTTAGATTTATCAGTCCCATATATCACAATTTTTCCCATACCTTTTACACGTACTAACAAATCTTTACCTTCCTTTTTAGGCAACCAACACACACACACACACTCAAACTGCTTGCAACCAATAGCAAAATCGTCACCGCCGTGATGTAATACGTATTAAATCCGCTAATGCAGCACCAAAGCTGTCTTTTCTAAAGCTGACCCCACCAACCACATCCGCACCAGTTTCCTTTGCTTTCTCGACTAGCAGCTTAATTTCGCTACGACGGTTCATCACCATCACACGATCGATGTGACTGGGAAATTGTAACAGCACCAGCGCGGCAAACGAAACCACCGCGATGAAGCAACATAAAATATACATTTTCCACCTCCCCAGTGCACAGTGATATAAAGCTGATGCTAGAGATGCGCGATTGAAGGATGAATGTGGAAAATTGGGAGTGAAATGTTTTACGATGATTACACTGGACCATCAGGTGCTGGGAAATGAACCGGCAGGGGAGGCCAGAATCGTAAAAAGTTGCACTGTTAAAGTGCTAGTCGATGTAGGATTATGAGATTAGCTTAAAAGAAAATTTTCAAATTCGATGCTCACCTTTTGCTGCTCGTTGCCCGCTGGTTCGATTAGCTGCTGCAAAGTCATTGCCTTGATCCAAATCGAACATGTCGGTTTCCAACAATCCGTCTACTCCGAACATATGACTTCGCTGAAAGCCAGTCCCATTGCGTAGGTTTCGGTAGGAATACGATGACGAAGCGGCGGATGAAGATGACAATGATAAATCTGCATCCCGCGAGACCTGTTCCGTTGGCGTTCCCCAGATGTCATAATTTTTCATCACCGGCCAGGATTTTGCTGCGAGTGAAGGCGCCGCGTGACAACCGTTCCGGAGCAGCAGCATCACCGACAGCAAGGCGGTAACTGTCACCACCAGCACTGATGTCACCGCCCTCGGTAATGCAATTAATTCGTGCTGATTCACATTTAATTTGGGCACACTTTTCACCAGCATTATGATTTTTTTTTATTTGATCTTCTGTCTCTTCAGCCGTAGCTTATCGCATGATTGAGTTTTACGATGAAATCCTATCACATGTTTAATCAGGTTCTGGCACAGTTCATGCGTAGTTCAATTGTTGAGGGGCACTAATTAATCATTACAAGATTTTTTATGTCAAACGTTCACTATGATTTACGGTTCTGTAAAAAAAAATTCAGCGTAATGCAATAATTTACATGCCAACAATTGATATGATAGACTTTCATTATTCGTCATTAAACGGGATAAACGCAGTTCGTAGCATAACAGCGGAATTAATTTTGTTCACGTGCCTTCCAACAGCAGAAAAAGTTATACTGTAATTTAATTCCATGAATTACACTTGTTAATTGGTGGCCCACTGACAGTGAAGCGACAAAAAAAGATTGCAATTTCAGATTGACTGATGAAAAACCGAACCCGCAAGTTGAGCATAAAAAGAAACATGTTAAAATTGCAAACCACGCCAACTGGGAAACGTGGAGAAAAACGAAAATCAACACAAGTATAAGCAAACGTTGAGTCGCAAATAAAATTGGAATTGTAATTAAAAAACATTTCTGAATATGCATGTCCTCAAGGGGGACGCCGTTACTCCAACCTAGGGTAGTGTAGCAATAAAGCAAATTGGAACTGTGCCTGGATCAGTCATGTAAAAATATACACCCATCGTAGTTGGCAGCGAACAGTATCCAACTGTTGGCAGTTTTAAGCATCAGCGGGGAATAATAGTTTGCCTATAGTAAGAAGCAGTGGAATGTGGCCCAATTTTCGCATAACCGCAAAACTTTCTACATTTGAGAAAAAAATAGCAAGGTACAGTCCCATCGGGTGGTTCGAAACGATGACGTAGGACTACACTTCTAAATGTAAGCCATAGTTTTGTACAGTGCATTATTCTTTGAATTCATATACTATTTAAAATAAGTGTTCAACGGTTACCGACTATCGCTTCTGCATCTACCGAATCTAATCTGAAAGAAACGTCATGATGGATGATAGGGGAAATTGAAACATTCATTGTTAACACATAAAATAAAGCCATGAAGCCACACAGTGAATTAGTTTGACAAACATTCCAGAATCTAAAATTTGTGATTTTAAACTTTGCTAATATTTTTCAAAATTATAAAACCTGAAGTGTAGAAATTGTTGCTTAATTCAAAGTCTGTGGAGACTATTATTTCTCTGAAAACTAAAGTAGACCCTAACTTAAATCATTTTCACAAAGGTACATTCACAACAGCTATAATTTTTTACTAGTTAGACGGACAGTTAGAGTAGAAGACAATAAATGTAAGTAACATTACACTACAAAATGCAGCATAAATATAATAAATATTTCAGCTTACAGCCTACTCAAGCTAAAAAAAAACGGGCTTGCTATTAAGAGTCCGAAACGTAACCGTCATCTTAACAGCAACCCGACCAGAAGGAAACAACAAAATTATTTCAAGTTTTTTTATTCAATTACGCTGTTTTTATAACAGAGGTTGATAGAATTTAGATCGCGGATGTAGTAAAAATAACAGAAATTGTAACAAAAAATCCTCAAAAGGTAACAAAATTGTAGCAAACTATGATATAGATATATCATAATCTAAACAAACTTTATAACAGTTTTGATACGATATAGCAAAATCATATCAGCTATTGTTAGAATTAATCTATTTCTCCACGCAAATTGTGCCTCCCAAGGCATTATATCTCAATATGTTAAAAGTATGTTATACAACTATCCAGATGAAAATGCCTTTAACAAATGTTTATCAAAATCAGTTAGTCGTAACAAGGTTTGTTATAATTTTGTTATTTTTATGTTAAACCCTTCTTAAAATTTTTCAATAGTTTGTGGCCCGAAATCAACAATGTCCTCTATTGGAATCGATGCGTAGAAATATTTCCGATCGATTAGTGCAAAAATTTTAGAAATCTTTGGAGAAACCACTGAGATAATAACGCTTTTCATGACGGTCGCAATTTGTTTTTTTTTTTTATTGTACCCCAGTATAGAAAAATACGTTAGAAACATTGTTGTCAAAATTCAGGACTTGTCATGGCCACCTGGCAACAGGTTGTGCGTACCTCGGGGAAGTGGTCTTGTTGAGAAATGCTGCTTTCGCCAAATATGGGTTGTGATATTTGGCGAAAGCAGCACATACTTCTCAGACCACTTCCCTGAGGTACCTTCACTACGGGAAATGACTCAGGGATGAAATACAGACAACCTTTTGCCATATGTAGAAGGACTGCATTACCTGAAAAAGACTGGAACTGCGTCCTTTTGATAAAAAATCAGAAATAGTCATGTCTAGGTACTTTTTTTATTAGGACGCATGTAACAATGAGATATTCTCTCCTCATTTGCCCCCCTTCATTGATTACAGCGTCATTATAAAACTAAGAACAGATCAAAAGACAACAATTCTGGCTATCGTATTATACAAATCGTGTTACGGAAAACGTGAAGTCAACTCAGTTGTGAATGAGTATGAGCATAAGCGAGATTGACCGCCCGAGGTTGCTACTTCGTATTTGCCAGATCAGATGTAATTAGACAGTGAACTAACAAATGATTTTTGGAACCAACAAACATCGTCAATATGTAAAAACTAATGATCCCAAACCGACCATTCCGGCGCCTGCCTCACCCGAATGCAAGTCAAATAAGGAAAGGATAGGAAATGGACATTGTGATTGGTAAATGACTGGATATTGCGAACCATTGGTACTTCCCATACATTCAGATACAAATAGACCCCTCCTTGCGGACCTTTCCCTTTTGTTCAGTAACTCCTAACCTTTCCTCCCCGAGGTGCCGACTGGGGTACAAGTAACCACAAAAAAGATCGGGTAACCAAAGCCGGTGTGACCTTGGCCGTGTGCTGACAGGGGGCTCCTCTTTTTCAAGGATGCAACCTACACGAGCGTTTGTTACGTGATGCTCTAAACAACCTTTGGTCTCGATGCAGCTAATCATCGTCCTCGTGCGCTCGTGGGACTGTAATCTGCGCTGTGTACGATGGTCCTCCAGCGAGACAGGGGACCGTAAAAATCATGAGGACAGGGCACACACAATATTTATAAGGACCGGAACGATTAGAATCCCGGAACATGGAACTGTAAGTCTCTCAATGTCTTGGCAAGTACCCACATTTTTTCCGACTTATTAAGGGTCCGCAAGTTCGACAGGGTAGCGCTGGAGGAGGTTTGCTGGAAAAGTTCGACGGAACATACGAATAGAGATGGTTATACCATGCATCAGTGCTACGACAATACACACGCCCAGCTTTCATCATGATGGGCGAAACACAAAAGCGTGTGAATATGAGGTGGCCAATAGTCAACAGGATGTGCAAATTTAGAATCATAGGCCATCACCTAAGAAGTGACGATGAAAATAAAAACGCTTTTTACGCGCAGCTGTAACGAGAATACGAAAGCTACCCAATCCACGACGTCAAGTTTGTTATTGGGGATTACAATGATCGAGTCGAACAGGAGGAGAATTGCAGTCCGGTTATAGGAAAGTTCAGCGAACTCATACTCATCGATTTCGCCGTCTCCAAGAATATATTCATACGTATAACCTTCTTCCAGCACAGCTTACGATATCAGTACACTTGAAGATCCCCACAACAAACCCAATCACAAATCAACCACATTTTAATTGATGGAGAGCACTTTTTAGATATTATCGACGATCTGGGCCTATCGCGGCACCAAAATCGCTTCGGACCACCACCTGTTTATGGTCAAAATGCGCCAAAGACTATGCGTTGTAATCAACATTCGCTACCGACGCCCGCCACAGAAAGGACTGTATCAAAAATAAGCTATCCACATATGTTTCTTTCAAATTAAAATTATTCTTTCAGGAATTTGCGAATATTTGATCAAAAAATTTTCATCATGTTCCAGACAAGAGTTTCATCACATTTGTTGGACGCCTTAGCCCAAATTTTTTTGAGCTCCTGCATATTCTCAGACTGCGTTACCAGTCTTTTTGAAGACCCTCTTCACAATCGCCCAACAACGTTCGATAGGCCGAAGCTGAAGGTAATTTGGCGGATTGATGTCTTTCTCAACGAAATCCATACCCTTTCCGTGAGCCAATTGAGCGTAATGCGCCGACGCTAAATCCCGCCAAAACAGGGAAACTATGCTTCTGATATAAAGCCAGCAGGCACTCAGATCGATAGATTTCCGCATTGATTGTACCGGTAGTGTAACAAATGGTAGACTCTGTACCGCAAGAACATATTAGCTGCCACTTTTGGACGAAACTTCTCCACTTGAATCGACCTGTCTGCAATGAAGTGCCAATTGCCCTATGATGCTACAGCAGGAAACCCATCAAAATGTGGTGCAATACAAACAGAAGTGATGACAGCAAACTCAGCTTTTCCGGGATTAGAAGCAACGCTTGGAGGAGTTGAATTGCGAAGAAATGAAGCAGCGATATCGTTCTGAAGAAACGCACAAAAGCTTTGAGCCGCCAGCCAAAATGTGTCGGGATAAGCTAGGGGGCATCTTGACGGATGAACGTGAGATGATCAAATAGTGAAAACAGCACAACGATGAACATCTGAATGGCGCAGAGGCGGAACAACAAGACAGCAGGAGACATGACTTCATCGGAACCGCGGACGAGGGAGATTTGCCAACTTCCATGAAACGCAAAGTTGAGGATTCCATCAAACAGCTTGAGAACAACAAGGCAGCTAGGAACGATAGTATTGGAAAAATGGGCCCGGATAAGTTGGTCAAGTGTGAGCACCAACTGAAAGTCAGGATCTGGAACACAGAACAGCTTCCGGTGGAGTAGAAAGAGAGAGTTGCTCAATAGGGGGTAACACGTTGGAATGTGAGAACTACCGAGCGATCACTATTCTCAACGCGGCCTATAAAGTTCTTTCACAGATCATCTTCCGCCGTCTATCACTGCTAGCAAGCAGATTTGTGGGAAGTTATCAAGCCGGCTAACAGACCAAATTTTTATGTTACGGATGATCTTCCAAAACTTTGCGAATATCAAGTTCCCACACGGCACCTATTCATCGATTTCAATGCCCCATCGTGAAGAGCTATGGAAGATTATGGACGAAAATAGTTTTCCCGGGAAGCTGGCTAGACTGATCAGAAGTGTGATTATCGACGGAGATGAGTTCGAGATGGTAGATGAGTTTGTGAACCTCGGATCAATGGTGACGTCAGATAACAACTGCAGCAGAGAAATTCGAAGACGCACAATAGCCAGAAGTCGTCCTTACTATGGACTCCACAAAGACCCTAGGGTCTGGTAAACTTCACCTCCGTACTAAGTGTACCATCTACGAGACGCGGATAAAACCGTTAGTTCTCTACGGGCACGAAACGTGACCAATGCTCGAGGAGGACCTGCAAGCTCTTGGAATTTTCGAATGACGTGTGCTTAAGATCATGTTTGGCAGTGTATGTTAAAACGTATAGAGGAGAAGAATGAACCACAAGCTGGCGCAATTCTATGGCGAAGGTTACTAAAGCTTGTAGGGTACAATGGGCCAGACACGTTCACAAAACACGTCGCAAAAATAGTGTTTGCCTCGAATACGTCCGAAATAAGACACAGTGAGCTAGGTGGTTAGACCAAGTGTAGCAAGACCTTGCAACGCTCGATAAATTAGGGACAAGCAGCCCTAAACCGAGTTTCTTGGCGAAACATTGTAGCACAGGTGCCATCCTGAAGTGACATTGGACATGACGTGCTACTTGCTTTGTTGGAAGCCGAGGAATGCTCGGCACTGCCACGAAAAATCACTGGGATGTTGGATAAAACGGTTGGTTAGGCAGCATGGTTCGTATTGGTAAACGAGCCGCTGAATTTGTGCGTGTCTAGTAAATTATTTATACACTATACCGATTTCCGATTTGAACCGGTTTGTAAAAATAGTACAATAGTCGATTTGAACCGTCAAATAATACCAAACGTACAATTCATTTGAGATTGCTCAAGAAAACTCCAAACGTTTTCCGACCCGGACCGTCAACCATCCTTTCGCCATCCTAGTAGCACACTTGTTGCCATTTGGTTGAGATAACATAAATATGACTTACTAAGTCATAATCAAGTTGCTACAACTAATTGTGATCGTGGTGTGCTACTTGGACAAAGGAAAAAAATGATCTGGAAAATTTTATTTTCGATATGCAAAGAAGGAGTATTCCAGTTACTCGGGAATTTATTGATTCGTCCACCAGACCAAAAAACGGGGGTGGACGTATGGCATATGGATCTTTGGCATATGGATGTTCGACCAAATAGTCGTTTGGCCGAATGGATGTTTGGCCGAATGGATGTTTGGCCGAAAAGACGTGTGGGCGAATGGCCGGTTGGGGGGACGAAAGGTTAGGTGAAAATTTTTTATTTAAAGGGTGTCCACGATGAAATTGCCACACTGTGAAATTGCTCTAACTTTTTAACCGTTGGGTAGAATTTAATGAAAATTTTGGTGGATTTAGTTCATAGTGCATTATTTACATCCTGCAAGTTTGAAAGTCCTGTGATCAAAACTCGCGGAAATGGAGTCGAAAGAACAGCTCGTGCGTGATAAAATCTTGCGCATTCATCACGAGAACAAGGATCTCTCGCATCGTTCCATCGCAAAAACGTTGGGAATCGCGAATTCCACGGTGTCGCGAGTGATTAAGCGGTTCGAGGAACGGTTGACCACCGATCGGAAGCCCAGAAGTGAAGGAAAAAGTATTCCGTACAACACCAAAAATCAGAACCGCGTAGTTGGGGCCTTCAACCGAAATCCGTACGCCTCCGTTCGGGATGTGGCTAAGAAGCTGCACCTAAGCCGAAGTTTTGACCAGAAGGCCAAAACTAAGGCTGGGCTTCGAACGTTCAAGGTACAAAAGGCCCCTAATCGCGACGAGAAGCATAACAAGTCCGCCAAAACCCGTGCCAGGAAGTTGTACCTCAACATGCTGACGAAAGTTGAATGCTAGTGAAGACAGTCGAGGAACTGAAGAAAGTATGGGTTTACATGCAAAAAACGGTTGATTCACAGGTTGTGCAGAATCTTATGGCCGGGGTTAAGGCCAAGGTGCGGGCATTTGCGTATGGACTGTAAATAAAATACGAGTAAAATGGTAAAATGAAGTTTAATAGTTATTTCTCAATCCCTGAAAATTTGATGGCAATCGGATGAAAACTCGAATTTTGCGAATCAATTTTGTGTGTGGCAATTTAATCGTGGACACCCTTTAAATGTATTGCAGAGAAAAGGAAATGAGAATCTAAAAAAATATTTTCAAACGCATTAGATCTAAGAAAGGAAATAAGGAACCAAAAAAAACCTTCTAGAACGCATTAGATAGCATTCCGATATTCTAGACTTATTACACTTATAGTTTATCAATATGTGTGCGCATTTGCAGTAATAAGCAATCTAATTAAGTTTCAACTATATCAATTTACTAAAAAACGAAATTTTTATGTTCAAAACGCAAAAAAATGGTATTCGGCCATTTGCCCATATACATGAGAAGTATGAATATGTTTTGATAAAATCAAAGACTCCTAATTTTAGGTGGAAAGATGTATTATGTTAAACAGCTAGACAGAATGGGTCATTATTTTTTATAATCTTGAAAAAATATGCAGTTCCTCCGAAAGATACTTTCTTTTGATTCTTTGCACTATTATTTGGCCTTCTACGGCGATACATATTCCTGTATCCAAAAGCAAACTTATGATTTAAGCGCTTGCCCGGTATAAAACTCTTATGTGAAATTTTTTCCTTCTTTCAAACATGAGCAGTTCTTTGGAGTTTCACTGATCAAACAAATGTAATTCTCATGATTTCATGCATTTCAATTTGAGAAATATTAAACCAACTGGTGAATTATGTGAGAAACTAATTTTTGATAATTTTGAGCTTTAATAAAATTGCATTTTTCTTATTTTACTTTTGAGACGTTGTTTGGAATCAAATGATTAAAAGATATTTGGCTAAATGGCTTCGAACCCTAAAATTAATTGGCATGGCATTTCCCAGTAGAATTTGATTTTAAATTTCGACTTTTCTCAAATGAGTTATTCGTCCTTTTGAACAACAGTTACAATAAACTTTCTCAGAAAAATCTAGCCTCAAATGACTGAAGATTATCGAAACATGGTGAGAGATAATATGATCAAACTAAAGCAAAACAAATGGGACAAGTATATGAGAATTTCACAATTTCAATGAAGAAGACACATAAATATACATTGACCTATTTTATTTCAATGCCACGATCAGATCCATCTAATAACTCATACCTGCCATGCATTAGACAAAACGAGAAATATTTCTCCCCAAATCTGTATTCGGCCAAACGCCAATTCGGCCAAACGTCCATTCGGCCAAACGTCCATTCAGCCAAACGTCCATTCGGCCAAAGGTCCATTCGGCCAAACATCCATTCAGCCGAACGTCTATTCGGCCAAACGTCCAGTAGGATAGTAGGACGTACGAGAAAGAAAAATTGAGTAAATATCAGAAGTTGTGTACAAAAATAAACCCAAAAAGAGAGGGTTCCCTTTCCCATGTATGCAACAAAACGGAGTGTGTACAAACTACCGCTAGAATCTATCACAAGCTATCAGTGGTACATAATCGCGATCCAACATGTTACTTTTGCCCGTTGACGTGGCGAATTCGTCCGTGCCTTGACCTACCCCGCAGTGGGATGTTTGGCAATGATAACGTCCTTGGTTCGAGTACTACTTTACCCATGCCCTTTTGCTCAATTTTCAATACTTCTATTCAATTTTTAATTCAATTTACCGTACACTGACGGAACTTTCAACACTTTCTCTTCATATCTTTCATTCTAGCAAACATTACTGTCCACTCTTGGTGCCTCGTGGTGATGAGCGGACATCTCCTTCTACATCGTTAAAACGGTGTTAAGCTTCTATGCAACAGGTAAAGTATTACCTCCTACTATTATTTATCCATACAAAACCATACCTAAGGGAGAGGCTGACTCAGTTCAATCAAATTGGGGAATTGCAAAATCTGACAATGGTTGGAAAATCTCGAACGTGTTGCGAGATTATATTCGAAATGTTTTCTATCCATTAAGTGAAAATAACAATATTCTGAGATCAGTTTTGTTCATTATTGATGGCCACATCAATTAAAGTACATTAGAGATGTACCGCGAGTCCTCGGAATAGTTTTAATTGCGTTGTATCCCAATGTTACGCAGTTCATGCAGCCGGCAGTTTTTTTTTTTTGCTTTCAAGCCACCTAAAAATGGATGGCCAAAAGCTGTCGCAAGATTTAAAAGCAAAAATACGATCGCTACCGTGACAAATATGAATTCCATTTTCAAACCTTCAAAAATGGTTTCAAGGCGTCGGGTCTATTTCAATGGGATTTGTCTGCAATTGATTTTTCAAGTATGGAGAAAGATACTCGTGAAGTAGATCAATTACAGAGCCGTTGGAAGTACACTTCCAAGAAAAATTGAACGATGCTCTGAACGCTTTGCAAAGACGTGTGCAAAGACTATTGGCTCTGAAGCATTAAGCAATTTAAATAGTAGTGAATTTGTTTGCGTTCTGAACAACGAGGATGGAATTCTAAATATTCACGATACTTGGGGCAAAATTTCCTGATCTTGCCAACGCTGTCAAAGAAAAATAACGACAACGATGACCTTTCATGTCATATTGACATTGGTGAAGCTCTAGCCACATGGGATGCCTGTGGCGGATTGCAAATTGTGGATGCAGAAATTGGAAATGTTGAGCAATCTCCAGTCTTCAGATCTAGCACCTCCATATCAAGTTTCAATTAATATCGCAATTTTATTTTCTTGACGGACAGACTGGGACTCCGAAGAAACGAAACATGGTTTGAAACTAAGGAACTAAAGTTTATAACACGTCCAAACCAAACAGAGAGCGAGATTATTTTTCACTTAAAAGTCATGTAGTGTTGCTAGGGGTTCTTAACAACTAGGGGGCAACAGCGAATTGGCTACTACTTCAACACCCCCTCTCAATTAGTTAATTCAATGCCTTGATACAGCTTCTTAAGATGTACTGCATTCGTCGGTTTGGTGAACAAATCAGCTAACTGGTTTTCTGTGCTCACTTACTTAACTACTACTCGTCGGTTGATGATATAGTCTCTGATAAAGTAATACAAGATATTTATGTGCTACAATCATTTGTTTTCAAAAAATGTTGTTGTCTTCAACGATCCTTGGTTGTCTTCATAGATTACGACCGGATCCGATGACCGCTCCAGTTGAAGATCTTCCATCAGTCCTGAAAGCCTGATGGCCTCCGAAACAGCAGAACTCAGGGACACGTACTCCACTTTGCTTGAAGATGTGGCAACGGTCATCTGTTTCTTATTTGACCATGACACAGCATTGCGGAACACCGTAAACAGCAACCCACTGGCTGACGTCCTATCTTCTGCATCTGATGCGCCGTCTGCATCGGAAAATCCTATCAACGGTTCAGCTGATTCGTCACGTACGATATTTCAGGTGCTTCGCTTTCGTCATTTTCAAAAACGTCGGCCCCTAACGGCACAGATATCTGACGAAAATACACAGATCAGGTGTGATGCACAATATTACGTACATTATTGTACCCAACAGCTCACGGTATGGTTCCTTGGTATGGCTTCGCTATCTTGAGAAACATACAGGCTCTTCTCCACAGGTGGCTTGGTAGGGTTGCAATCCGTCATCTTGAAGCATACCAATAGTTTGTTGATGTTCGTTTCCTGCTTCATGCTGCTGACATAGCTGACTTCTCCACAGTCTGTCATCGCAAACGTCGAACTTAGTGCTTTCTTCAGGTTCACGATTGTGACAAGCTTGGTTCCAACATAGAGAATAATGTAGATTTCATATCCAGGTTGTATACGTTTGTATAAGTAACCGGCTTGTGAACATTTCGTTCCAGCTCCTGGACGATTGCTTTAGTCCATAATGTGACTAGTGGCATACGGTATTCGGAGGATTGTATCACCATCAGGAACCATCATGTACAATTCTTCCTTCAAATTTTCGTGGAGGAACGCCGGCTTCACGTACATTTGGTTGAAGAAGAATCCTTGCAGAACACAAGCTGCAAAAATCATCCGAATAGTGGTTAGCCTTGCAACAGGCACGAATGTGTCCTCATAATCGACTCAGCATTCTGCAAGAATCCCATCACGACCAGCCTCGCCTTGTACTGGCCTGCTCTACCGATCGTCTTTTAGTTGCAAAACTTGCAAAAAGTCAGACCTTGTTTTTCTCCATGGCCAGAAACAGTTCTATAACCGATGAAGTACTCAAAAACTTACCGGTGAGCCTGCGCTCCCATCCGCTATGCCTTGACAACAATTCAATGGGAATCTAGTGTCTATTTGAGTACGAAGGGAGCACATTTTCTTGTTCATTAGGGTCAACAACGACGTATTTATTTTGGTCCATCTCAGTTTCATCTTCGGCTTGATCCTCAGCTTGATCAATGTCATCTACTGAAGCTGGTTGCTCGGCTGCGTTTCTGGAACATCGTCTTTTTTATTCTTCTCATCATCGTAAGGAAAGGATGACGCGCTGAACTTAACTTCTCGAGCAATCGTAATGTTTCAAGCAGCCGGATCACGCACACGATAGCCGTTGGGGCCATAACCAAGCATGACCATTTCTCTGCTCTAAGCATCTAACTTACGTCTCTCCTACATTGGAATCCACACAAAACTCTTGCAGTCGAACTCTCGAAGTTTGTCTAGTAATGGTTTGACACCGAACCACATCTCAGCAGGAGTAACGCCAGATCTACCAAATTGCTTCATAATCGATATGCAAAAACGGGTAATGTTTTACCCATTTTAGCTTCTTTGCAATGAGTGAATAAATACCCATTTTGTGGCATAAACTGCTTATACCCATTAATGGGTAAATTGGGTTTACCCATTAAATGGGAAGAGGCACTTCTAGCGAAAATGAGTGTTTTTTCACCCATTTATGGGTTTTTGCAAACTACCGTGTAGGGGGCAACAGCGGATTGCCTACTACTTCTACATTTTTGAACGCATACTCTAGCAACGGAAAACAAACTGGAGTATAAGTCGAAGAGGTATCATGTGTTTAGGTCAGATGAACTTATTGGAGAATTCAGACAAAGAGAAGAGGACAAATATTTTTCGGATCAAGAAGAAGAAAACAGAAAGTTAAGCGGTTATTCATAAACCAAGTAGACTTTTCTTGGGGGAGGAGGGGTTTGACCAAAGTCTACGATCCATACACAATTTCAAAAAATTGCATGGAGAAAAGTCTACGAGGGGAGAGGGGGAGGGAGGTCTGAGATTTTCAAAAATTAGTCTACGTAGTTTATGAACAGGCCCTAACTAGAATGGAGCATAACAGAAAATCTAATTTGATGAAACAGGCACAAGAGGAGGTCTGTGACAAAGTTCGACAAATCGAAGAAGAGAAATCAACGAACAAAAAAATTCACTGCCAGTGCAGAAAGAGAAGGAGGATAGCATTGGCCGACGCCGGTGATGTAGTCCCAACAAAAATCGGTGTCGAATAACCGCTTGTTCAAACAAATTTGGAGAAGTTGTTCAGCTTTTTCTTCTAGAATGCTGAATAACTTCTCCAAATTTGTTTGAACAAGCGGTTTTTCGACACCGATGTTTGTTGGGGTGGTAAGTGTGACTGCTGCTGGCACCCCAGTGGGTCTGGGTTCAATCTCAGTCGAGGTTGGTGGGATTTTTCTGAAAACGCTGGTCACCTCTTCCTTCGGAAGCGAACTAAAGGCGTTGGTCCCGGCTCATGTGTTGATGAGTGCGATGGTCCAGGTGGTGGATACGTCTTCTTGGCGTTGGTGGTTGTCACAACGTGAGGAAATAGGCCGACGGAACATAATCGAATAAAAAAAAAGAAGGATAGCAATGATCTACAACAAGGTTCATTTAAGGTTGAAACGAAGAGTTTTTTGCAATACCTAATATCTTTAATTTAATCATGATTTATTATTTTATTGTGTATTATTCATTGCAATTCCTTTTAATGGTGTCGGCTCACAAGGCCCACAACCAACCCCACTATCTCGCAGGAGGACCATCGTGATGCTGCTGTTTAACAGTCCCAAGCACCACCAGGACTTCCGGCTTTTGTATTTAGAGTCCTGGGCGCACTAACAAGACGGTGACTCAGCCGCTCCTAACATGGAGAACAGACGCTATTTTGAGCCGCCCCTAACATGGAGAACAGACGCTCAAATTGGTGAAGGCTTGGACTTTTACCCTTATTTTTAAAAAGCGGGGTGGCACGCTTTTGTCCGGGCTGCTTTGGGATATTTGTGGGTTTTTGGAAGAAACTCAACAGAATCCACCTACTGCTCAGTCCCCTCACATCCTAAACAGTCCCCGCCGCTCGTCCGGAGCCACTTATTCGTGTATTCAGTAGCTGTCCATCATATCTGATGGAACCCCACCATCCGCGACCCGTGGACCCGCCGGGTTGCGTGCAGCTCAGCCCCGTAGAGTCTTCACCTACTCTACGGTCTTCCCAATATCCTGATATCATGATATCATTAATTTTTATTATGTTGCAATAAATGAATTCATCAATACCAATAATCTTCAAAAAAAATATTATTTTGTTTGCCTTTACCATTGTACATAAATAACTTTTACATTTGGGTCGAATATTAGAACACATAGAGGTCGAAAATCGAATCAAAATATGATTGAAATGACAGATACAAGTCCCATGCTTTAAAAGTGATGTTTTAATCTGTAGTTGTGCAACAAATACTCATTTATCAAGAATTGTGTTTAAGAATGACAATAACAATGTTCATCCACTTGGTACATCGCAGCTCTTTACATCAACACTAGGTTCTAATCCGGTCAGTAAACCAAAAATTGTGCACGTCATTTCAACAGTAATGTTGTTTAGGCTTTCTGAACTTCTCAATTGCTCAAAGTTCTTAAGATAATGTTGCTAAAAACCAAAAAAAAAATGAGAACGTTAACATAATCAGTAAAGTCATCAATTCCAAAAATATTGATAAGCACTCTTCGATTGATGCAATCTGACAACCAATTTGGTTGATTCTTCAACCTATTATCCTACTTAAATAATACCCATGACACCAAAACCACGCTTGCAAGGTCGCTACTTTTTGCAGCTTTCATTCATTTATCACTAATCCGCGATGGTTGAAACATCACTTCCATTCAATCCTCACAAGGTAATGTAGCTATCAATCTTCCCAAAATTACTGTCCATTTATGATTTCTCCGCCTTCGAAATTAAAACCAACGTCACCGGATTTTAACATGAGCTGACGGAAATTATTATCGGTACATTAATGTCGTACACATGCGTAGGACACTTTCTCCTGCTCGCTAAAATCTCCCACAGACAGTTTAGCAACGTCGTTCGTCCGTCAGTCAGTGAGTGCGTCAGGCGTTTCGTCCACCGGCCGTGGACGGAGGGCAAATAATTGTCCAGTCAGTCTGGGTGTGATTGAAATTCCATTAAACGTGAAATGCGCTGAAGAAGAAGACAAACACACACGCGACATTGTATCCACTGTCATCATCACTCGGTCAACTGACCATGCAGGTTGGCCACGCTCTGTCACGAATTTCGGCTTGTTTTGCTTCTTTTTCTCCTTCTGATTTTTTTTCGCATCAGTGCCAAGCATTTTACCGGCACTTACTCGATTGTTCTTGATGCTCTTCTCCAGTCATTGGTTAAGATGTTTCGATGATAATCATTACATGATACGTGAAGGTAAACCAAATTTCCTTAACTGAACCGGATATTCGAATCAGAGGCATTCAAGTGTTCCTGTGAGTCGATTGTGGCCCACATTTTTCGAGTTGACCCAGGTGATCATCAAATGTTCGTCTCAGCTATCTTATTAAATACATAATAATTATACCAGTCGTATGACCCATCCCCGTCCGCAAAGTTTAAACTGCTCTTTTCCTTACGTCAATTGCGCGGATCAACGAACCCCGCAAGTCGACACAAGCACACAGCACTTTCTTCTCCGTATTTAGTCGCAGATTTCACCCAACGACT
Source organism: Aedes koreicus (assembly GCA_024533555.2). Taxonomy (NCBI): domain Eukaryota; kingdom Metazoa; phylum Arthropoda; class Insecta; order Diptera; family Culicidae; genus Aedes; species Aedes koreicus. Next base: position 36,739 of record JAHHFK020000420.1, read on the forward strand.
CACTAAACTAGCCGGAAACACTGCCACTAGCTTCAATTAACACACAACTTTTTCCGCATCTCCTTAACCTCCCTAGGGAGCAAATATGATTAAACTATTACCGGTCGGTTGATAATTAAAGGAACACACTAAACAGCCTATCGATGTTTTTGCACTGCAGATGAACCTCTCTCTGATGCGCACTGGTTCGACAGACGATCGCGCGTGTTTACTTTGCGGCGGGAGAAAGACGACCGATCCACTCGGCAGCTAGCGACAAACTCAACGATGCTTCCGAAGGTGAGGTCTTACCTTCTCTCAACGGGCTCACTGCGGGTCTACGGCGGCAGATGGTCGATGGTGTGGGTTTATCGTGCGATCTCGACCACGTTTCTTGGTTCAATAGCAAACCTTAAATATGTTGGTGAAATGTAATAAAAGGCGAATATGAGGTTTGATAAGAACCGATCAATTGATACATAAATGTATGAAGAAAAAATCAGCAACAAATGCTATCGACGCCTCATCCCAAGAAACATGTTTGGTTTATGATGGTTTTATAGTTTTCTGCATGTCAAAATCATGGCCTACAGAACCGTTATAAAACCAGTATTGTTACGTATGATATAAACTTGTACGAATTCTTTTGTGAATCAATTTGTGTGAAACAAAATCACCAACGAAGCATTAGATATAATCAGGCAAAATAGAACTTCTATTGAATTGTATAGAACAGTCAACAATGGGTAATTTGGGGTAATTTGGACCCCTGGGCTAAAATGGACAGGTGCTTTATCTTGAAAACTACCAGTTTCACTGGGTTTCATTCTATACCATTTTCTGCTTCAAACTATACCTATCATAAATAAATCTTGGTTAGTTTTGCAGGTAGAGCGATACACCATTGTAAACAAATAATCCAACAAGATTGAAAGTAGAAAGTAGTTTTGTGCTCGTTCAACAAACTTTTTGTTTTATTGTACAAAACAGCTGGGTCCTCCCTTAGCTCAGTCGGTAAATGCGCAGCTACAAAGCAACACCATGCTGGAGGTGGCTGGGTTCGATTCCCGGTCTGGTATAGGAATTTTTCGATGAGGAAAATTTCTCGACCCCCTGGGCATAGGGTATGATTGTACTTGTCACACAATCATACTAATGCAAAAATGGAACTTGGCATCGAAAGCTCTTTATTAATAACTGTGGAAGAGTATTTAGAACACTAAGTTGAGAGCAAGCAATAAGCTTGAATTGCTAAAGAAGAAGAAGAAGAAGAAGAAGCTGTGTTCACCAACAGAAGAAAAGATTTATAATCAAAAAATTTAAAAAAAATGTTTGGAGAAAAGTCTACGAGGGGAGGTGGGGTCTGAGATTTCCAAAAATGAGTCTACGTGGTTTATGAACAGGCCCTTTTACAAGAATAAGTTAAATATTTTGTGTTCATATACTTGCATACAGTTTAGTAATATATATAGTATTTTGGGGTGAAATTGTCAGACAGAATTGAAACTATTTCTTCGATCTCGATGCCGCCGAAATAAAGGGCAGACATTAAATTATTGTTTATTTGTTTTTTTGTTTCACTTTTTTAATCTGACTAGCAGTCCTAATGATGTTTTGATGGGGAAAAACCTGAATGATTCGGCCGCATGCAGATACCGTATCATGGAAATGCGAAAAAACCCCATATCTTTTCTAAATTATCAACTACAACTACAAACCTAAACAGAACACATAGTATCAACACAGATTAAAATTAAACATTTATCATTTGCGTAAGCAGCAAGTAAAACCATGAATTCACTCTCCCCATAAAGATGTTGGGAAACACCAGAAAACATCCTAATTTCCTCTCAGAGCCTTTCCGAACGCTTACGCTTGAATGTAGCAGCAGAAGCGTTGAAATCAAAAAGCATGTACGATTGGTTGAAGCTAGCTGACATGAAGCGTATTGAATCATGCTGACCATACATAGCATGACGGAACTCCAGATGCAGAAAATCTCGTTATCGAAGGATTCGTTCTGGTGCGTAGATGTTAAGCTGTGCGAGCATTTCCGACGAGTCTGTATCTCCCAAAAGGACTTTAGCTACAAATACTGCTGTTTCTCCAAAGTCTCTATGCCCAGTAGCCTACATCGATCTTCGTATGGTGGTAGATTGAGAGGGTATTCCCATGGCAGAGAACGGAGGGCGTATCTTATAAATTTTCGTTGAATTGTTTCGATCCTATCAATCCAACATGACTGGTACGGGCACCAAACTACAGCATTGGGTTCTAAGATAGACCGCACCAGAGTGCAGTAAAGAGACCGAAGGCAGATAGGGTCGCGAAATTCGTTTGCTATTTTAAAATTAAATCCAAGCTGTCGTTTAGCTCTGCAGATTGTGTCGTTGTAATGCAATCGGTAGGTCAGTGCTGGGTCAAGGATAACTCCTAAATCACTTACTTTCTGGACACACTCAAGAGGTTGATCAGTAATATTATAGTCATGTAATATCGATCTTAATTTTCTGTGTAACGAAATGATGAGGCATTTGTGGATACTCAAAGTAAGCCTATTTCTGGTACACCAGTCAGAAAAAAAACAATTAGCACTTGTAATTCAAGGCAGTCTTCGATACATTTTACCTCCATGTAGATTTTGACATCATCAGCATAAAATAAACGGCATCCTGGGGGCAGTGTCTCCGATAGCTCATTGATGAATATGGAAAATAGCAGAGGCTCTAAGAAGGTGAATGGTTCAGAAGATTCACGTCCAATATTTTTAGTTTTGGACGAATCTGCATGAGGAATTATCCATACATAATGAAATTTTAAAAAGTCTTACAAGGATTTTGTAACTTTGATTTGACATCAACAGAACTAGAGTCGATATCTGTCTGTCTGTCTGTCTGTCTGTCTGTCTGTCTGTCTGTCTGTCTGTCTGTCTGTCTGTCTGTCTGTCTGTCTGTCTGTCTGTCTGTCTGTCTGTCTGTCTGTCTGTCTGTCTGTCTGTCTGTCTGTCTGTCTGTCTGTCTGTCTGTCTGTCTGTCTGTCTGTCTGTCTGTCTGTCTGTCTGTCTGTCTGTCTGTCTGTCTGTCTGTCTGTCTGTCTGTCTGTCTGTCTGTCTGTCTGTCTGTCTGTCTGTCTGTCTGTCTGTCTGTCTGTCTGTCTGTCTGTCTGTCTGTCTGTCTGTCTGTCTGTCTGTCTGTCTGTCTGTCTGTCTGTCTGTCTGTCTGTCTGTCTGTCTGTCTGTCTGTCTGTCTGTCTGTCTGTCTGTCTGTCTGTCTGTCTGTCTGTCTGTCTGTCTGTCTGTCTGTCTGTCTGTCTGTCTGTCTGTCTGTCTGTCTGTCTGTCTGTCTGTCTGTCTGTCTGTCTGTCTGTCTGTCTGTCTGTCTGTCTGTCTGTCTGTCTGTCTGTCTGTCTGTCTGTCTGTCTGTCTGTCTGTCTGTCTGTCTGTCTGTCTGTCTGTCTGTCTGTCTGTCTGTCTGTCTGTCTGTCTGTCTGTCTGTCTGTCTGTCTGTCTGTCTGTCTGTCTGTCTGTCTGTCTGTCTGTCTGTCTGTCTGTCTGTCTGTCTGTCTGTCTGTCTGTCTGTCTGTCTGAACTTCCTAGGCTCACATTTAGCACATTTAGCATGCGGAAGTTTTTGGAGGCAAGAAATGTTTTTGTGGCAGTTTGAGACCCCTCCTTTCTCTAGAAAGGGAGGCTCCCATACAAATGAAACATAATTTTCTGCATATCTCAAGAACTAATCAAGCAAATGGAGCCAAATTTGGCATGTGGGTTTTTCTAAAGGCAAAAAATGTTTCTATGGTGGTTTGAGACCCCTTCCCTCTCCTAGAAATGGTGCTGTCATACAAATGAAACTGAAATTACTTCATAACTCTAGATCTAATAAAGCAAATGCAACCAAATTTGGCATGCGGGGATTTTAAAGGCAATAAATGTTTCTACGGTATTTCTAGACCCCTCCTCTCTCTCTGGTAGGGGGGCGGGGCTCCCATAAAAATGAAACACAAATTTCTGCATAACTCGAGAACTAATCAAGTAAATGGAACCACATTTGGTAGCTGGAGGTTTTTGAAGGCAAGAGATGTTTCTTAGTTGACTCGAGCCCCTCCCTTCTCTGAAAGGAGGGCTCATATACAAATGAAACACAAATTTCTGTATAACTCGAGAACTTATCAAGTTAATGGAACCAAATTCGGCATATGGAGGTTTTCGAAGGCAAGAAATGTTTCTATTGTGGTTTGAGACTCCTCCGCTCACTGGAAGAGGGGTCTCTCATACAAATGAAACACGAATTTCTGTATAACTCGAGAACAAATCAAGCAAATGGAACCAAATTTGGCATATGGAGGCTTTAGATGGAAATAAATGTTTCTAAGGTGGTTTGAGACCCTTCCGCCTTCTGGAAGGGTAGACTCCCATAAAAATGAAACATAATTTTTAGCATAACTCGTGATCCAATGAAGCAAATGAAACCAAATTTGGCATGATGAAGTTTTTGGAGGCAAGAAATGTTTCTATGGCAGTTCAATACCCCTCCCCATTTTGAAGGGACGGGGGGCTCCCATACAAATAAAAAGCAAATTTCTGCATAACTCGAGAACTAATTAAGTAAATCGAAACAAATTTGGCATGTGGGGGGTTTTAAAGGCAAGAATGTTTCTATGGTGGTTCAAGACCCCTCCCCTTTCTGAAAGGGGGGGAGGGTTCAAACAAATTTGAAACTCAAATTTTTATTATAATCGAAGAGCCCAGGTGATGGTTCGAGAACTAATCAAGCAAATGGAACCAAATTTGGCAAGTGGGGGGTTTTGAAGGCAATGATTGTATGGTGGTTTGGGAAACCACCACCCTCTGGAAGGGAGGGCTCCCATACAAATTTAGTTGCAAGCGTAGCAGCGCACGCACCGAGTTCAGCTATTCTCCTATGAAAGAGATGTGTTGCTTGGCTCATATAATTACTACCATCACAGCCTACACAACCAATGCCCTTTCATCATATCAACATTCAAATAAAGCAGCCATTTTCAGGGTCACCAAATGATTTTTGAACAGTGTATAATAGAATTTTTCCACTTACTTACCTACTTATGCTGATCCAACGTCCAATCTGCGTTACAATGTTTCACTGCGCAACTCGGTTGAGGGTTGCCAAGTCAAAATCACTGGGATGTCGGGCAAAAGGGTTGGGTTGGCAGCATGTTTCGTCTTGGTAAACGAAACGCTGAACCTGCATGACGTCTAGTGAATTAATTTAACTAAAGTTCCGATTTCTGCTTTGAGATGATCTAATCAACATGCTAAGCATGCTGTTGGGGTCACTCACAAAATGTAACAGCAGTATTTTATTGGGAAAACAAGGTAATAACGCTTGAGAATCGATTAGGACAGTGGTTAGATTTTATCGGGAAAACCTACAATATTCTAAGCTACGGTTGTGCTGCTTTGCTGGTTAAAGTTTGAAAACCACAATTGGAAAAAAAGGAAACGGGGAATTGGGGGAAAAAAAGCGGCTTGGGGGGCGGGAGGGGGGTTGGGGGGGGCCGGGGCGGCGAAAAGAGGGGTTATAGGGTGTGGGCCGTGTGCCCGGCTCGTGCTGTACACAGAATTTGTCTCCATTGTATTCAGTCCATGGCTGTCCGCAGGTCGCCTTCTACTTGATCGATCCACCTTGCTCGTTGTGCGCCTCTTCTTCTTATACCCGTCGGTTCGTTATCGAGAATCATTTTAATTGGGCTGTCGTCCGACATTCTTACGACATGTCCAGCCCATCGTAGTCGACCAATTTTAACGGTGTGTACGATGGGAGGTTTTCTCAGCAACTGGTGCAATTTGTGGTTCATTCGCCTCCTCCATGTTCCGTCTTCCATCTGCACTCCACCGTAGTTCGCAGCACTTTCCGTTCAAAGACACCAAGGGCGCGTTGGTCTTCCACTAGCAGTGTCCATGTTTCGTGGCCGTAGAGAACTACCGGTCTAATTAATGTCTTGTAGATGGTCAACTTTGTAGTTCGGCGAACTATGTTCGATCTAAGCGTTCTTCGAAGTCCAAAGTAGGCACGCTTGCCAGCCATAATGCGCCTTTGTATTTCTCTGCTGATGTCGTTATCGGCGGTCACCAATGAGCACTAGATACACGAATTCGTCTACTACCTCGTTTTCATCACCGTCGATCTGAACTCGTGGTAGGAGGACATTGTCTTCTCGTGAGCCTCTTCACTTCGTGAATTTTGTTTTCAACGCATTAAAAAAAATTAAGGAAAATGTCATTGATTCAAACTAATTTTAAAAGTACAATATTGAATACATCTGTTTTTTTTTCTCTCGCAGCATATGTTCAATGAGCTCTAATTTTTCTCCTCAGCTTGAAATAGATGACCTCACGTAATTATAAAAATGCAGTTCAATCTACTTTCTTTAAAGTAAACATTGAGCTATAAAACTACGAACATGTAGAACGACAGACCGGAGTCGAGCAATTGAACCAGACAAACAAAAATCCACTTGCTCAAGAACTGGAGATGCTTACAACTCGCGTAATAAAAACATACGATGATTCTCCTATGTTTATCAACACCATCAAATTTCCCAACACGATGATCCGATTAGCAGCCGGAGGTGGTGACGTTCATCTTCATCGACGAGGGTTAGATCGAAACCAGAAGCCAACGGAAAGTGAAAACGTAAATAAAACTCTCGCGCCCCGTCGCCGCACCACAACAGTGTGTAGGTAATGTGTGGTTGTGGTTTTCCTTTTTATGAACCTCTATGCTCGATCATGAATGCCACCGACGACATTAACCCGCTTGGATAGCCAACTATGCGCTACTGTCCTCCCGACCACGTTGTTGTTGACGTCGTGCGCTTGGCTAGGCCATTCGGTCATTAGGAGAAAGATCTCGCAATAAACGTACAACCATAAATACGAGAGTAGGTACCTTCCGTTCGTTGACAACCAGTTTGGCTGGGCGGTCTCTCGAGGTCCGGATCATTTCACTTTCTTTCGCAAAGCTGGTTGAATTCGAGAAATTGCAAATCACCGTGTTTCCCGTCATGCAATGAGTAATGCTAGTGTAACATAACGACGTTCGAGCGGTACATCTTGATCAGTTTCTGCAAATCTAGTTACGAAGATCCTCACCGTTCCATTGATGATATTCCCGAAGCAGTACTGAAAATCTGTTTCCCACTCCGAAGTGATTGAGTAATAACGTAAACATCTTCAGCATGTCTCAAGTGGGTACACACTCCGTTGAGTATGTTTACTGACCTGATGAAAGATAGACGTGCAACGTGATCTGCACACGTGTTTGAAATATATAGGTTCTGGGAAAACACCTCAAAGTAATCCCCACATTTTAACGGAAGCCCATTAAAACGGAAAACCGATCGACTGCAATCCGAATGGCAAAGAAAAAAAAAACAACGGAAAACGAACTAACGTCACAATCTTAGCTCACCTCATCAAGCTTCAACATTTGTGCAGATATCTACGATGCTGCAAAACGACTCGATCACCTTATGCACCGGCACACCATTCATTTCGCAGTCATTATTGGAGTGCCACGGGCCGCCAGCTGCAAATTCCCCACCTGATGTGCTTTGGAGTTTGACGGGTCGTTGGCCCCCTGTCTGCTCATCGTGAGCTCCTCTCCGCGCCATAAGGTGGGTGCAAAGGGGAATGCAAAGTCAAGGTAAACCACGCAAAGAAAGCATAATATTACATGCCGCAATGAGACGGCGTCCGTCGTCGTCGTCGTCGTCGTCGTCGTCGTCGTCGGCACGAGATCGCATGATGAAGAAAGATGAAACATGGCGCAAATAAGCGAATCAGTTACATTGGCTCATCGAGCGAAGGAAACCATACCAAAACATGGAAACGGAAAACGAAATCCCAAATGACCGCGTGTTTACTATTTGAAATCGGTGTTGACGGAGCGGATGAGATTGAAATGGAAGGGCAGTACGATTGTTGTTGAGATGAGAAGTATATTTCGTGTTCGTTTTTGCTGTAATATTATACCACATCAGAAAAGCACTGCACGACTTACACCGGCTAAAGCTGTCTGTTACACCTTTGTTTACAAATAAATGGTGTTGAACTATCAACAAAACGATGGTGTTCTTCCGCAAGTTTAAAAATGATAATGAATGGGCAAGAAAAGATAGGACAGGGTCCTGTTTCCTCGTAATCGAAAACATCTAAAAAACAAACAAAAATCTACAAATCGAACTTTAAAAGGTGTGGTTAGTATTTTATAATATCTCCATGACTTATGCCTTGTTCACAAATCGGTACCATTGCTATGGAATAGTGAATAAATTGTATTTATTATTGAATTATTCTCGTGTTTGCTAACTCTGATAGTTCCCTTTTAACCCTTAAATGCGCCATGTTTTTTTAAAACAACATTGCGAATTACATTTTAAAATAAATGAATTTTGCTACTTTAAGGAAAACAATCCCCTAGAACTGTTATCTTAGCTCTTAAAGGAAAGTCAAATGTAGGCACTGTAGTACAGAGTTTTAATTTGATTTTTTCTATCAAAACATCGAAAAGTGAGCACTCTCAAAAAGTTCGACAGACGTAGAATTTCTTTTAGAATTTGTTGAACATTGTACAGGTGAGAACTAAGGAAAAATGACTAGCCTCTCACAAATATCACTATCTAAGTGAGTGATCGCCGTTTTGTAAAAAAAAAATCTTCAAGGAACAGCCCAATATGGTTCTACTAAGTGTTGAAGTAGAAAGCTACTAGAAAGTTCAATACTTCTATTCAATTTTCAAAACCTGCTGTACACTGACGGAACTATCAACACTTTCTTTTCATGTCTTTCATTCTACTAGAAAGTTGTTTTCTCATTACACTAGTCGGCAGTGTTTCACTCCCTTCAAGTATATATGTTGAATTTTATAGATTTCGCCACGCCAAATTCCAATATGGGCTCAGAAATGCTGTAACACGTCCAGTTTTTGAGAAAAATGTGATTAAAATTCACAAAAACACGTATTCTTGTAGTAATATGATCTACCTCATCAACAACCAGAATATTGGGTCTGCCCTTTGCAAGTTGGACTTGGATTTTATGGAACGGACCTCCCTGAATCCATTCGTGAACACAAATTTTTCGTAACACGTAAGATTGATGAAATAAACCGGGTTTTCATTCACAAAATTACTAATTTTCATGAAAATCAAGATTTCCTATTTTGAAAACATGAATTTTCGTTCCGCCCTTTGAATGTTGGGTTTGGATTTTATGGAATGAATCTCCTGATTTTCCTGAAAATCAAGTCAGTCAGTCAGTCAGTCAGTCAGTCAGTCAGTCAGTCAGTCAGTCAGTCAGTCAGTCAGTCAGTCAGTCAGTCAGTCAGTCAGTCAGTCAGTCAGTCAGTCAGTCAGTCAGTCAGTCAGTCAGTCAGTCAGTCAGTCAGTCAGTCAGTCAGTCAGTCAGTCAGTCAGTCAGTCAGTCAGTCAGTCAGTCAGTCAGTCAGTCAGTCAGTCAGTCAGTCAGTCAGTCAGTCAGTCAGTCAGTCAGTCAGTCAGTCAGTCAGTCAGTCAGTCAGTCAGTCAGTCAGTCAGTCAGTCAGTCAGTCAGTCAGTCAGTCAGTCAGTCAGTCAGTCAGTCAGTCAGTCAGTCAGTCAGTCAGTCAGTCAGTCAGTCAGTCAGTCAGTCAGTCAGTCAGTCAGTCAGTCAGTCAGTCAGTCAGTCAGTCAGTCAGTCAGTCAGTCAGTCAGTCAGTCAGTCAGTCAGTCAGTCAGTCAGTCAGTCAGTCAGTCAGTCAGTCAGTCAGTCAGTCAGTCAGTCAGTCAGTCAGTCAGTCAGTCAGTCAGTCAGTCAGTCAGTCAGTCAGTCAGTCAGTCAGTCAGTCAGTCAGTCAGTCAGTCAGTCAGTCAGTCAGTCAGTCAGTCAGTCAGTCAGTCAGTCAGTCAGTCAGTCAGTCAGTCAGTCAGTCAGTCAGTCAGTCAGTCAGTCAGTCAGTCAGTCAGTCAGTCAGTCAGTCATTTTGTTGAAATTTTCTCTATATTTTTCAACTTAAATTCACTTTGTTTTCTTTTTCCTTTTATAGTTCTCCAAAGGTGTTTGCCTCTGTAGCATCCAGCAGTAGTCCGCTAGCATCGCTGGGCTCCATTTGCCAGCAAAGTTCTTTTCAGTCTGTGCGATATCTTGATGAAATCGTTCTCCATGTTCATCTGAGACGGCTCCCATATTATCTGGGAAGAAGTCCACATGAGAATGCAAAAAGTGCAATTTAAGTGACTGGGATGTAACAGTGCAGCATACGATTCAACCAGCTCTTGAACGATGTGTACATAATCCGGAGACTTTTCATTTCCCAAGAAGTGACCACAAACCTTTTGGAACGCATTCCATGCTCGTAACTCTGTCGCGTTAAGAGTTTGCTGAAAATTGTCGTCTTTAAGGAGTTTCCTAATTTGAGGGCCAACAAATACTCCTTCTTTCACCTTGACTTCGCTCAATCTCGGAAACTTTTTCCTTGAAAAAAAATGGTTTTCCTTGAAAATCCCGCTTTTTTTCAAAATTTTTTTTTAACCCAAGTTTTTTATTTAGGGGGGGAGTAAAAATTTTTTCCCCTTGGCAAGAAGAAGGATTTGACGCATTTTTCTTCCAAGGTACCATCTCGGTACGTGCTGGCCAATGCTGCTGGTGGTAATGTTTATCCCTCGCACGACTGTCCCATTCGCAGAGGAAACAACAATGCTTTGTGTAGCCTCCTTGAAGCCCAGTGAGCAATGCCACTACCTTAAGGTCTGCACAGAGATTCCACTGGTGTTCCGAATATTTGATCTTTTCCAAAAGTGTTTTTATGTTCTCATAAGTTTCCTTCATGTGAGCTGCAAATGCAACTGGCACTGAAGAATACTTATTTCCATTGTGCAGTAACACTGCCTTCAAGCTTTTGCTTGAAGCGTCGATGAAGAGCCTCCAGTCAGTGGGGTGATACCCTACTTGTGCTCTTCCCTTAAACCTTTGGGGTGTTGGGGAAAAAAAAAAACCCACCCCCCCAAAAAATTTTTTTTTTTTTTTGTATTTCTCTTCCTATAAGATGACACCTTTACATCTTTTTCCAGGACATTCCATTGCTTTAGCCTTGAAGCTAGCAGCTGCGCTTTGGTCTTGGGTAGCTCCAAATCTTGAATCAAATCGTTCAGCTCCTCTTGGGTTATAACATGCGGTTCCTCAGACTCCGAAGGTAAAAAATCTGGATCATCCTGAAAGCTTTTCTCAGATTCGCCTGGTTCCGAATCCAACTCATCAGCACGTCCAGCAATATTTGGAGATATTGGAACTGGCATTGCTTCGGAGTGCAATGTTGGCCTTGATGGGTATTCGATTTTATGCTTCAAAGCTTTGGAAAATCCATGAATTTTTGTCAAACAAAAGTAACAATCGCTCATGTGATTGGTTGGATTAGTCCACACCATAGGTTTGGCAAAAGGTAAGCCTTTGTGCGTACCTTTCATCCAACCAAGCAATGTTCGGTAGCATGAGCAACAGGAGTATGTTGGAACCCATGGAAACTCACGATTTGGAAGCTCCTTGTCAAAATACAGCTGATATGCTGTCTCCAACAAAGGTGTAAACCCCTTTCTCTGTTCCTTCAATATCACGTCTCCACAAATGCAACAAAATTTTTGCGGATCGTTCAGACAAATTCGCGACATTTTTACAAAAATAAAAAAACGCGTCCGTAACACTCAAATAGCTAGCTTTGAATGAATAAAAAATGATTGTGCAAGGCTGAAGAGAGTCAACATGAGCATTAATTGACGCCAAAGCAAGACAGCAATAATGACACAAATTTTGTGCCGCAAATACGCCAATAGACCTTTTCGACATTTAATCGTCTTTCTTTGTCTAACATGCGGGGATTAATGCACGGTTTGGTTTCCCACAACTTCGTTGACTTCTCACTCGCACTGCTTCGATTCAAATCTTGCAGTAGTGTGCGCAAATTAAACGTCAAAAAGCTCTATAAAATGCCGCATTAAGCTACGTGCTTGAGGATTCTTGCTTTCTTTTTTAACATATCTTTTCCTTATTCTCTCGAGCAATAGTGACTAACACAGAGTCTTTTGTCTCTGTCTATTCTTTTGTTTTTTGAGTGTTTGCGTGTTTTAATGCTGTCTTGCTCACTCCTATCCTAACTTAAAAATACGGCACTGCTGAATAGAGTATTTAATGAGGCGTTTCTGAAGGGCTCTGTGCAGCTGACTTTTGAATTAATGAATGAACTTTGAAGGTCTTCAGTTCCCAAACTGCTGTAAGAAGCAACATCAATATACTCAATATACTCAAAGAGGCACAGCTAAAGGGATCGTTCATAAATTACGTTATGCTTTGAGAGGGAGGTGGGGGGGGGGGGGGTTTAAAAAGTGACGATGCATACAAAAATTTTCAAAAATCCATACAAAAAATGTGATAAAGAAAGGAGGGGGTTAAAAATCTGTATTTTTGAGCGACGTAATTAATGGACGGGTCTTGATTTTCATGAAAACTCGTAATTTTGTGAATGTAAACCCGGTTTTTACATCAACCTTACGTGTTACGAAAAATCCGTGTTCACGAATGAATTCAGGGAGGTCCATTTCATAAAATCCAAGCCCAACATTCAAAGGGCGGAGCGAAAATTCATGTTTTCAAAATAGGAAATCTTGATTTTCATGAAAATTCGTAATTTTGTGAATGAAAACCCGGTTTATTTCATCAATCTTACGTGTTGCGAAAAATCTGTGTTCACGAATGGATTCAGGGAGGTCCATTCCATAAAATCCAAGTCCAACTTGCAAAGGGCAGAGCCAATATTCTGGTTGTTGCTTAGGTAGATCATATTACTACGGAAGTACGTGTTTTTGTGAGTTTAAATCACATTTTTCTCAAAAACTGGACGTGTTACAGCATTTCTGAGCCCATATTTGGATTCAGCGTAGCAAAATCTATAAAATCCAACCAGAAATGCCGACGGGAGCGAAAAAAGTTCCGATTTTGCCGACTAGTGTTATTCTTAATAGGTATCATAAAGGGTGTCCACAGAGTAAGTAAGTTACCGCCAGATACTCGTTGAACAACTGGAAGATCGACATTTCTATGGCCTTTCTCCAGTTGGAAAAAAAAATTTTGAATAGCGGTTTTTTTTCTTTGTGGGGGGGAAAAACAACCGGCGGGAATTTTTTTGTTTTTTTTTATATTTTTTTGTTTTTTTTTTTTTTTTTTTTTTTTTTTTTTTTTTATATAAAAATTTTTTGGTGTTGTTGTTGTTGTTGTTGTTGTTGTTGTTTGGGGGGGGGGGGGGGGGGTGGGTTGACAATGACTCCGATACTGACCATGCCTCAGAACCATAGTCATAACCACTCCAAACTATAGAATATCAAATAGAAAATGAGAATTCACATAAATGAAGACTAACCATGTTTTCCTTATTCCAAGCACATCCTCGGTGGCTCAATCCGAGTATTGTCACTTTTCACAAGACATAAAAGGTAATTAGAACTAATATATGTTCCTTTGACTACAAAGACAAAAATGTTCTCTAGTTTGAATTAATTCAGACTAGGGTTCGGTGGTAGATCTGATACCCCGTAACGCACCACGAAAAGGTGATCTACCAGCGTTACGAGTCAATCACAACTTACTGTACCTGAAGATCGAACGGTAATGTACCCGCATCAGCCATAGTCGCTGGAAGCGGCCTGGTGACGTACGCTCCTGAAGCGAATCGGACCATCCGGTGGTAGCATCGCACACCGTACACCGTGGTTTCCGGATCAGATTTGAATGAATGCCTCGAAAACGTGAATACCGGAGAGATGCCTCAATCAGAAGTCGCAAGAAAACTTAATTGTAGTCGCCAGACGATCTACAACAAGCTTTGCGAACCACCCCGAAGGTTTCTGGTCACCTAAAAGTTTTCTCAGAAGCGGAAAAGGCATCTTTTTGGGATCATCTCTCTACTTTGTCCGAGTGAGTTTTCCCGTTGGAACGGATAATCTTCAGGGTATTGCTCGAATCTATTTGAGGAAGCAGCTGTGTTGCAGTTCTACTTTTCATGCAAATTTTTGCAACAGATTTAAAACTGCTTGACATTTCTATTCTATTTTCACTGATATATTATATTGAAACACGGATGCAACATTGTTTTGAATTGGTTTTCTTTGTAGTTGTGCCAGCTGTTATGATTGATAACTCAAATTAATTTTGACAGCGAAATAATGTTTGTAATTAGCGACTAATTAGCGACCAATATTTGAAAACCATCGCAGTGCGATTAACGTTTTCTAGTTCTATTTTTGACTGTTCCAAATTTTAAAACTGGCAAGCAGTTTGCAACTCAGCGTTGGGATCGGTCTAATAATATCCTCTCAATTCTACATCCGTAATGTGGGCCTTGTTTATCCACCACCACGTCAGTGTGGTACAACATAAGGTTTAAACTTTTATGAACATATTATTACTTATTATACTCTGAAAAAAATTTAAAAGTCAGTTTTACCATTACTGGGGGTTAAGATGACTATGGCAGTATAGTGATTTTCAACCAACTATGATCATGGTCAAAACAATCATAAAAAACAGTCGATTCAACATTTACTCTAATGTTGGAATAGTCCTTGTTACCATGACCTAGTAATACTGAGAGTACAGAGATATGCGGAAATTCAATCCGACGGTTCGTTACAGCTTTGTGTGTGACTTCGTCGTTGTCAGCTTCCATTGTTGTTTACATTTATAACGTACAAGTGATTTATTATGAGTATATATAAAATAATCAACTATGAAGTGTATTACAAAGTGTTACACTAACCGCGAAAGAGTTAAATCATCGAATCATCGCATATCGCTGTACTCTGAGGATTACTAGGTGATTGCTGGTGTTGACTTCAGACTTGGCGATTCCATTATTGAACGGCTATGAGGGGTTCTGCTAACCAAACAAACAGACAGAATTTGACACTGGAGAAGAATTCTCTTCAAAATACTGACGTTGGACACTGTGTCAGAGCAAGAAAATAGCTATAATCTTCGGCATCTTCCCAACAGGGCACCAGTGAAATGAATTGACCAAAGTGAAAAATACTGTACAAATTCCGCCAAATTTACATCTCAGCATCACAAGAAACATTAACGATTTCACAGAGAATAATAATAAAATATTACATTACTTGACTAACACCACGAGGTCTGCAGATTACAAATGTTTTATTTTTGATTTTGAAGCATAATAAATATAAAACATTTATTTTAACTCCATTACAATACTTAGCAATCAAAACGTTTCAGCAAACAGTAAACGTGCTCGTTTGGCTCAGATTTTGACAGGTCTCGCTGCTCAATTGGCTCAAGATGGCCGCTTCCGCATATCTCTGTACTCTGAGGATTACTACCACGACCATACTCAAGAATGGCGTGAACGTGGTGAATCCGACCATTTTCATGGTTATTGTAACCATGAAATGCAATAGTCATCTTGACCATGATTTTACAGTCGGAACAATCATTGAATTCTTCTCAGTGTAGCATCTTGATTTCAGTTTGATCAGTTGAAAGAAACTCAATTGTGTATTCAAAGAAACTCAATTTTGTGTTAATTTCAGTGATCGTATACAAAACATTACACTCCCGTTTCATTTTACTCAATTTTCGATTACAATTGTATACTGTATTGTATATTGTATCTCTTTTTCTCTGACGGAAATCCTACTCAATTTTCGTAAAAAGTGCACTCCCGCTTCATTTTGCTCAATTTTTGAGTACAATGGTATACTATCTCTTTTTCTCTCACGGAAATGTTACTCAATTTTCATAAAAAGTGGATCTACTCAATTTTATGAGTAGATCAATTTTTTACGAAAATTGAGTAACATTGCCGTGAGAGAAAAAGAGATAGTATACAATTATAATCAAAAATTGAGTTAAATGAAACGGGCGTGTATATTCAAGACTCAAACACACCTAAAAAACCTTTCGTAACACACGGTCGTAGAGAGCACCACTGCGAGAGAATCACCTTTACTCCATCGCAAAACTGATGGTAATTCACACACTGAGAAAAATTCAATGGTTGTTCCGACTCATTAGTTATTAACTTCGAGTTTTCTGAAGAAACCCGAATAAAAAAGTATAATAGATTGACAATAAAATGTATTGTAACGATACAATAGAATCAATAGTATGTACAATTGAACGTATTGTTCACGACAATAAGATAACATTAGGATCTACTGTTTCTATTCAATACTGCTAGAATCTATTGTTAATTGAGACATCAACAATATAATAAGGGGGTTGTTATGTGTCTTAACATTAAGAAATATCACTTCTTGCTGAACAAATTTGAGATAATAACTTTTAATTGTATGGTTTCACTATTGTTGAAAATTCTAGCATATGGGGTGTATAGTAGATTTATTGTAATTACAATGTGCTTTTTTGATTTGTCTGATACATGAACAGTAAGATTCATGGTCGGCAATACATTATGTTGTTATTGTATATTATTAAATTGTAATTGTATCGTTATTTTAATCCGGGAATCTGTTCGTTCAAAGATTGTACTGTCAGAATCCTTGCCAAATGCTTCAACATCGATGTAAATAAATTTGTTACTGGCATCTGCTATAGCGAGAAGCACAACTGTGAAGAAATTTTTGTCGTTATGGAATAGAGCTCCGCTCATTTTCGATTTTCAAATCCGGAAGTGCTTGCCGTCTATCGCTCCAAGCACATTGGGAAACTGGCAACATTGTTGATAATCGTCTGCTATTTGTTTCCAGCGTTCTTCGGTGAACGGAGAAAAAACCTCGTCTTTGAGTTCATCCCATATAGCACTGCATACTTTTCTTACAATCAGGTGCACCTGATCAATGTGATCACATCCCGATCCTAAATTCCCGGAAATTACGAAAAGAAATGGATATTTTAAACTTAAGTAATCAACAACCATAGATGTTTTTCATTACAGTATTTATTTTTCTTCTAGGCATAAACTCATGAAAAATTGGAAAAATTTGAAAAACAATTTCGTGAAAAATATGAAGAAGCAATCGAAATCAGGACAGGCTGCGTTATCAGGAAGACGGTACATTTATGCGAGACAACTATCATTTTTTTAAGCAAGCTGGAGCAACAATCGAAACTCAATCTAGTATTGAGAGAGCTGACAACGCAACGAATGGACACAATGCTCAGATGAACTAAGATGAAAGCAACTTTGAAGATAGCAACTTTGTTTCTGAGGAAAAACCAGCTCCAAACCGTCCTCCACGATACAACCCTAGCTCAAAGAAACGGAGAAATGATCTGAAATCCACGTTGATCGATTTCATGCAAACTCCTATTCCAGTAACTGTAGCACCCGAACCGAACGGTGACAGAGCATTTTTTTTAAAGCATCGTTCCTTCTATTGAATCATTAACAGAAGATCAGAAGCTGAATTTACGCTGTGAAGTTCTAAATTTAATGAAGCGAATGAGAGTATCTCAGAAAAGGGGTCTAGGATCAAGGAATGCACCACGAGGAAATAACCGTGAAGTTCGTCGTTGGTCATCATCAGGCGCGTCCGGTACTCAACATCCACATATCCCTCGGCCATTACATATTGAAACCTTCTCGGAAACTATTTAAAATGACGAAACTGACGCAGACGAGTACACCGAAGAAGGGTATCTAGATTCCGAATAGGAATTAGATTGCTAATTCAAATAAGCGCCGAAATCGTCACCATATAAATTTGTATGGCGATGATTCCGGCGCGTTTTGTTCCGAAAGAAAAAAAAAACAATATGTTAACCATTGTATTTGTTTTTGTTAACAATAAATTCTTACCGTAGCCCCTCTTACTGCTCTTAAGTGGGTGAAGGGATGAACCCAGATTCGCCTGTTAGCTATTTTCATCAATTTTTTGTACACTAAAATCGCGAAGACCTTTCGTTTTCTCCGATAAGCTTCCATCTTTTGTTTTTTTATTCTAAAAATAAGCCGATAATGGAGCAATCTCTAGGCGCAAATAACAGTTCGCGGAATTACCGCTGAAAAAAACGCGTATTCTGTACACTATATCGTTATCAACCGCTTGAAAAACGCTGCGGTACCACTGCGCGATTTAACGCAGGTGTGCACCGGGCCTGAGTGAGCATAATCGACCGTACATCTTAGCATTAAGATGAGAATACCTAAAATTAGGTATTTATTTTAAATAAAATTAGGTATTGTTGACAATACCCAAAATATCGGAAAAATTAAACTATAATAAACAGTACTTTTTACTGACATTTGGGTTTTGTTCATTTTCCAATATTAAAAGTTATTATTTACTTCAAATTTAAAAAAAATTTCGTAACTGATCAAGGACAGAAACAACGCAATCGCCATATTTTTCCAAGCGAAAATGTAATTGCTTTTCTTATTAAACTCTAGTTTATTCGTGTCCCAATATTTGAAGCACTAAATTCTGCATTATTTTTTTTTATTTGATTCTTGCTCCATGTTTCTTCAAAACTTCGTTTCTTACTCTTGCTCCGGTGGATCCTTGTGAACCAACTTGAATCCCGAGGTGCAATTCGGCTTCACTCCACAGCGAAAAACACGGACGTATTAAAATGTTCGGTCGATGCAAAAAAAAATGTCTGTCATGCCTTATTTATAGAATATTAATTAATAGTTTATATAACGATAGAAAATCGTTTATTTTGTTTATCGTCCTTAAATACCACTACCCAATATTAGGTAATCTGTGTTAACGCACAATTAGGGTATTTGCACTTTTGTGCGATAATCGTTACTTTTTAACGATCTTTAGGTATTCTGATCTTAGCGTGCAGAACATCGAATAGCCAGTACAAGAACCTCAACTTTGGACGGCATCTAGTGTGTACTAATAACGAAATGTTTCATAATTCCAGTGTGTACTAATGTCGAAAAGTTTCTCAATATTAATGACACTACCGTGAAAATCATATCAACTTTGAGTTAACTCTAATTGTTCAGAACAGGTTATTGGGCCATTTAGCCAAGAAGTTTTTCCGTCCCTCTTTACCGGCGATTTCAGAAATTGAGTTTTTTGTGACACGCATTAATGTGGGCTATTTATCTCTGGGCTCTAGAAGATAAATCCACAAAAAGTTTGTTTTGATGGTCGCAGACGCAATAGGCTGAAGCTTTTTCTAGTGGAGTTTAACGGAATTTATTTGCGTTTACTAGGTATTGTTTGAATACAATATGTTTTATTTCCCGCTCAAAAGTTGTTTACTTTCGGAATTCATGTGGTATAAAAAACTGCTCGACTCTGCATGACGGTTCTTTGTTTTGATTAACGGTTTTTCGGCACATTCCAGTGATTTTGAAAATTGGTGTAACAATGGATCACTAGGTCGAGCAGATTTTACTACCGCTCGAACTTCGAAATTAGTCATCATTTTGAGGTTTTCTTCTTCTTCTAGAACCCCGAACCCACAGTAATCCATTTCACAAAAACTTTTCGATTTATTTGAAAAATGTTTTCCAAATCTAGGGTTCAAGCGGTTGTTAAAAATGCCTTCACTAAGCTCGCTGTGTAGAAATATTATACTGCCGTTATAAGCATAACTATCCCATGTATATAGGGAATAACAGCGAATTTAAGAAAACCATACACGCTCGTTTGTAATTACTTAAAACTGAGTAGAAAACAGCTCAGTTTCGTTAAAAGTGGAACAACCCTAATTAGAGTAATTGAAGGGTTACTCATTTTTGATTAATTAGGTCACCTGCCAAAATTGGAGTAAACATTACTCAGTCACGCTTGTTTGTATTTTTTCAAAACTGAGTAGAAAACGACTCAGTTTTGTTAAAAGTGGAACTGCCCTAATTAGAGTAGCTATAAAGTTACTCATTAATGATTAACTAGGTCATTTATCAAAATTTGAGTCAACATTACTCAGTATCTAATTTTATTTTTTTTTTTTATTTTTATTTTTTTAAAGAAATCGTTGATTGTTTCCGACAACTGGCCAGTTGAAACGGAAGTGTAGAAAAACTTTTAATTTGTAATTCCATGAACTGAATTACAATCTATACATGGATTGAATTCGGCACTTCGACTTAAAATTTTTGTTGATTACAACATACAGTAGTTCCATCTTGAAAAGTTTTGATCGGCTGAACCGTGGATTCAATCACGTTTTTCGCTTTTGACAGCTTCATTATAATTACTCTATTTTTAAAAGTACAGCGCTTTTAAAATCAGAGTAGCATTTACTCAGTTTCCTTACATCAAGTTACTCAGTTTTTGACATCAAGCATGGAAATACGAAACTGAGTGAAAGTTACTCTATTTATAGTAGATCTGAACGAGCGTGTAAGCAATAAGTTCAAATTTATTTTTTCAAGTTGAGCCTCGATGCGACTCTTTTTTTATCTAGAGCGTGGACAGTGTGGTATCCGTTCAAAATAATGGTCCAATATTATCCAGTGTAGAGGCAGTCGACATACAGGCAGTCTGAAGAACAAACGTATTTAAAGAGTTATACCATAAAAAGAAAACCCTTCTACTTTTCCCTCGCATGATATTTTTGAGACAGAAAATACCAAACTAATCGTGATTGTTATTTTTGGTCTCTCCTACACTTGCGTTAAGTTCAATTGAATAATAAGTTAATCCATCGTTCAAAGGACACATTCAAGTTAGTATGTTCTGATAACACAAATGAACTTTTACACTGCTAAGTCACTCTAGATAGCACCTTCAGTGGAGATAGTTTTCAGGTTTGCTCAGATGCCTACTATAGTATTAATCTATCTATATTAAGGTGCTGGTTGATAGACTCACCAAATGACCGATTCACATTGTCACCATGATTTTCTAAAATCAGAAATAAAAGAAAAACTGCCATATTGCACGTTGCAAATTTAAATCACATGTCTACTGCCTGGCAGCATGTAAATAATTCAAAATTCCAGAACGAAACGAAAAGTGTAGTTTTTTAGATTTATCCCAGCAATAATACGAAGTGGTGGCGCAGTTCTGCTCTAATAACGGACGTTTGGGGATTCTATCAACCTTCACCTCAAGAAAGGTTAACAAATCACTCAATTTGAATTACCATTAGATTTCTACATTTGAAAATTTAGCCACACATCCAAAAGAGCGATCCAAGCTTGACCATGGCGAAGTTCGAGTGATAGAAAATGACGTTTAAAACTGCTCGAATGGCATGGTCCATTGCTCAGCCCTCACAAGTATCTTCATAGACCGACCTAATAGGGTAGGGAACGGTTTAATCAGAGGTGACTGCTTTAATCATATGTTAAGAAATAGGACTCCTACATTTTCCAAATTATTTCACTCTTAATGATACGATCATAAGCTCTATCTATCGGGCTAATGATTCGATGTTTGAATCATGTTTGATTACCAATTTATTAATGTCATTGTGAAGATTTATAATAGTTGATCGCGTGTACCGGAGGGAATGTCTTCATCAGCTTCTCTTCCATCTAAGCTTGTTGCCAGAATGTGATGTTGGACATTGAGTTAAATTTATTTCATACTTTGATGATCTGAAATCACTATTTAGCAGGATATTTCAGACAGGAAATACCGAACTAATCGTGATCGTTATTTTCGGCTCTCCTTTACTTAGCATGATTGCGTTAAGTTCAATTGAATAGTAATTTAATCCATCGTTGATCTTTAAAGTTAGTATGTTCTGATAACACAAATGAACTTTTACACTGCAAAGTCACTTTAGATAGCATCTTCAGTGGAGATAGTTTTGAGGTTTGTTCGGAAGCCTACTATAATATTAATCTATCAATTTTAAGGTGCTGATTGATAGACTCACCAAATGACCGATTCACATTGTCACCGTGATTTTCTGGAGGCAAAATTTAAAAAAAAGTGCCACATTGCACATTGTAATTTTAAATTTAAAAACTGACAGAATGTAAGTAATTCAAATTTCCTGAGTGTAGTTTCTAAGATTTGTCCCATCAATAATATGGAGTGGTAACGCAGTTCTGCCCGGATGTTTGGGGATTCAATCAACCTTTACATCAAGAAGCATTAACAAATCACTCAACTTGAATTGCCATTCGATTTCTACACTTGTAAATAGAGGGACTTATTACGGTTTTCACTTCTCGGTGAAAACGAAGTGAAAACAAAAAACCTTGTTATGAATGTCACCCAAGTGAAAAAATATGAAAAAGTTCATCTGAGGTGACGATTCGAATGAACTCTGTGTTATTATGGTTACCACGGCACTATCACGTCACCGAAAAAAGTGACGCAAGCCGTAGATTTTCTGAGGGCTACTTCGATTTTCACTTCCACCTCACGGAGTTCATTTTTGATCACGGTGATACCAGAATAGCATAAACAAAAGTGAGGTGATGTGTAAGTGAAGTGAAAGTGACAGTGAAGCTGACAACCGTAATAAGCCCAATAGCTAAACCTCCATAAGAGCGATACAAGTCTGGCGAAGTTCGAGTGATAGAAAATGACGTTTTAAACTGCTCGAATGGCATGATCCATTACTCAGCCCTCAAAAGTATCTTCATAGACCGACCAAATATGTTGTCTTTATAATCAAGCAGTGTTTTAGACAAACATCCTATAGGAATATATTCTGTTATGCTTTGAGCGCTTTAGTAATTCTAAACATTTGTCATAATCACCTTTCACTTTACGTCTTTCTTTAAAAGTAGGTAACAAGTCAATGAAGATGTAGGAAAAGAAGTAAACGAAATGCGTATAGACGAAAGATGAATCCAACATGAAAAAAGAAGAAGAAGGCAGACAGTGATGATGTAGTTGAAATTGCTTAATAAGAAAATTTAATTGTTAACGACTTGATGAAGAATGTAAGAAAATTAAAAAAAACTGTTCGACGAAGACGTTATCAGGTTAAAATAATGTTTTGCTTTTAAAGGCAATATATGTATATTCAAAATATTCTAACATCGTACATCAAGCCGTTTTTAATGAAATTGTGTTTACAATTCTTTAGAAGCATTTTTGATTGGTTATCTTATATCTAACTGCTGGGAGAAGTCAAAAATATCATCACTCCATGTCTTCTTCTTTTTTCATGTTGGATTCGGCAGTACTTAAAAGTGAATGTTAAAGTGACATCTACATTGTTGAAATAAAATGAAGACGAATCGAAGAGAAAAATAATTTTTTATCGGTCTATGAGTACTTTTCGAATATGGTTACAATTCGTTTTAACTCTGATACTTAAGAAGATTTTCTTCACGCACCGTAGCATCATGGTTAATTTCTTTCCAATAACAACATACATCAATTAAGAATAACAACCTTTTAATAATGATAAAAATTATGTATATAAAAACAACCTCTAACAAGAAATCCTAGGATACACAGATACATAGCGCTGAAATATTGTCCATGTTTTGTTTTCTTCCTGCTGCTGCATTATAAAACCTATTCAAGTTATTACTTTCCGTTTCAAATTTCTACATAAGTAAATCTCGACAGATTTCTCAAGGTATTTGCGTTTCTTCACATAAGGCCCTCCCAACATACTTTTTCTTAAATTTACAAAAATAACCCCCAGCAATTACAAATCGCCTTGAAAAAGCATAATCGCTGGAAAAGAACTAGTTTATTCTCTCATCCATCTTCTTCTTGTGCATCCTTGATCCCCACTTCTTCGCCCTAATTACACTTCTCCCCGTCCTGTGGATCCGGGTATAAATATAACGATAAACGATGATAAATACTTTGTTAATTTTAATTGAATAGGTTATGTTCTCCTGTATAGTAGTAGTAAGCTGCCCTTTCTAGCGCAAGGTTTCAGAAACCTCTTTAAATTCCGCTTTCAAACGCATGTTTTGATCCGCTCCTTTTTGGGGAATAAGACGGTTTTTTTTTAGTTTGTTTCACTTCTATTATTTTGCGTTATGCCTACTTTTTACTGTATTCTGTATCTACAATCCTTTTCAATAATATCTGCCCTCGTTTATTCTTTTGAGAAGAGGCGCGCGACCGCCAGCCCGACTCTTTTTTTTTCCTATTTTTTCTGAAGAATCATTATAATTAATTTGTACATCATCGTAGTAGGTAGAAGAGGAAGAAGTGTGCAAGAGTAAACCTTTAAGCCATCCTTCTCCCGGCTTGGCCACACATAAAAAAGCCTCCATGTGCTCTTGTTGATGCTTTTGATTTTTTTTTCTTCATTGGGCTTCCAGCGCCAGCGGGATGGAATTCCGCCGAGTCATGCTAATCCTTCTCGCTCCAAACTAGCGACTAGCGAGCATCAGACGTGCTGATCGATTCCTGTGTTGGGAGCATCCTCCAGCTTTCGCCACACCACATTGCACATCTCACGGACCAGAGCCTTTTCGCCATCGTCCAGCTGATGGTCGGTCGGTATGTTGGGGCCAATTCGTTCACGTTCGAGTTGTTCGCGTACTTCCAGCACCTGAAGCGCCCGGACGACGGCTTCCGGTCGCCCGGAAATGGGATCCGAATTTGAGGATGGCGGTGGCAGTGGAGGTGGCGATTGGACATTGGCAGCAGGATTGTTGTTGTTCGGTATCGGAGGTCCCGTCCCGTTGCTGGGGCCAATTGACTGGACGTTTTTGAGAATGGCGCATCGTTCCTCTTCCAGTTGCCGTATTCGAGACTCTAGCGATCGGACGTACTGCAGGGTTTGGTCGCTCAGCGCGGAGCGTAGGTTGAGTTCCTGGAATGGGGAATAAGGGGAGTGTTGATTAGAATTGAGGAGATTTTTATTTATGCGTAAATTTTAAAGGTTGTACTGTGAGCAGCTCTTACTTCACGCGTCGCATAACTTCGCGCTTTTTGTCAACAATGTGTAGGTATGACGATTTTCAAAATTTGTTTTCATACTCATATGCAATTAAAAAATTTCTAGCTAAATTTATTTCGCTATTCAAAATAGTTATGTTAAAAACTTAATATAAATTAAAAAATCGCACGAAACTTAGGTGCGCAAAGTAAAGGATGTTCCGATCAAAATTTGGTCAAACAGTCATGTGTGTGAGTCGATCAAAGTTTTTATTAATAAGTCAATTTTTTTTTCTTTTTCAAGTTCAGTTAATACAGAATACAGGAGAAATATTCAGCTAAGCTTCCTTTTTACCGAATGCGAATTGCCGGGTCTTTCGTTTAACACCTGCCATAAGATTTTGTACAGTCTCCTTGTCCACTTTATTCGCCGCAGAACGCCAGTTTGCCTTGAACTGTTTCTCGCTCACAACAGCTTTTTGAGTCTTCTTAAGGTTCCGCTTGACGATGGCCCAATATTGTTCGATTGGGCGGAGCTCTGGCATGTTGGAAGGGTTCTTGTCCTTGGGCACCACTTGAACGTTGTTGGCAGCATACCACTCCATGGCCTTTTTTCCGTAATGGCAAGATGCCAAATCCCGCCAAAATAGAACGGAACAATTGTGTCGCTTCAGGAAAGGCAGTAGACGTTTTTGTAGGCACTCGCTCAGATAAATTTCCTGGTTGACGGTTCCGGTCGCAATGTAAACGTTGCTCTTCAAGCCACAGGTACCGATGGCCTGCCAGACCTGATATTTCTTCGCGAACTTTGACAGTTTAATGTGCTTAAAAATATCTGCCACCTTTCCCCGTCCAGTTGTCGTATAAAATTCTTGTCCAGGAAGCTGTTTAAAGTCTGCCTTGACGTAAGTTTCATCGTCCTGTACCACACAATTAAACTTCGTCAGCATCGTCGTGTACAACTTTCGCGACCGTGCTTTGGCCGACGTGTTTTGGTTATCGTCGCGATTTGGAGTTACCATTTTCTTGTACACGGTGCGGCAGAATATAATGCAAAAATGTTCAAACTTGAGTATTGGGTTAATTTGTGTCGAAAGTGTATTTGTTTATGTTTACTTTCAAATGCTGCATCCAAACATTCTATTTGTTTTATTGCAAATTCGTCAAAATGTTCGCGAAAGAAGTGATCACCAGTTTGTTGCTCGCCCAGAAGAAGCCGAAAGAGATTGCCAAGGTGGTAGGGTGCCATTTGACAACAGTTTACCGCATAAAAAAGTCCCTGCAGGATGGTCCTAAGCAGCGGAAGCCGGGAAGCGGACGTCCGCGCTTTGCACGCACGCCGAACGTGATCAAATCGGTCCGTGCAAAAATTGCTCGCAACCCGGTGCGTTCCATAAGAAAACTTGCAAAGGAAGCCAATATTTCGGAGAAATCCATGCGGAGAATCATCAAAGAAGACCTGCATGCATCTTCCAGAGCCAGAGTGAAACGCCACTTGATTTCGGACAGGATCAAGGAACTACGAGTGACTCGTTCCAAGAGATTGCTTTCCTTGTTGAAGAAGGAAAATCCTGAAATAATCCTGTTCTCCGACGAAAAGCTTTTCAGCATCGATGCTTCCGGTTCATTTCACCGCAGAAAATCGAGAAAGTTCCGGAAAAAGTGAAATTCAAATTTCAAACCAAACATCCGGCTGGTGTCATGATGTTTGGCTTGGTGGCGTCCAACGGTTTGAAAATGCCGCCTGTTTTCATTGATGCTGGAGTTAAAATCAATACCGAAGTGTATATCGGCATTTTAAAGGACCAAGTGCTTCCCTGGGTGAAGGCCAACTTATCCGAGGACCAAAACGTTGTCCTACAGCAGGATGGAGCGCCGTGTCACACGTCCAATCGAACCCAACAATGGTTGAACGATAACATGAAGTTTTGTTGGTCGAAGGATTTGTAGCCCCCTAGCAGTCCAGATCTTATCCGATTATTCGGTTTGGGCATATTTTGAAGCACGAGCCTGCAAAACATCACACCCTAGTGTGAAAACCCTGAAGTCAACCATAACACGCACATGGCAGTCAATGTCGGAGGACTACGTCCGAAAGGCATGCTCTGGCTTCCGGCGTCGGCTCGAGGATGTTATTAATAAAAATGGAGGACACATTGAGTAAATTTCTAAAAAGGACTTTATAAAGATACTCGAAAATGTAGATATTATTGCTTGAATTAGTTGAAAATGGGATTTGAAAGAAATAGAACAAATTTTCGCATTATTTTCTGCCGCACCCTGTAAGTCGACAGTCCAGCTCATTTTGAGCTCTTTCCGCGGTTGAAAGCGCCACTCTCAGCTTCTTTGCGACTTGTCGGACGGAGTGGTTGGGGTTCCGCTCGAAACAGCGGGCAACTCTTTTTGCCGTCGCTGTAGCCTTCGGCTTTCGATTGCCGATCCAGCTTTCCTGGCTGTCGACAAACATTCACCGAACACTTTTAATACGTTGGAATCAGTTGATTTAGCCACATTCAACAATTTCGCCAACATGAAGTGAGAGTAGTTTGGATTTTCGCCATGCACGTGCAAAATTTTGATGTGTTGCTTCTCTTCCTTTGACGACATTTTGATAACTGAAGTGCTAATCTCAAAATCAAAATAGAGGCATGATGCTACACGCACACATCTTGAAAATGAGGGGTGTGCAAAATGTTTTAATGCACGATGAAAGGAAATGCGTCAAATGCGTAGGTTGTAAATTATTTAATCCGTGTACTGTTTAGGTAA
The DNA here is from genome assembly GCA_024533555.2 of Aedes koreicus. Taxonomy (NCBI): domain Eukaryota; kingdom Metazoa; phylum Arthropoda; class Insecta; order Diptera; family Culicidae; genus Aedes; species Aedes koreicus. The sequence continues at coordinate 64,255 of JAHHFK020000420.1, forward strand.
AAAGTTCATTCAAACTCTATTGACGATTTTTTACGAATTAGGAATTCAATTAAAATAATTTTGTGTTTCGAACTAAATTCTGTTATATGCTATGAATTTATTCGTAACTTACCGGAAAAATATAACAAATCATTTCAATGTGAGATTTTATATCAGTGTATATATTGTTTATTACATGAGACCTTCTCAGAGCGAAAATTTAAAGCCAGGAGTCTGTTCAGAGCCGTTCACTGTGACGAAGGCCAATGAAGCAGTGTGGTGTAATTTACAGATTATTAGAAAGAATATGTTGTATCCCAAAGTTCTTAAATATTTCTTACTCAGTTAAGCTAACTATACAAGTTCAAAATAACGAGGTTTATTTACGTACCAACCCCGTTGATTTTTTTTTGATTCAGTATAAAGATTGTAATGCATGTTGTAGATCATCCAAGAAATCCGTGGAGTATCGCAGGACCGTCAAGTGTAACCAAAGATCCTTTTGAAAATAATTGAAGGCAGTGCATGCCCCTGAAGCTTTCTTTGAACTAAATAAAGAAGATGTTGTATACTAGCATTAGCATTAGCATTGACGTTTGCACACCTCGTGGATGGAGCTACGATGAGGAATAATTCGTTGAAGACACTGTATGTCACCATGAAACGGAACAGGATGCTGATACGTTCTCAGGGAATAATCTCCACAAAGAGATTCCTCGATCGCTCACCAGGCCACGTCCATGCAACCGTTGGAGATGTAGAGGATTTTAGTATCTATCTTAAGAATACACGGGGAACCCGCGTAGCCTTCAGTACACGGCGGGACAATTTAACTCACTTTTGAATCGTTTTTGACTCACTTTCGTCAAAAGTGGAGTCACTCATATATGAGTAAATGTGACTGGGATTGACAAGTCGACATATCTGAGACACCGACTTAAATCAGATCGATGTTATATTTATGTCGACTTTTCAATCCTAGTTACATTTACTCATATATGAGTGACTCCACTTTTGACGAAAGTGAGTCAAAAATGAGTTAAATTGTCTCGCCGTGCACATGTCAAAGGAAAAAGGAAATGAATAGTCGGAGAGAATAGTTCAACAGACTGCCCTGTTTGGTGTACAGAACAAACGTTTTTTTAAAGGTCGTTGGGAGCATTTAGCCTACGAGGGTTAAGTGATGCTCCATTTCTCTTCAGATGTTTGGAACTTTTGCATTAACTAAAGTCCTAGCCCTATATGGCTTATGCTTATAGCGCCATTACTCGCTCTCTGAAAAGAGAAGAATGCCTGAGAATATAGGAATGGGTGGTGACAGAAACCGTACCAAATTTCTGGTGTTTCAGCAACAACATTGCATTCTTTTAATATAAGAGTTTATCTGTGATTACTTATTCTTAATTTTCACTGTCTGAATCGATGGATTCTTCTTTTTCGTAGATTTCTTCTATTATTAATTTTACTTTTTTCCTATCTATTGCAATATTTTCCCAATCTTCAAAGCTCATCTCTTCAAATTTATTCATGTTTTGTTGAATAATATCTAAAACATAATAGCAGTTCACCCTCTTTTTTATAGTTTTTTTTTATAGTTATCTGCTAATTTTAGTAGGTGTGTATCATCCATCCTTATGATGTGAGTCCAATTCCTCTATTGAAGGGCTCTAATTTTTTTTGTGATAGTTTTACCTTTCCAAAATTCTTTATGACTGATATTTTCCTCACTCGTACAACTGAATCTGAAGATCTAAAAAAAGAAGATGTTGAATATTATCCAACATTTTCTGAAGTTGAGGTCTTGAGATCTTCTGGCCTAACCAGAGATAGGGTAACGGGATGTAATGTAAGCCTAGGCCCTTCATTCGGCCGATGTACCAAATATATCATTAATTCAGCGATAATCAACCAAATTATGTTGCTATCAAAATGAACGAATAATTTCGAAGCGATTGAGCCATTATCAATCAATTTATAGTTGTTCACTTCCAAGTGATTTTCGATTTCCTTGACTTTTTAGACACTATGATTTCACTGGTTAAGCTGAACAGATTATCTCCACGATCTTCGGATGTTCTAAATTTGACTAAATTAAACCGAATAACCGAGAAATGCAGCCTAGATGTGCAGATAATAGTCCCACGTTATTAACTAACTGTTTACATAGGTAAAATAACACTGATTTAACAAGAAAACCGCAGACCCAATGTTGGAGACAAATTTTTGTCTATGTTCCCAACTATGGCCTGTTGTATTAATAACGTAATAAAAATGTTGTTATTGGCAATCTTTTAATGGAAATATATCTGTTTGCGTTTGTATATTTTTCAAATGGGTCATCGAAACATAAACCATTGCACAACCAAATCTGTATGGAGTGAATTATCATGTTTTAATGATCGAATGGCCAATAGATCACATGTAAAAATCATTTGTGTTTCAACGTATAATAATTCGTTTTCTGAAATTATGTGTTGAGTACAGTGAATACAGCTGGAAACGTCTTAAAACAGAAAATCAGAAGCAAAAATTCGTATGAAGACTGCATTTCATAATAAATCTAACGCATGGGACGACGTTGCATCCATGATTAGACCCAATTTGGTGCTTTTAGACCGACATTACACCCATATCCCTCGAGAGTTATTGACTTTATAAAATGAGTTGTGTAACATTTCATTATACATATGTACTACCAAACTTTGTATAAAACTTATCTAAGTTAGTGTTTAAGTAGTTGAATATCGCTAACAGCTCAAATACTTTATGAGTTATAACAAAAAAAAATAATCGATCGCTGCATATTAGGCTGAGTCAAGGGACACATACCCTATATTGGTAGTTAATGCAATCGGTTCATTTTCATGGAGGTTCAGAGATCCAAGTTAAATGAACTATTGGTGTTGAATAGATGTTCTAAGTCAGCTAAAAGTTTTCTGAGGAAAAGCCTTTAGATCTAAAAGCCAGCATTGGAATCTAGTGTTCTGTTATTAGTATATAGTTTCAGTACATATTCCTGGAGGTCCAGGGGAACAAGTTAAATAAAATATGGAACCGATCGAATGATCGAGTTTTTCAAAATAAAAGTCTTTGAAATAAAGGCCTCCAGGGAAGCCCTCCAAGCGTAAACAATTGTATTTTAATTCAGTTCATACTGCCTGTTTTGTCAGAGGTCTATGCATTTCATGTCATCAAAGTAATCTTTGAAGTTGAGGTTGAGGTTGTTAATTTATGGCACGGTGTATTTCGTAGAACAACTTTATTTAAAAAAAATCGGCATCGGTAAAACACCCATCATTTGAAAGTATAGGCTTTTCCCTTTCATTTGAGCATACAACATTAATATTTCATCGGGGAGTTTAAAACATTTTTTTAAAGATTTGAGTGACTTTTATATTTTTTTTCAACTAGAAAAGGCAAATTTCTACAAATGGATGACGCCGTGCAAATAGAGCTTGAACACACTGTATGCTGACTTGAGAAAGACCATTTAAGTTGTTTGTTGACCCAGTTGCCATGGTTACTCTTCACGGCAATGCAAACTAGTAGTAATTAGTTCAGTACACTGCTGTATGTTCATAGGTTTACAACTGTCAGCTTTGTCAAAAAATTTCATAAAGATGGTATTCTGTACTCATGAAGAAAATCGTAAAAAAGTGTGTGTGTTGTGCCTGAAAAAGAACAATTTGCGAAGTTTGTCAGACGCGGCTACGGAAATAATTGAGAAGCTTTATTTACCAAACATCAAAATAAAAAATTGGTACTATCCAACGCACATCTGCAGTCGATGTTCTTTTGCACTATTTGGAGAAGAGAAACTGCTGATTTATCAGTATGAGTATAATTTTCAAATAAGCACAAGAAGCTAAAAAAAATGTGGATGTGAAATCTGCATAGCCGCACGGATAACACTACAGAACCGTCATACTTCAAGAACGAAGCGAGGAAGACCAGCATCAATGGAAAACGCCAAGAAAGCTCGCGTAATAAAGCATTGCTCGTCCTGTTTTTCAGAAATTGGTAAGATATAGTAGAGTTAGGGCAAGGATGCCACCAGAAATTCTACTGAAATATATCAATGAACCGATCAGATGATATATTACAGATACATTTGGTTATAATTTTAGATATGGTGGGGTAAAGCTTGCTTCAGATAGAATTGAAACAAAAACAATTGCCTGTGTTTCAGTTATTTATTATTGAATTTAATATCTTTTTTTATACAAATGTAGCGTTTTCTTCATACTTTGAAGAAAAAATACCGATCAAATTATTCGTCACGGTTTCGAAGGAATTCTCGAATTTTTCCTGTAACACGGCTCATTAGGCGGCGCACACCTTCTTCGTCCATCGTTTTAGCTATCTTATTCCACCAGGTCTTCATCTGATTGATGTCTTTGACAACCTTTCCCTTTGCTTTGAGTCTCCTCTTCATGATTACCCAGTATTTCTCAATAGGGGGGAACTGGGGGCAGTTGGGTAAGTTAAGGTTTTTCGGAACAACCTGGACCCCTTTCTCTGCATACCATTCTTGAACGACTTTGCTGTAATGTCAGCTTGCCAAATCTGGCCAAAACATTACGGGATGGTCGTGGGATCGAATGAACGGCAAAATTCGTTTTTGGAGACACTCTTTTTGGTATAGTTCTGACGTCATTGTCTTATTTGTAACGAAAACTTTCGTTTCTTTGCCACAGCTGCAAATGCCCTGCCAAATCATGAATTTTCGTGCAAATTTGTCGGCAAAAACAAATTTAAATTTGGCTGGAACATCTCCCCGAGCCGTTGCCAAGTAAAATGTTTGACCTGGGATTTGCCCGAAGTCAGCCTTGACATAGGTTTCATCGTCCATCAGAAGACACCCGTCGAACTTGGTCAGCACCTGGTCGTATAGCTTCCGAGCACGGATTTTGGCCACACTATTCTGTTTTATGGTGCGATTTGGCTGTTTGCTAGCTCGATACGACTTGATTCCTTCCCGGAGTCGAGTTCTCCTCACGGTACTATTGGGCAGCACCGAATTTTCTGGCCAAATCACGGTCCGATAGATTAGGATACCTCTTAATCGTCTTCAAAATCTTACCACGCAGTTTCCGGTCGACAGTTCCACTCCGACGATTGGCTTGAGGCTTCCGAATCGTCGTCAATGTTTCCTTATACCGTTTGATAACGCGCCATACGGTATTTCTGGGCAATTTCAGCTGTTTAGCTAGTCTAGATGCAGACCACAATGGATTTTCCAAATAACTGTGCACAATTTTTTCCCTTCTTCCGGCTTCCATGTCGATTGTTTACAAAGTACAGTCGATTTGCGGAATATCAAAAATACATACGTGAAACTGACAAAATTCCCGACACGTGGGCGCCAAGAACTTCCAAATCCGTCCACCAGGAGCGCCACAATATGAGCAAAAGTTTGTTCCAATTCTAAATGAAGCAAGCCTTAGTTCAATTGATTGTATTTAAATAAAATTTCTTTTGTGAATTGAATAAATACAAATCATAATTGTAGGTTTGCTGGCGTTGATCATATTTACAAGAATAAATTTTAAAAAAAATTTTGAAAAAAACCGATAAACGCGGTTTTTTTTGTGTTTATTTAGTAAATTTTAAAAAAAAAGTCTCACAAAATTTTTAAAAAAAATTGTGTCGCCCCCCCGATGTATTTTTTTTGTGTTCTCTTATTATAAAAGAGAAAACCCACACTTTTAAAATGTGTGTTTTTCGGCGTTGCGGATTTTTTTATAGTAAACGTGTACCATGAATACACGGTGATGTATTTGCTTCTTATTATTATTGCTTTAGTGATCAAAGTTTGATGAAACATTGATGTTCTGAACAAAACAAATATATTATAAAAAATTTTTTAAAATATAAAAAATTTTTTGTTTTAGATTATAGTATCAGTACATATTCTAGGAGTATGGATTTCCAGAAAAAATGACGCGATTGGTCAAAGCAACGATGGATCGAGTGATGTGGATCATCCGAGTCTCAAGAGCACTCTGGTCTCCCTTCGAATTTCAGAGAGGGTTACGGCAAGGTACACTGATAAAAAGCAATGATAATATCTATGTGCTCCACACATGAATTTTTGCAATCTTATATTCAAATGATACCTATTTGTAACCGCACATACTTCCTATGTGTACAAATAACCACAATGTGTGGTCACACATCCTTTTTATTTGCCACATAAACTTCATATGTGTATGATGTATACGTCAAAGCGTTCTGTTTGTGTTCACACAAATGAATATTATGTGTAATTTTACATGGTTTTTTTTTCCAATAAATATGTGTGGATTTTTACCCGTGTAACGGACTGTCGTGTTTGCTATTTAACATTGCATTGGAGGGTGTGATTTGAAGAGCGGGGATAGACACGAGTATTACGAGCTTCAGTAAGTCCATCCAACTTTTGGCTTCGCCAATGGCATTGAAACCGTAGCACGCAACTTTTAGACGATTGCGGAAACGTACATCAGTCTCAAGGCTGAAGCAATTAGGATTGGGCTTTTAATCGGTTAAAAACGAATTAAATGAGAGGAAGAGGCCACGAGGAGACAATGTTAGCCTCCCACCACGAGTTCAAATCGACGGTGATGCAATCGAGGCGGTAGAAGAATTTGTATATCAAATCTCATTGATGACCGTCGATAACGACACCAGCAGCGAGATACAAAGGCGCATTACGGCTGGCAATCGTGCCTACTTTGGACTCCGAATGACGCTAAGACTTGCTTACTGACTTGACTTAAAGACAATGGGTCAAGATGTTTAACCATGTAGGTATGCTTAGTTTGATCCGCTTGGTTGTGTTGAGGCATGCCGACAAAGTCTGTACGGATAATTTGCAGGCACTCTGTACAAAAAGTTGATTGTGAATAACAATGCCACTTCATCAGTATATGCTCATTGCAAACTTGTTCGATGAAGTGAAAATGCTTCATGCTGAAGAAAAATCGGCGTTCTATCTTGAATCAGTGAAGCACTCATTGACCATTGGATACGATGACGACAATACAGGTGATGACGAAAATTCTGCTCCAATTCATACGGTCGCAAATTCTCAAATGGATGATGAGTTTTTCACTCAATCGCTGCGATTTTCCGCTACTCATCCGCTACTGCGATCACCGCCACTTCAGAAATATTCAAACGGCTAACAAACAAATATTCAAAAATACTGGACTTTATGTTCGAACGATCCCTTGAAACTCTTGCGCAATTGTTGATTGACCGCTTTCCTTAGGAAACGCTAATCGGCTCCCTCCTCCCCTTTGAAACACGTTTCATATGAAGCAATGCAAAATTTTTTACCGATTGTCACACTTAATATCTCTCCCTCCCTTCACTACGTGAAGTAATTTAAGTACGACACACTTTCATGTTTCCACTGGTTCCGTGTTCATTGCAAGCGTAAAATTTATTAGGTGCGCAACTAAGTTCCCGCTGTTTAGCAATAGATGACGCCAGTAGTAAGTGCTGGTCGAATGTTGTACATCTCAAGCGTCATAAACCAAGCTCAGACATATGGTAAACAAACCGCTTTGCCAAATCAGTGATTTTGGTTTATTGTTATATATTTTGGTTGTTTGAAGATGTCTGATTTCGTGCCAAATAATCGTCATTTGCGGGAAGTGTTGATTTTCTTCTTTCATTCGAAGAAAACGGCGGCTGAAGCACATCGAGAGCTCCAAAAAGTTTACGGTGATGCTGCTCTGAGTGAAACAACGTGTCGTGATTGGTTTCGTCGCTTCAAAAACGGTGATTTCAGTGTTGATGATCGTCCGCGTGAAGGAAGGCCAAAAACTTCGAAGACTCTGAATTGGAGGCATTGCTCGATGAGGATCCGTGTCAAACGCAAGAAGAGCTTGGTTCAGGATTAGGAGTTTCCCGCCAAGCCGTTTCTAAGCGATTGCATGCGTTGGGAATGATTCAAAAGCAAGGAACTTGGGTTCCTTACGATTTGAAGCCAAGAGATGTTGAGCGTCGTTTTTTCGTCTGTGAACAACTGCTCCAGCGGCAAAAAAGGAAGAGTTTTCAACATCGCATTGTGACGGGTGACGAAAAATGGATTCATTACAGTAACCCAAAACGGAAACATTCATGGGGACTGCCCGGGCATGCTTCAACATCGTCGCCTAGGCCGAATATTCACGCTGCGAAGGTTATGCTGTGTATTTGGTGGGACCAAGTTGGTGTTATTTATTATGAGCTGTTGAAACCAAACGAAACCATTACCGGGGAACGGTATCGAACTCAATTGATGCGATTGAGCCGAGCACTGCACGAAAAACGGCCACAATACGAGCACAGACACGAAAAAGTGATTCTTCAGCATGACAACGCTCGACCTCACGTTGCGAAACCCGTGAAAACCTACTTGGAAACGCTCAAATGGGAAGTCCTACCCCACCCGCCATATTCTCCTGATATTGCACCGTCCGATTATTACTTGTTCCGTTCGATGGCACATGGTCTCACTGGTCAGCAATTCCACTCATATGATGACATCTCAAAATGGCTTGATTCTTGGATAGCATCAAAAGACGAACAGTTCTATCGAAATGGTATTCACGTTCTACCAGAAAGATGGGAAAAGTCGTAGCTAGTGATGGGCAATACTTGGAATAATTCGTTTGTAACCTTTGTTTTCAAAATAAAGTTACTTTTTCACCAAAAAAAACAGCGAGAACTTAGTTGCGCACCTAATAACAAACTTGCATTAACATTTATTATCGCAAACAATATCGCATGTTATATCCACATTCCGAACTTTTTAGAAGATACACTAGAATTTTTTTGCGGTTTGACACGTTTGACAGTACCACCGGACCAAATTTTTGAGTTTCAGTGACAACCCAGTAAACACAAGATCGCATATAATAACGGATATGAGTATAACGTGGAGGCGATATACGTACATTTAACATGGAGTTAAATGAACGAACGAACGTATATCGCCTCCACGTTGTACTCATATGCGCTATCATATGCGATTCTGTGTTGTCTGGGAATGTAAGGTCTGTATCCGCAATAATCCGGACACCTCAAAACATGAATAAAACATAAATTTCGCATCATATTTCCGTCGTAGTTGTTTATTTCAGATTCATGGGATGTGTTTTAACAATTCGTGAAGACAAAACATAGTTATTCGGTATTTGCATAAAATTTTCGAACTTTGCGCTTAACTCCGTCCATTAGGGTTTGTACAGACTCTTCAGAAATCGTAGAAGCCGTCTTTGTCCAAATTTGCTGGAAGTGTTTGGTGTCTTTGATTCCTTGCTTCTTTCCAGAAAGCTTCCGCTTCATCAGAGCCCAATATCTCTCGATTGGTCGTAGCTCTGGGCAATTTGGCGGGTTTGAGGTTTTTGGTACAATGTTCACTTGATTTGCTTGGTACCACTCCATCACAGTTTTAGCATAGTGGCATGATGCCAAATCGGGCCAGAACAAAGGTTTTTCTTTGTGACTTTTGATGAAAGATAGCAATCGCTTCTGCAGACACTCTTTCTGATAGATCTCCTTGTTGATTGTGCCTGTAGTGACGAAAGATTTACTCTTTTTGCCACACGTGCAAATTGCTTGCCACACAAGGTATTTTTTTGGGAAATTTCGATGCCTTCTTCGTTCTGAAATGCTCAGCTGTAGCATTTCTGGCCATAGCAGAATAAAAAGCCAGCCCTGGAAGCTGCTTGAAATCCTCCAGGACATAAGTTTCATCGTCCATAACAACGCATGAAAACTTCGTCAAATATTCGCAGTACAAACGTCGAGCCCGTGATTTTGCTGCCATGTTCTGTTTGTCGTTGCGATTTGGAACTGTTTTTACTTTATACGACTTAAGTCCCAAACGTTGTTTTGATTTTTGGACAAAACCAGGCGACATCCCTATTTTACGAGCCACCGTTCGAATGGAGAGATTTGGGTTTTTCGTTAATATCCTTTTCACCTTTTGGTCCATGATAGGATCAGCGGGTCCAATGTTTTCGTCACTTCTCGGTTTCCTCTCAACCGTCAAACGTTCCGAAAATGATTTGAGCACATCGTGAACAGTAGATTTAGGCAAATCCAATGTTTTTGCAAGGTCCCGTATTGACAAGTCAGGATTTGCCGTACGCCCGTACAAAATTCGCTCGCGCACTTGTTTTTCTTTCGTCGCCATCTTGAATACTAAACATGAAATGTAGACATCAATCATAGTCTTTTTCATCATAGACTCTCAGCTATACCACAGTGAAATGTTTCATTCCTACGTGCAATATTTCAAAAGTTACAATGATTTGAAGGTGTCCGGATTAATTTGGATACAGACCTTACTAGAAGTATCAATTTGTTCCCTGGTTGGAAAATGCCGATTGTGATGGATGGAATGCTGAAAACAGTGTGGTCCTGCACGACGATCGGCCCTCGCACAGAAACAAATAATGAATTTTAACAAGCGCGTAAAATTTCCCCTCGTTTAATTCCAAGCCAAAGGAGGCGTCAACAACGAAATTGTTTGCAATTTTTCATGCGCCATAAAAAAATTTTTGTTATATTTTATAAAAAAAATTATTTTTTGGGTTAAAATTTAATGAAATATATCATTTTTTTTTTTTTTTGGGGCTGCAAAATGGTGAGTAGACAACTGGGATGGAGCGTGCGTCCCCGCAACATAGCACTGGTCCTCACAAGTTCCTACCTCATGCTTCCACGGGTCAAGAGATGACAAGGACCGCCAGCTAAGGGTTGCGTACTTAGCTGGTAGTGCAGCCTGGGCACTGTTGTCCTTCTGACTTCAGCTAGATTGAGGAGGTGCGTTCCGAGCGTCTGTCTACCAAGGAGGTGCAGCTCAAACAGCGTCTGTCCTGGCATCCAACGGCTTAGGAAGCAGTCCCACCAACGCGATGTAGGAAGGTAGCATGCTGAAATCTTACCCTACCACAAAAAATGGATGTATTCTTTATACGGTGTATAATTTCAGATCATCTATGGAATTCCCAAGTGTTGTTTAATAATTTTAATTTTTTTCTTTCCTTCGTGGCAATGATAATGCAAGAGCGTCTACAACTGCAGCTGGACATCAGTCTACAGACATGCAGACAGTACAAATAGAATTGTTACTATCATTTTATATTATAACATCCCTTCACAATATTTTTAAAGCTATTTTCAGGTTCGCATCTATGCATCGTCGTAAGTTTTAGCCCACCTAACCCACAATATGTATTTGAAAAGATAGGATGGTTTTTAATGTTTTTTTTAGAAATGATCATACGACAAATTCTACTAAATAAAATTTCCAAAAAAGTTTAATAATTCAAAAACTAAAATTGTTTATGATCTCTCATTTTCTATTGCACCGATATAAAGAATTATCTATGGGCCCAGTAGAAAGCAAAAGTTATCGGAGAATTCAAATTTCATTTTTCTTTTTCTCTCTCTGGTTTTTTTCTTCTTTTTTGTAGATTTATTTAGCTTCCGTTTGTGGGCAGTAATCATAATCAAATGAAATTTATTTCGGCTAATTGTTTGCTTAAATTTTCTTGCTATTCTGCTTGGCTGCCCGGTGATCAACTTTCCTTCATTATAACACTTTGGAAATTTCAGAGTTTCAATCATCTAACATCACAGCAGAAGAGACAAATAGTTGCATTTAATTTTTATGTGTCTACTATTACAACATCGTATTATTTTCATCATATCATCATTATATATAAGTATAATCATATTAAAAATATTTACTAAAAGATTAATAATAATAATTAAATTTCATTTGCTTCAAGGTTACAAGGAAATAGATTCCAGATAGTACAGATATTTTATTTCATAGTATCTAAAGGTGTTTTTCTAAGAATTAAAATTATTGAATTTTATTAAAATTAATAAATGCTCTTTAATTCTGCTGATTGTGTATATCTATATGTCATGAATACATACATATTTTTTTGATTCATGTATAATTAAATGGTTCATGTTTTATTTAATTGCAATGACATTCCAGAGTTATATTCATCTACCACTGATTGAGCTGTAAAGATGCACTAAGCTGCATATGATTATCATATGCCTATTATTTCTATTTTAACTATTTCATCATATTATTTTATTTATAACCATATTTAAATTACAGGATGACGAATTCCAACCATGGCTTATTTTAATTAAATATTATAGTATATTTCATTGCTCTATTACATACTGCATATATTGCATATTATGACATATTATGTATATTATATATAATAAATACTGGGTTGAGAGGGAGCATCAGGGTATCATTCAAGCTGAAATTGGACGATGGTTTGATTGACTGCCTGAGTCTAGGAGGGAACGAGCATTATCATTTTCTTTATCCTACCGATTCGATTGTGATGCTGCGAATTCTACTCCAACAGTTTCAGTGAGAGTGACGCGCCCTTCTTAACAAGCCATCCTGTAGAAAGCTTAATAAGTATTGCGAATTGGGTTATTCGAATTGTTGGATCGTATCGTTGGAAGGAGATTCTTAATTTCCCGTGGATTTCGCGTGAGTGTCTCTGCTTACGGGTCCAACCCTCCGTTTTTGGCCCTTCATACAGCGATATTGTGAATTCAGATCGGTGGCTCAATTTGATCTTGCTATTAAGTGGAGCTGCATCCAAGCCAAGGGCATGAAGGGATGGTGGCTACCATACATACATTATGGCATTCCCTTTATGTGCATTCGATAACGCAGAAAATTCAATGTTTCTTTTTATCTGTGCGTGTAAGAGTAAGAAAGTGTGGGGGGGGGTGTGTATGTGCTCCTCCCCCCTGTGGGTTTGGAAAATGTGTTGTTTAAATCTATTTCTTTTTTTCAACTTATGTTGAGAATATCTTTGGGGTTGTGGGCGGGGGGGTGGGGGCTTGGCGGTTGTGTCTTTTTTTTGGTATTGTGGGGGGTAAGGGTCAAAAAAAATTGGGTGTATCTTGCCCATTTTCCCGGGGTGTTTTTCGTGCTGGCTGCGTTTGTATTACACTGTTTTACAAAAATATGTAATTTTCTGCGTTTCTAATGCACATAAAAGGAACGCTAGATTTGTCAGAAATTAATGGGATATTCCATGTACATTTAAGCCAGATAACGCCTGAATCTAGCCTGTTGTATGAAAGATTGTCAACATTGTTGAATGGCACATGAAAGATTGCAAACAATTTCGTTGTCTACGCTTCCTTTGGCTTAAAATTAAACGAGGGGAAATTTTACGCGCCTGTTAAAATACATTATTTTTTTCTGTGTAGATTCGATTGGATAAGATTAGAAATTTCTAATTTTTATGAGAAAGACGAACATATGCCTCAATAAAAATGTAGCCAAGTAAAGTGTTAGCAACTTTGCTGAAGAAACACCAATTCTATCTTGAGATGGTTTCATTCTATGATTATTGTTCTTATTTGAAAAAAAAAACATTTTTTCTTATTTATAAATTAATCCATTTGTTTAAAAACAATCTTCAGATGATTTTTTGAAAATACAGTAATGTTTATTTTTATGGATAGCTGTTAATTGGAAAAAGTTATGAATGTTTGTGTGTAACTTTGTTTGTCGACCAGGCTCCAACCCACAGTGTAGATCAAACTCCGGGTATTTTCTCATAAATACGATATCGAAAAACATTCACTCACCGTCAAACCATTCCTTCCGAACTGCCCACCTCCCAGTTGGTGGATATTCTCGTCGGCATTCGTACTGGAGCTGCTTCCATCTCCGTCGTCCCGGAGAGGAACAGCATTCGTCGTCGTACTGCCCGGGGCGGCGCCACAGCTACCGCATACTCCCGCCGGTCGATTGGTGTTCGACCGTTCCTCGTCCAGGTAGAGGCACAGTTCCTTCAATTCCAGATTGTCCCGGATCAGTTCCTGTTGTTTGTCGTCCAGTTGCCGTAGTTTGGTCTGGAGAAGTGAAATAGTTGGGTTAGGAAATCAATTCTTAAAAAAAAAAAAAGGTAGAAACGCACTTGATAGGCGGACACCTCCTGCCGCATCACGCTGGCCGTGTACCGACCGAACCTCTGCCATTCACGCGCCAACTTCCGTCCCTTCTGCCGATCGTCGTCCAAGAAGCAGCACAGATCTCGCAACTCCTGGTTGTCATCGCTCAGCCGCTGGTTAGCCTCTTTCAGCGCTCGCAATTCGGCGAGGAGATTCTGGAAGATGAACGGAGATGAAAGGGGAAAATTTCTTTTAGCAAAATTAGTTATGGTTTGGACGGACCGATGAGGGACAAGAGGTAATTAGTCAATGTCTCGTTTGGACGATAAGCAGTTATAGCAACCCAATTTCTGGTTTGAAGTTGGTGCGATTTATTCTGAAGCACGAATCGTGCATATTTTTCTCGAATAAAAAGGTTGAACAGGTATTTAAGATACGGAAAAGACATTAACCAGACAGGCAGTCTGTCTCTCTTAGTCCCAGAGGGTAGACTGCAGTAGTCGTGAACGAGTAGTTACCCTCTCATACGATATAGGTGGGTACATTCGTACAATTAATGATAGTGCTAGAACTAATTAATAGTACGTGTTGCGAGATAAATCAGTATTTATGCATTTTTGTTGTACCGGAGTTGAGGCCACGACCGGTGTGGCAAAAGAAATAGAGCTAAGGCTTACACACTTGAGCTATGATTCTCTGCGCATTTCTGACACAAATGACTACAATTAAAACTGGGGGAAAAAAACCTACGCACACCTATGGCAACCGAATTGAAGGGTACTCCCTTGATTGACCATAAAGCCGATCGAGATTGAGTCAAACACGAGCTAAAAGAAAAACAGATCTATTTTTCTACCACCCAATCAGTTAGCCACCGCAGCAAAGCAGCAAAGATTGTTTTTCCACCAAACAAAAGGGTGTAAGCAAAGCCAGCCGGTAAGCCTCTTGAGCGTGGATAGATTTTCTACCGCGAAAGCGCACCTCTAAGTGGATCATTAGCGGCAAACCTTCTTTCTTTTTTCTTCTTTTTTTTTGCTTCTTGGAAACAGCTGCCCCAAGTGCCCTAGAATAACCGTAGCGAGCGAGAGTGCGGAGAGGGCGCCGGCTGTTGTTGAAAGCTTCCTCACACCGCCTCGGTGCGCACAGGTTCTACGCTCCATTACGGTAAATGTGCACAATTAACAAATTATAATTTATATTTAACAATAATAAATTGAGGAAGGAAAGAGAGAATTTGGTATAACTCCGAGCAGTTGGAATAACCAGGAGGGCAGTAGTATGCTTCCGCATTTGCTGCAGTAAGCGGTTATAGTTGGTAAACGTACCAACCTGAACCGTTCTATTTTGGCGGGTGTGGATCAGGGAGGAAGCGTTCAGCTTTCAAAGTACGGAGGAATTTGTTTCGTCAGTCCCTTTTTGGCGTTGCATTCGTAAACAAAACCAGCCAGCTAGTAAAGGAAACGGTTTAGTCATGCACACTTTATGAGGTGAATGAGTTGCGTACTCTGCAGTACGGAATAGCGTTGGTTTGCATTGGACTAGGTGAAAGCTATTTTTGGTTGATCATTGATGAGATGGGAATTTATCAGTTCTTAGTATTTAAGATCAACCAAATGAAACTATGGGCACCTTGAATTTTCTCGGCAGCATTTTATCACAGACAATCGGTTATAATCAGTGCTGTAAATAGTTGCTTCGAACCAATGCGATTCATTTGGCGATAACTCGCTTCTGAAACAATTTATCAGTAAATTTATCCAAATGAGTCGAAATGACTATTTACAGCACTGATTATTACCCTAGGTTAATAAAATAACAATTAAAGAATCCTGGTGATACAAATGCACTTTTTAATTTCATCCAGAAGATTTTGTTCTTGTTTAGTTCGGATTTAGTTCGGATTTAGTTCGGAAAAAGTGTATATTCTAAAACGTACTTAGTTCTGAGGCCTGTCATACCTTGTCTAAAATATTATGTGTGTGAGTGTCCAATTAAACACCCATTGGCCGGCAATGGTATTATAGAAAAAATCTGTTTACAACAATCCAAGTGACCATTGGAAGCAGCTTTAATCCGAGAGCTAGAAAGTTATTGCTCTACTGCAGATCCAGCAACCCATTTCAGAATATCTGGAGAGTCATGCCCATTCCTAGGTTACTTTCACATACAATAAGCCCCGCATGTAAACATTACCGATATCATTTGGATAAGGGCACTGCAACACACTTCCAGATTTAGAAATGTAAAATTTCCAAACCAGGCACGTATTTAGTATTATTTGAAAATAGGGTTATTTTTGTATAGTTATAATCAGATAGATCTCACCCATGGCCGGCTCCTTAATGAAACTAGCTTGTTTATTCGTTAAAATAAAAGTTTCCGGCGTTGATTCGTAATTACCAGCAAATGGCCGGTTTTTACATTGCACTAGTCTCCTTTTTTTCACTCCACACTCTGCCAACAATCAAAATCCCCGCTATGAGGCGACTCTATATCGAGCTTCAAAGCTGCTAATAATCATCGATTCACTCACGACAAAGCGGAAAAACACTATTTAATAATTAATGCCCGAGTGTCACAATATTACCACTAATAACCAAAACTAAGCTGATGTAACTCTTCTTCCGGGTGCGGAGGCGAAGCACAAAAAAACAAAAACAAAAAAAAACGGCGAAATACTACCGACACTCACACATTTCGGGAGGGAGTCGATTGTGTTCACTACGTCTTACATAACGCACACGGAGATTTAATGATTTCACTGTTAGTTTAAGTTGAATTACGAATTATTGTTTGATTTTTTTTTCGCGAAAACGACGCAGCAAAAACAAAATACGTCAGTTTCAAAGCACGGCTTGCTGCGATCCTCCGCCATGCCTTGTCTAAAATATTGTATGCAAAAGCCGGACCTTCCTTGTAATATTTCTTGAAAGTTGTTGCTTCGTGTGTTTCTATAGAATTTTACAGGTATCAATATTTACATCACAATGAATATTCAGATTTTTCTTCTTGTGAATGCTGGAATCGATGATTTTCTCTGCTTCCATTTTTATAATACTTCCTGTTCCGTAGAGCTAACTTTATAATGCTTACAAAGTTTGTGCTTCATTATAGCCAAGAACCTTTTGTTCGGCGCCAACCCCGGGGGTTTTGGGAAATTTAGATCTTTCGGGACGATATTAACTCCATACGTCTTGTACCACTCCAAAACATCCTGGGAGTAAAGCCTTTCCACGTTAAATTTCGGACACCAAAATGATAGCAGCAAAAAAAAAATATTACACATAATTCAACAGAACCGATTCTTTATTTGACAATAATAGAGTTATATCTACATTAGAAACAGTTGATTAAGATGTTATTCCTTCTTTCTGTAAAATTCTCGAACTTTCTGTGGTACACCCGCCATCAGGTTCCGTACGGTATCCTCAGATACGCCCGCCGCGACGATTGGCCATCTTCTCTTGAAATCATCGGTACCATTTGCTGTCTTCTTAGTTTCGAAAAGTTTCCGCTTAACTAGAGCCCAGTACTTCTCTTTTGGGCGATGTTCTGGACAGTTTGGTGAATTGGCTCTTTTTGGCATGTATTTGACCTCTTATACCTTATATTTAGTAATTGGTATTGCGCTCAGTTAGCCATTATAATGAAGATTTTATTCCGACCTCTTGAAAATATTTCAAACTTTTGAGAGTGGGACTAATGCTTTTTGGCGAAATTAAATCGTATAAAATTTCATGAAGTTAGAGCACTACAAAGTTGATCGAAAATTTGCCTGTCCCGATCATTTTGTCTATCCCCTGTACATTAAAACATATTACATTATGAACCGAAAGCTGTCTACAAGCACATACTCATCTGGCATAACATTAGAAAAGGGAACATCTGTATTGGTAAACCCTCTGCATCAAGCAAAATGAAGTGGAAGGATTTTCCGTAGAGTTAACTGAAGAATATACAAACTACCAATGTCTTCTACAAACTCAAAAAGCGGTAAACAGAACCACAATTCAGTTCGTTTCACTGTTTACCACCAGGGTTGGGCCCTTTTCTGTGGTAGCATGAGATATAGCAAATGCTGTGAACTAAACAGAAATTGACAGCATCAAAAACAGACAAGTAAAGGTTGTACGGAATCAAATTGCACCACTTTTAAATGGCTGTAACTTTTTACCCGTTGGGTATTTTCTATTGAAATTTTGGGTGGAATTAGTTCAATGTGTATTTGTTTACGCTGTGTTAGTTTCACCAGCAGATGTGCAATCTTTGCAAAGATGAAGTCGGAAGAACAGCAGCGGCGCAAAGAAGTGTTGCGCACGTACCTCGAAAATCCGGATCTTTCTCATCGTGCCATCAGCAGGAAGCTGGGAATGGTACATTCTACGGTGTCTCGTGTTTTAAATCGGTACCACGAACGTTTGATCATCGATCGGAAGGAACAAAGTGGCAAAAATTGATCTCCGCATAGTGTTAAGGATCACAAGCGGGTAGTTCAAGCTTTCATGAGGAATCCGGACAGTTCAGTTGGAGATGTGGCGACGAAACTGAATCTAACGAAAACTTTCGTGCAGGATGCAAAAAAACGTGAAGGACTACACACGTACAAAGTCCAAAAGGCGCCTAATCGCGATGAACGGCAGCATACGGTAGGTAAAACACGTGCACGGAAGCTCTACACCCAGATGTTGAAGAAAACACATTGCCTCGTTATGGATGATGAGACGTATGTAAAAGCAGACTTCCGGCAGCTTCCGGGGCTACAGTTTTTCACGGCTCATCATTAATTCGATGTCCCTGAGGACGTTAGAAAGCAGAAGATGTCAAAGTTTGCCAAAAAATATATGATTTGGCAAGCAATTTGCTCGTGTGGAAAGTTTTTTTTGGAGCACCCCATTCGTGGAATGCCTCCAAAAGCGTCTACTTCCTCTTCCGAGGTCACACGATGTTCCTAAAATTTTTGGCCGGATTTAGCCTCGTGCCATTACTCGAAAGAGGTTTTGTAGTGTTACAAGGCTAAGGAGGTCAATTTCGTGCCGAAGCATCTCAATCCCCCGAACGCATCGGAACTGCGGCTTATTGAAAAGGACTGGGCCATCATAAAGCAGGCACTTCGGAAGCATCCTAAGGAAGTGAAATCGGAGGAAGATATGAAGAAAAAATGGATTGACACGCAAAAAAAAGTTGGTCCAAATGTTGTACAGGACCTTATGAGTAGTGTAAAGAAGAAGGTTCATGAATTTGGATATGGAATTGAGATTGAATAAAACAAACATAGGAAAATATTCATGTTTTATTTTACTCCCTAAAAGTTTGAAGATTATTGGTTGAACGGGCGAATTTTGCCGAATATTTGTGTATGTCGCAATTTCATTCCGTACACCCTTTATATCCAGCTGAAGTAAGTTACACTTCTAAAACTCCATTGTTACATTAAACATTATGCTGCATCTTTGTCGACACAAAAGCCTCCTACCTACCATAACCGCATCATTACTGTTGGTTTAAATCGATTCAAAGCGGCCAATAAGCAGAGTTTAAAAAACGTGTTTGTTTTCCCAATGTAGAAATCACACTTTGCAAGTAGCAACAGCATCCTTATAGTTTGTTCAAATCGGCTCAAATCGACTATCAAGTGGTGTTTAAAACATGCTATTTTTTCAATGTTCTATTAGCATCCCTTACAGTTTGTTTAAATCAGTACAAATCGACTCTCAAGTGTAGTTTGAAAATTGTTTGTTTTCCCAATGATGTGAACCAATATCACACTTTGTGAGTTGCTCCAACAGCAACCTTACTGTTTTTTTTTTAAAAATCAGTACCAATATTTTTTATTTTTCTCCTTAAACCAATTAAATAGAGAATAATCCGAAAACAACGATATACAAGATATTCAGCGTATCGTTTACCAAAACAAACCCTGCTGCCAACACAATCCTTTTATCCAACATCAAAGTGATTGCTCGAGGATTATTCGGCCGTCAGTACAGCGAGTATCACATCAACACATTCCAACACTTTCCTCATCTGACCTGCATTCCGGTAATGGTGGCACCGGTATGGCCTTAGTTCACCAGTTTTTAAACATTGCAGATGTTTGTCTCTGTGTAATAACACCTGATCCAACAAAAACGGAGTAGCAACCTCGGGCGGTCAATCATGCTCATGCTGCTCATGCTTTCTTGGCTTTTTGTACAGAGTTTTTTTTGTCACATGCAGTTTTTCTTTTGTGACATTCCGAACGGAATTGTTGGGCTTGCGTTTGAAGGCACCAACCTCGCATGTGATCCTTAACACTGTATGGAACACCTTTGCGTCCACACTCAAAAAAAATCGACACGTTGTTTTCACGTGAAACGCAAGTAATTTTCGTCCACTGTCAAAACCAGTAATAAGCACGTGGAATTCACGTAAAAGCTACGTGATTTCCACGTAAATCCACATTCTACGTGAAAATCACATAAATGTTACGTGATTTTTGACCTACAATTCACTGGCACGTAATGTTCACCTGATTTGACTGAAGATTTGGTTACGTGTTCAGGTGAAAGCTACGTAAAATTTCACGTGGAAACAACGTGTCGATTTTTTTGAGTGCACTCACTTGCTCACTTGATCCACAGTAAAAACTTCTCCGAAAAGTTTTATAACGCGAGAAACAGTCGATTGTTGTCTTCTCAACTTATTTACGATCACTTAGTGTAAAAGATGTGGTTTGTTGAAGTAAATTTACAAAATTTCCGGCCGCACTTCTTGTTCCTTCGACGGAATTAAAACTACTAGAAATTTCCAAATGAACCTCACGCAGGCCATTTGGTTATATTGTCTTCCGACGCTTTCTAGTAAAATGTATCTCCCTGCTGCAACAAACCATCAGGTCAAACTTTTGCTTCGATTTTGTTTCTACAGCCATAGGTAATTCTAGCACTGTTAGTGGGTACCCTTTAACATCACATCACATGAAACCATATTTTAGTCTGTTATCAGGGTATTGAAGTTGCAAACAACGACGACCACTCCCAGACAACACAGAATCGCATATGATAAAGACTGTATTCGATGAAATTTGGACACACAAAATAGGTCACCAAAAATTTTCCTTGAGCCCGATTCTTTTCAAACTTTCTGAAAATAAAGTACTACTAAATGGTTAAGTTTTGACATCATTGGTTTATTGAACCTCTTCTCCCAACCCAAATGCCCGCACCTTTGCCTTGACCCCTTTCATCAAATTTTGGGCAATGATAGGACCGACTTGCTTACTTACTTTTAACCACACTTTCTTTAGTTCAAGTTCATTTTCTATCAGTTTTGGAGTTTTAACGAGCTTTGCCTTCATGATTGCCCAAAATTTTTCAATTGGGCGAAGTTCCGGAGTGTTTGGAGGGTTGACGTCTTTTGGTACAAAAACTACATTATTATCTTTGTACCAGTCTAAGACGGGCCGGGCATAGTGGCAAGATGCCAAATCCGGCCAAAACAGTGTCGGGCCATCGTGAGATCTCAAGAAGGGCAGAAATCGTTTTTGGAGGTATTCGTCCTTGTAGATTTGTCCGTTGACGGTCCCAGAGGTGATGAAGGGCTGACTCATTTTGCCACATCCGCAGATCGCTTGCCAGACAAGGAATTTTTTAGCGAATTTCGACAGTTTCTTCTTCCGTACACTCTCCGGAACGGCCAACTTAGAGGTGGCGACGTAGTGTTCCTGTCCTGGCATTTCTTTGGTGTCGGCTTTAATGTAGGTCTCATCGTCCATCACAATGCAGAACGGTGCGAGCCACTCCCTGTACAGTTTTCTTGCACGAGTTTTGGCCACCGAGTTCTGTTTATCGCTCTGGTTCGGTGCCAGAACGTTTCATTGTTTTCACAAAACAAACTGAAACTTTTGCCTTTTTCGCAACAACCCTGATCGAAATGTTGGGATAACGCTTAAATTGGTTCAATACATCCTGGCCTTCTCCGGATTTGATGTGCCACGTTTTTGCCACATCCATTTTCCGCTTGGTTGTCTTACGGTCCTTGAACGTTTTGATCACATGAGATACGGTTGAATGTGCGATTCCGAGCTGTTTTCCGATCCATCGATGAGAAGCCTTTGGGTTTTCGAAGTGAGTGCCCAAAATTTGTTGGCGCACTATTTCTTCATTCGAAGCCATCACTGAAATCACTCGACCGATTTTCACGAAACTCATTACACAATTGACACAACACAATGAAATACATTCAGTTAAAATTTCAATAATTTTTACCCACACGCTAAAAAGTTGCGTGTGTCCAAATTTCATCGAATACAGTCTTTAGCGCATATGAGTACAACGTGGAGGCGATAAACGTTCATTCGTTCATCTAACTCCATGTTAAATGTACGCATATCGCCTCCACGTTATACTCATATCCGTTATTATATGCGATCTTGTGTTTACTGGGCTGTCAGTGTTATATCGAAATTAGACCGAAAAATTAAGTGTTGAGCTCAACACGCCATGGAAAATTAAAATGTTTTCCGCTAACTTAACCATCAAAACTGGTTTGTCTGGCCGATTTGAAACAATTGCGAATGATTCCAAGCTGAAAAAAAAACCAAGCAAGCGTGAAAATAGAAACATTCATCTCGCGCCCCGTTAACTCTCGCTTACTCGTGCTTAACGTGAATCGTGAAAAGTCACGTACCCTGGACTCCGCTAATTTACATTTCGTTCTGTGCCCAACCATTCACCGATAAATTTTATTTTATTCATTGCAACATGAGCAAGTAACACTTTGAGATGCTCTTTCACGTCGTCGTCGTTTTTGCTGTCACGTCCGACTGGCACAAACAGCTCAGAGTGGGTTTGCGCAGGGCATGCATGCCAGGAAGTCTGACAACAATGAAACGAACCAAGAAGCATCATTCTCCTTGCCACTCGCTCGCGGGCAATTTAAGTTGGGCGCGCGAAAGCACATGTTATTTATTCAGCGGTATATGACAACAATCAACCACCCAACCAGCTGCGCGAATTAACGAATCGTGTTTTCGAATTACGAAAAGCTCCATCCCCGCCCACCACTCGTAAATCGATTTCACATTCTGTGTATTGAGGAAAAAGTTGTAACTCAACATGAAATCACGTTCACTTCTATCAAAGAAATGTGCTCCGTTCTCTTTTGGGATTCCTCGCTGAGCCGACCTAAGCGGTTTCGATCGTGTGCTACAATGGCTGGAATCGGAATAAATGGAGAGCTTTTTTGTGTTTTCGAGCAAACGAGCTTTCTCGAGAATGTGGTCCATTCAATCGCCCTCATGCCATGTGTAGCTCCATAGCGGTACCAGCGTTTGAGATCAGATCAGATCAGCGGAATTCGTTTTATGCAGATTATCGCAAGTCGATTCGGAGGTCGTTGATCTCTTGGAAATCGATGTATGAAGCGGGGTTGTCTCAATTGGTCTGAAATGTATGTTACTTAAAGGAGGTTTTGGTTTTTTATTCTAGAGATTTTCAGCCCTTCTCTTCGCTTGTTAAAAGGACGTATTCGTTTCAATCCAACCAATTGACATCAACAGGTGCTTTCGCTAATAACCGTTACCGTATTTCACGAATTTCTCCCACACGCAGCTTCCAGACACAGCTGGATTAGCCTGCAAAAACAATCATGTAATAAATTAGCTATTAGCGTGGAATAATTAGCGCGGAATTCCCTTACCCTTGTGCAGATGCAGTAAGCAAGTAAGCAAGTAAGCAGCATGAGAAGAAAAACAACAGTTCCAACGATTCTTAGCACATATTTATCTGTGCTGCCACTGCCTTTAACTGGCCGGTGCTGGTCTGCATTCTAGGAATATTTTCCTTACGGCGCGCAAATGCAATTATCATTATCCGAAAATTGCTTTATTTTCCAGCGTCTATTATTCAATTATAACTCGGCGGCTTTTTTCATCACTGTCGAACGCTGAATGGTGTTGAATCTGGCGTATGTGAACTCAACTCCACTCAGTTCAACACACGCTCGGATGCATCTCATTTGAGGGGTTCTGCGAGCGAGAACAGGTTGGTAATGGAATTTCGATCATCAACAGCCACAAGCGGGGAAAGTGTGGCAGGGAATCGGAATTGGAATCTGTACAAATGTGCTCGATGCAAAGTGCCAATTTCTTACGGGATTTAAGCGGGTATAATCTGGCGAATCTCGGAAATGGAAAAAAAGATACCCCATGGGCAATTCTGGCCGGTTTTTGGTTTCCGCTTTTGGAAATTCGATTGCATGCTTCATTTGAATGGCATCTGGTTCACTTTGATGCGGCAAGATAAGTTTGTTTAAATTTTGTTCGAAACGTAGCAAAGTACAAGCAGCTTCCGTGAAAACCCGAGCTCATAAGTTTAACGATGGATTTTCTTGTCGGGTATATTTCGGATCCCAGAAACGGACAAACGAATGCGATTTTCACAAAATCTTCTCAGTGACGTACTCTCAGATATATATAGATTGATTTTTTTGTAACCACGAGAGTAGAGAATAAAGAAGGTTCCTCCATGTCACAGAAATAGAATTTGTTAATTGAAATTCGTCATAGGGAATGGCAATTAATTATTTTCATCATGTACAAAAAGGCCTTTTTACACCCCCCCCCCCCTTCGTGATGTGTTTTTTTTTTTTTGTGGTTTTAAAAATTTTGTTGTGGGTATTATGGGGATAAAAACCAACCAAACCCCCCCCCCCCTCTTTTTTTTTTTTTAATAATTGATTTTATAGTTGGTTTTTTTTTTTTATTATAATTTTTTTTTTTTTTTTTATTTTTTTTTTTTTTTTTTTTTTTTTCACTAGCTAAACCCGGTGCGTGCGCTGCTACACTTGTAACTAAATGAAGGAAAATTTAGTATAACTGGCACGTTTATGGTTTTTTTTCGGAATGATTTTTTTTTCTTGAATAAGCAGGGGTTCAAACTTCTATCAAAATATGCTTCTTACCCGAGATATACACGTTTTGTGTTTAAGTAACCTGTATAGTTCTCATTTTGGGTAGAAATTTGTGTTTCATTTGCATGGGAGCCCTCCCTTCCAGATGGCGTGGTTTCTCAAACCACCATACAATCATTCCCTACAAAACCCCCCACATGCCAAATTTGGTTCCATTGGCTTGATTAGTTCTCGAACCATCACACTGAGCTCTTCGATTATAATAAAATTTTGAGTTTCATTTGTTTGACCCCCCCCCCCCTTCAGAAAGAGGAGGGGTCTTGAACCACCATAGAAACATTCTTGCCTTCAAAACCCCCCACATGCCAAATTTGATTCGATTAGCTTGATTAGTTCTCGAGTTATGAAGAAATTTGTGTCTCATTTGTATGTGAGCCCCCCTTCCTGAGAGAGTAGTGGTCTGAAACAATCATAAGAACCTTCCCCAGCCCCAAAATCCCCTTCATATAAATTTTCACTTTGGTCGGTTCAGAACTTTCCGAGTCTATAAGGGTCTGACAGACAGAAATTCATTTTTATGTATATAGAAATCTAGCCTCCAAAAACCCCCATTTGCTAAAAGTGGTTTCATTTACTTCATTAGTTCTCGAGTTATGCAGAAATTTGCTTTTTATTTGTACAGCCCCCCCCTCCTCCTTCAAAATGGGGAGGGGTATTGAACTGCCATCGAAACATTTCTTGCCTCCAAAAACCTCAACAAGCCAAATTTAGTTTCATTTGCTTCATTGGCTCTCGAGTTATGCTAAAAACTATGTTTCATTTTTATGGGAGTCTCCCCTTCCAGAAAGCGGAGGGGTCTCAAACCACAATAGAAACATGTCTTGCCTTTAAAAACGTCCACCTGCCAAATGTGGTTCCATTTACTTGATTAGTTCTCGAGTTATGCAGAAATGTGTGTTGCATTTGTATGGAAACCCCCCTCCCGCCCCTTTCAGATGGCGGAGGAGACTTAAACTTCCATAAAAACATTTCTCTCCTCTAAAAACCTCCACATGCCAAATTTGGTTCCATATGCTTGATTAGTTTTAGAGTTATGCACAAATTTGTGTTTCATTTGAATGAGAGCCGCCCTCTTGGAGGGGTCACGAGTTACCTTTGAAACATTTTTTTGCCTTCAAAAACCTCTACCTGCCAAATTTGGTTCCATTTACTTGATTAGTTCTTGAGATATGCTGAAACTTCTGTTTCATTTGTATGGGAGCCTCCCTTTCTAGAAGGGGGAGGACTTTCGCATGCTAAACTTGGGTTCCTTTGCTTGATCAGTTCTCGAGTTATGCAGAAATTTGTGCTTCATGTGTATGGGATCCCCCCTTTCTAGAGATGGGAGGGGTCTAAAACCATCATAAGAACCTTTTCCGGCCCCAAAAACCCCTGCATACAAATTTTCAAGCCAAACGGTCCTTCCGCTCGCGAGTTAAATCGTGATAAAGGAAACCCCAACTCATTTTTATTTATATAGATGATTTGTCAAGCAACCCTCACAAATCCGGACCGCTGTCATTAAAGAATTGTTTGAGTTACCATTTTCAAAACTTCAACGAATCAAGCTTGGATAATTCCGGTCCATCCGCTCGAGCGCAAGCAAAATTTTGAGTTTTTCAATCCACGGTGTGTCACTTTCTGACTGACCTCGCCCGGAAACCTGGAAGTAACAGACCGGCAAAGCCAACGGATTCCAAAACACAAGCAAAAGTAGTGGGTCTTTTCAAGCAAAATTGAACGCTTTCATCGAGGGAAGCGGTGGAAAAGGCAAATGTTTCGCAATTCTCCGTCAAAAACCAGATTGCATTCATTTTCATTCTATTGGTGCAACAGCATTACTATTTCAAAATCTCGTCTAAAACATTTCGCAAATGTACTCGGTTCATAACTGCTTCTCTCAACCACACTCGTCAGAAGCTGCTGCACCTGATCCGCCCGCTTCGCTCGCTGTGCTGCACGTCTTTTCGTACCGACCAGATTGCAGACGAACACCATCTTTCCAAAGTTGCTGTCCGGCATCCTTGCAACATGCCCTGCCCAACGTAATTGGCGAACACTTTCTGGATGCTGAGTTCGCCGTTGAGTTGAGCGAGCTCGTGGTTCATCCTTTGCCGCCACACACCGTTCTCCTGCACACCGCCAAAGATGGTCTTAAGCACGCGACGTTCGAAACCACCAAGTGCTTGCCGGTCCTTCTCGAGCATTGTTCACGTCTCATGACCGTAGAGAACCACCGGTCTTTTCAGTGTTTTGTACATGGAACATTTAGTGTGGGGGTGATTCGTTTTGACCTAAAGTGCTTCTGGAGCCCATAGTAGGCACGACTTCATCCACCGCCTTGAAAATATCCCCGTCTACCATAACGCTGCGGACACTGGCGGGCCCTGTCCCTCATACTAGCATGTACTTTGTTTTACACCACATTCACCACCAGTCCGACTCATGAAAATTCGCGTTCCAGTCGGGTGTACAGTTCTGCGACAGTTCTAAAGTTTCTGAGCTTTCCGGGGAAGCCGTTTCTGTCCACAATTCTCGTAAATCTGTGTGATACTGTCGTACGTCGCCTAAAAATCGATGAACAGGTGATGCATTGAGACCTAGCTTTCACGGCATTTTGGAGTATCTACCGTACAATTAAGATCTGTGATCGAGCGCCCAATCATTTAAAATGCTTTAGATGGTTAAGATCCAAGTTTTCAAAAATGGGGCCAAAAGGCGGGCCCAAAAAAAAAAAAAAAAAGGGGGGGACCCGTTGGGGGAACGGGAAAAGAAAAAACCGGGGGGGGGGGGGGGGGGGGGGGGGCTACTGAGCTATGGGATTTCTAACTATGGAAATTATTAATTGGACAAGTAAATTGGAGGAATAATGGGAAATTTATTTAAACGGAAAAACGATAAAATCGGCTGTGTGGTGGGTTTATTGGGCTATTCTAGTGGGTGGTATGGATGTCGTTGGGTACGTGCCATTGCTGCCGTTGGACGAGCGCTAGTTGATGACCATGAAGAACTCGTAAATGTCGATGGCGTCTTCTTACCAACACGGACAATGACAGTAAGGCTTTGTGCGGCTTCAAACCAACATTGGCGGATACTGGTGGATGGGGGTTGGTTCTTGTCTTCCTTCTTAGTCTCTTTCGGCGGACCACGGCAAGACCGTCTTTGGCCGCGCCGAGAAGGGAACTACTTTCCTTGGTGGTTATGGTCCTCAGACCAGAAAGTGGACCTAGTTCTTTACGTTTAGGCGTAGACGTCCTGCAGGGCAGTTCATCTAGGCCAGAATCGTGTTCTGTGTGGGCCGCCGCAATATCGGTGAAGGCCGTTCGGAGTGGAACTGTCCCGAAAACTGTACAACAGTACAAAAAAAGGTCCTGTGTGAGAACAGAAGTGAGAATTTTCTCAAAGGGAACAAGGACAATATTCGCATTACCTGAATCTGGGATTGCAAGATGCCAATTTCTAATTAATTCACTCACTTCTCGACACACTTCACACGAACGCCAAATTAAAAAAGAGGAAGGGGGGCCAATTTTTTTTTTACCCCCCCATAATTTTTTTTTTTTTTTTTTTTTCTCCTCTCTTATTTCTTCCCCCCCCCCCTGTGTAGATGCAGTTTTCCTCCAATACCACAGTTGATTGACCCACTTCAGCCCACTAGTTACTAACAAAGTTCGGTATTTTCAAATTCAAATTTCCCTAATAATTTTTTTTCTTATTCCTATTTCCCTACTAACCCATTAACCTATAAGAAACCCAATAGTTCTAAAAACATTACACATGCACAACAACAACAACAAATCTAAAATATTTTAACAACGGTTACAAACCATTTAGTCCAACCAACTCAACACTTCATGCTGATTGATTTTATATAATTATTCCATTAACCAAATATTTCAATTTACTTTCAATTTTTGCCAAAGCTGACCACCTTACGTCACCAGCCAGCACATCCCAGTCACGATTACTTGATCAGGAAAAAAAAATAGAAAGGAAATGCAAAGCGTGTAATCAATTACCCAAACTGACAGTCCGAAAAGTTGAGCAATTCCAAGCCCATTTGAAATTACCGATTTATACCTAGCCCCGGATAACGAAACGCGCGAAGGCCTACGAGAAATCAATCACCAGAATGTGGAACTTGCCATAACTCGTGATTAAATGTTACCCAATATTTCATGGATGTTAGGGTCCAATCCGAGTCGCCAACGGGGTTTCTTTTTTTTTCATCACAATGATACAGTCCGTGTAAATTATGATTTCCCCTCGAGTCGCAGTTCCCATCAACAACTTCGAGCCATTGATTAATATCGGCAACCGGCTCAAGCGCAACTCCAAAAATGGTAGCCCCTAAAAATCAACCTGTGCGTGAGAAATCCGTTCCAGCAACGGTGCGGCAGCACTCGATGGCAGTTGGGTCAAAAGTCTCTTGCCAATGCCAAATGTGATTAGTACCCTGCGCAAGCCAGACTCATACAGTTAATTAAGCGTGAAACGGAAGTTTTATCCAATAATAATAAACGTGTCCGGTCGTTGCTGGATGAGGAGCTGATTGATGCACTGCTCAATCCTCAGTCGAGGTTTTTCATCTCTTCATCAGTGCGCAAGCATTATCGAAGCAGAATGAGCAATTGTGTTCGTTTTCAAAAATCGAGGCCTCAGATAGCTTAGTCGGCTTAACTCCGGTTCCACCAAGCCGATGGTGACGGGTTCGATTGGTGAGGTAGGAAAGGGCATGTTAAAGTTTAATACTGAACACCGCCGTTGAGAGTCAGCAAGATCAATCTCTTTAGAAGTGTAGAAGGCCAGGGGGGAAGAAGAAGTCCATTCCCAATTCGATCTAGTTCACATAGGAAAGAGAGCAGTTTTTCAGCGGAAAATTAGCTGAAGTAGATGGAAGAGCAGTGAGGAGAATAACGCAAGATCACTCACATGGCCGGGCAGACCAAGTAAGCGTAACTGAGAAGCGCAAATCGTTTATGATTTTTTTTTGGAAGCCGGAGATTGGCAATTGTCAGTTTGCGGAACAACCGAGCGTGAGAAAGTTCCGTTTAGAGGGGCATGAGTTGTTGGTATTTACCAGGTATCGTGGAAACCCGCATATTATGTGTGTCAATTCTACTTCTTGAAACAAACTAACGGTGCTACGATGTTATTTTTTTTTTTATTACGAATTATCAACACCATTTTCAAATAATCCCTTGATAGCACCCACGAGATGAAATCCAAATAGTCTCCAACGCCGCCAAAGGTTCAATTTGGGTGTAAATTTTACGACCCATTCCAATTTCAATCTGATAATACAGATTTATTGCTCGGCCTCCAATAATATTTCTTTTATAGTCTCGTGACCGCATCTCGGGACTTCCAACTGGAATCTACAAGTTCACAGCCTATTCTCCAAACATCACCTCCACCATGAACCCAATGCTGTTCAGTGACCTACAAGAGGTGCCGTTATCTTGATAGACTATTAACACCTTCTCGAAGAATGCCTCGTCTAACATCCATCGTCGAGCCGTCCGTGGACAAAAGGCCACCGCAATCATCCCATAGGGCCGATCATTTCCTCCCACTTTATTCCGTTTTCTAATCTATCGTCCGATGAACCACCACATTCTCGCTCGAAAGGCACACTAATTAGCGCCTCTCGACATGTAGGTACACACAAAATCATCGAAAATCTAATACTCTGGCGCACCGAAGACCCATAATCATTCCCTTCGCGCGCTAGATTATTACACACAGTCGATCGGTGGGTGGTAAGTGGAAGAGGAAGGAACCCAAGGGTCCCCGGAAGATCCCCGCAGTTGCACACGATCACGCGCGGTTCGAAGAAAACCAGTTCTTCCGCACCTCGCCACTTTCCACCAGAATGGGCGCTCGAAGGAGATACGGAGACGACGACGACGACGACAACCAACAACAAAAGCCGGGGTGAAATTGAGCCAATTTTACGTCACAGCCACTAACCACATAGGGCTTTGTCGGACTTATTTTTATCCATTTTTCGTTGTTGTACTCCATTCGTTTCGTGTGTGCAAGAGGAGGAAGAGAGCGCGCGCGAAAGCTCCAGGCAGTTCGACGATGGCAGGTGAAATTCTTTAACCCGCCCTCGGATCAGTCTCCCCTTCACCAATCTTCTTTGTTGTTATGTGTTTGTCCTTTCTCCAGCGGCGGCGGCGGCGGCGCAGTTGGATCTTCCGACTCCTTTCTTTCGATGCTCGTCTCTCTTTCTTCCGATTTCAATGTTCGAGTGGCTGCATTTCGATCGACTGTGTGGGTCGTTTTGTTTTGCTGTTTGGAACTTGTGCACTGTACATAGGAAAATGTGGTCGATCGTTCACATTTTCTTTGATTGAATCCGGATTCAATAGGAAAAAATCAAACGAATTTAACGGCAGCCCTAAGTTTGAACCTTTAAACTGAAGAAATGATCCATGAAAAAATGAAATTCGTTCCATAAAAAACGTATTTACGACCCATAAGGCTCTGATGAAATTCTATTAAAAAAAATTAAAAAGATCCATAGAATACAGCAATGTGATCCATACTTCATATAAATTTTAACAAAAAAATGTCAAAAATGTACCTTTATATATCTAAGGTATGATCGATAAAATTTGACGGATTACCCATAAACATATTGCAAATGTTAAAAGGTTCAATATCATTCCTTAAACTTGTAAAATTAGGTATTAGGTATTAGGTAATAAGTATGAAAAACGAACAAAAAACTTCTAAATATGGTCCATAGCAAATCAACTTTGTGCATTTAAAATAATATGTATGATCCATAAACTATGCCACAATTATTCCAATTTTGGGTTAATTTTTTTTTTAATTTTGGCTACGGGGAAATCGATCCTTGACTGCGCTACTACTCAGATCTATTAACATGTCCGTTCCTTCCAAAGTAGCAATTAAAATGCAAATTAGTTTTATTCATGTTTTATGGTAGTTTTATCAAAGCATTATGGAGTTCATCCGGTTTTATCAGAGCATTTTCCAAGTTAAGGTGGTTTTAATTCATTAACAATTCTTAAGAGTGATTAAAGAACACTTGGAGAAACCTCCATAAAACTACATCATTTATAAGTGTAATTCACCTTATCAGTAATTTTATAAGATACTTGATCCCCCTCTCAAGACAGCGTTTCGCAACTTGCATAAAACCTGATAAAAGTTTTGTAAATTTTGTCATCTTCTTTAAGATGAATGTATCTTGGAAATGCTGCCATAAAACTCTCTTAGAACCATTTGATTTTAAATAAGAGCACATACTCTTGAGAAAGAACATCATGTGAAAAATAAACAAACTGTCACAATGGACGTCCACAGGTGGAAGAAATTAAAAACTAGTGGAGCGTTCAAGCGGAAAATCAATAGAAACCTATCCAATATATTGAATACTCCTTCATCTCAGCCACCAACGACAATTTTTTTTTTGACCATTCCATTGGATTCGCTGCCTACTGAGACTAACTTGTCAAAAGGGTCTATGCGTTATGCGTCCTATTTTTTGTAACGAAAAAAAAATTAAATGGTGCAATGTGTCGCCAGTTGAAAACCGAAATGCATAACTCATGATATTTGATTTTATGCCAGTTGTGAAAGTTAAACCTAACGTCTCAGGTAGTGCGTTATATGGCGCACCACCGTGGAAATACAGCGCAGTACTTTTGACGTAAGCTTTAATGTGCACTACGATTGTAAAATGTTATGTTAATGTTGAATTCTCCCGAGTCGTGCATTTCAGTTCCCAATAGGCTACACAATATTTATACTCGTTGCAAGTAAAAATTAGTATATCATCTGAGCGAAAATCGATTTTTCCCATGATCCGCCCCTTTAACCAAAAGGGGGAAGGGGGGCGGGGGATCGCGGGGTGCTCCACTACACAGTCCTCTTTTCACAACATTATTTTGAGAAAGAGAAAAATCTCTTTTGGTTCACTTGTGTTTTTGTTTCTGGGGGAATTTTTTTTTTTTTTTTTTTCCCAAAATTATTTTTTGATTTTTTAAGTTTGTTTTTTTTTTTTTTTTTTTTTTTATTCTGGTGTGTGTAAAAAAAAAAAAATATAATTTATAAAATATGCATAGGCACTTTTGATTTGAACGTTCACATCTTTGTTT
Source organism: Aedes koreicus (assembly GCA_024533555.2). Classification (NCBI taxonomy): domain Eukaryota; kingdom Metazoa; phylum Arthropoda; class Insecta; order Diptera; family Culicidae; genus Aedes; species Aedes koreicus. Next base: position 97,242 of record JAHHFK020000420.1, read on the forward strand.
ATGATGTGCGTTCTCCACACTGATTTTATGGCTATCTTACGAAAGACTTGTTTACCTTAAGCAATTCAAACAAGTTTTATTCAAGCGTTACTCTTCTTTTTCAAGAAAAAAACAAGTAAAGATGAACTTATCGCGCTCCTCAAAAAATCGTGTTAGTCTTGTGCAAGAAATATTAGTTTTATATGAGTTTTATGGTAGTTTTAGATAAAACCATTGAAAAAATGGCGAGCTTGGCTTAAGAATGTGCACACCAAAAAGTAGTCAACGGGAAATTAGTGGTATTAAATGGAAAATATGAGAAAATCAAAAGTAAATCATTTATTTAAGACTTCATAAAAATACAAATATAAAACATATACAGTTAAGTCAATTTGACCTGTTATATCCAAATGCCCGCACCTTTCGTTTGACACCTTCCATCAGTTTTTGCACAGTGTCATCCGTCACCAATTTTGCAGCTTTCTGCCAGTTACGCCTGAAGCTTTTCTCATCAATTGCTACGCTATTCGTTTTTCGAAGATTCCGATTGACCAGAGCCCAATACTTTTCGATCGGACGGAGTTCTGGCGAATTTGGCGGATTGCAATAATTTGGGACAATATTTACACCATTAGCAATGTACCAATCCTTAGCCAGTTTTCCATAGTGGCAAGATGCCAGGTCAGGCCAGAACAGCACCGAACCGTTGTGTTCCCGAATGAACGGCAACAGTCGTTTATTCAGACACTCTTTTACGTAAATTTGTCCATTTAGAGTGCCAGTCGTGATGAAGATGTCGCTTCTGAGACCGCATTCACATATTGCCTGCCATACGAGGTATTTTTTTTGGGAACTTCGACAATTTTTTTTTTGCTTAAAACGATCAGCAACATTTCCTCTTTGCAACGAGGTATAAAACTGTAGTCCCGGTATCTGCTTAAAGTCAGCTTTGCAATATGTTTCGTCGTCCAATATTATGCAGTCGTATTCCTTCAGCATAGTGTCATATAATTTTCTCGATCAAGATTTTGCGCCCTTGTTCTGGCTGTCGTTACGATTTGGAGCAACACCTACTTTGAATGATTTCAAGCCAGCACTTTTCTTCACTTTCTGGACGAACGATGGAGACATTTTCACTTTTTTCGCCACATCACGAACGGAGATATTCGGTTTCTTCTTAAATTCTTTAATCACTTTCTTCCTCTCCGCGACGAAACGAGAATCATGGTTACCTCCAGAACTGACCTTTCTCTTTAAAGTTAAGCGCTGCTGAAAGTTTTTTTAGCACTTTAGTAACCGTCGATTTTGCGATTTTTAATGACTTGGCAATATCGCCGTGCGACATATCTGGATTTTCCACTCTTTTGTGCAAAATTGCTTCGCGCACGCGTTCTTGATTCGACGCCATTTTACTGAATAAAGGTTACTGTAGCCAAACGACGTCTTCATCATAGCACACATACATTAATATTCATGTAGTAGTGATCGGATTAGAAGCGTCACGGAGAAGTTCTTTGGGGTTTCCGGCTTTTTTTTTTTTTTTTTTTTTTTTCTCTTAAAAAAGTTCCATTTAGCAGAACAAATACAAAAATGGAATCTTCGAAACATATTTGTGACGGACTGGAAGTGTTCTTAAAGAGGAAAATCATAAAACTACCAAAACTTGTGATAGTTTTATCATAGTTTTAAGCATGTCCTGCATGTCATTACAAGTATGTACCGATAAAACTATCAAGTTTTAAGCGAATCTTGGGAAATAGTCTTGAGAACCTCCTGTAGTATAGGCCTTTTTGAACTTATGAGGGTTTTATGGCTGTTTTGTCGATGTTAAGTAGAATATCTAGTTTTATGCGTGGTTTTATCAAATAAGTCTTGAGAACTTCTTCAAGTGTACCTTAAAATTGAATTTGTTACTTGGATTTAGCTATGCGGCTTAAATATTGCTGTAAAAGAAGGATCGCTTAGGAGAAGATTTTCAATTTTTACTTTTGCGATCTCACATTCTTTTACGACAGCAACTGCAACACATCCCGAGCAAAGGATTATACCAAATTGATAACAAATTTTAATACCAGGTTATCGTTTTTTGATCACTGAATATGTTATCATTGAGGCTGAATAAGCAGCCAAAATAACAGAATAAATAACAAAAAAATACTCGTTGAATATCATAATAATAGCTTATTTTGTTATTACTGTGAACATCTTGATAACAAATCCCTGTATTGTAAGCAACTTTATTGAAATAGTATCATATTATGTTATCAATTTGAAATCAAATTCACATGCTAATATCTGAAAAAAAATTTTTTGAAAAAAAGCATAATTTCTTGTTTAAATATGCTGGTAATATTCATAGTTTGGCATTTAACTAATAACGTTCGTAGAAAAATGTATGTTGAAAATGATAACATATGATAACAAAATTTGCCAATGGTGATAACTAAATTTGTTATGCGATAACAGCGGAAATCAAAACGATATCTGGGATAACAGAACTTGTTACTTATATGATACCAGCTTTTTATTTTCCTTTGCTAGGGATGTTTCCCAATAAATTTGGTAAAGAGCACTAGTGCACGTAAAGATTTGCAGGTCAAATTTAAGGTTTGATCAAACTGTTATTTAATTTGTTTTAACAAAATTATGCCGGGGAAACGCTTGCCGTTCAATTCGCTATCGCTCGTCGGACCTAACTACAAAAAATATCCTCCGTTTGCATTATACCGGGCAAATGCTTGAATCAGTCTTTTGCTTGGAGACGATGTTGAAAACATCGGCCGCTTACTACCGCCTTAGTTCTTCAATCCTCAACTGCTCAGCAGGCAGCATTGGTATTTCTAGCACTTGAAATAGAGCAAAACAAATGGGGGGTCTTTTGTCACATTGTGCAAAGGACCGGGGGGGGAAAAAAGGGGGGAATTTTGGGGGGGGGAAGTTGGGGGGTGGGGGGGGCTTTTGGGGGGGGGGGGGTGGGGGGGGATTATTGCAAAAAATTTTTTTTTTTTTTTTTTTTTTTTTAAAAATTTTTTTTTTGGTTTTTTTTTTGAAATTTTTTTAAAAAAATATTTTTTGGGGGGGGGTTTTTTTTTCTCTGTAAAAATAATTTTTTTTTAATAAAATTTTTTTGTGTGTGTGTTCCCGACCAGAAGGGCATAACATAAAAATATCAAAATTATAACAAACCTTGTTACGCCTAACTGATTATGATATAAATTTGTTAAAAATGTTTTCATCTGAATAATTGTGTAACATACTTATAACAAATTAAGATATAATACCCTGGGAGGCACAATCTGCGTGAAGAAATAGATTAATTATAACAATAGCTGATATAATTTTGCTACATCGTAACAAAACTGTTACAAATTTTGTTTTGTTTATGTTATGTCTATATCATAGTTTGCTAATATTTTGTTACCTCTTAAGGATTTTTTGTAACAATTTCTGTTATTTTAACTACATCCGCGATCTAAATTCTAACAACCTCTGTTATAAAAAAGGCATAACTGAATAACAACACTTGAAATTATTTTGTTATTTCCTTCTGGTCGGGTTTCTTATCAAATGTACTCAAATTTCAAGATGTTGTTCAGGACACGATTTGAAATCGTTTAAACATAGGGGAGAAAGCATTTCAAATTTTTTTTTAGTTTAAGGGGGGTGTTAGGGGTAAATTTCCCTATTTTCATGGGCCAAAAATTTGAAAAAATAGTGAACAAAAATCAAAAATGGAGGTGTAATTTTTGGGGGGTGCCCTTTTTTTTTGGTGCACGGAGGTTTTTTGTTGTTTGTTTTTTTTTTTTTTTTTTTTTTTTTTTTTTTTTTTTTTGTGGGATTGACAATTTTTGGAAGTACATATAACGTATTCAGAGACGATAGAAATTTTCATGCGTCTCAGAAGAAGTCAGGTGGCGGAGTTCTAATAGCTCTTTCAGCTGATTTCAATTCAGAAATTATTCCCACATCCAAATTTAAAGAATTTGAGCATGTTTGGGTGAAATCACACATAGCAGGTGAAACGCATGTGTTCGCCTCTGTGTATTTTCCACCAGACCATGCTAAAAAAAAAACACTTATGAATGTTTCTTCCAAATTGCTGAGCAAATTTTATCTCAACTTCTTCTCAACACCAAGCTGAATTTATTCTGGACTCTGAAAATCAAAGTATCTTAATCGCAGTCGTTGGGGATAACGAAACTTTGCAGTTCATTTTTGACCAAACGGCCAATTCGAGACATAACCAAATTAATCCCATAAAAAATCAACAAAATTGTTATTTGGACTTTTTATTTACGAAGACTTCTGTGTGACGGAATCATTAACTCTATTGTGCGAAAATGAAACGTTTCACACAGCAATCAAATACTCTTTATTCCTACATGAATACCAAAAACCCAACGACTGCGAGTACAAGGAAGTCTTTGAATACCAATTAGCGAATTATGAAACATGAAACTTAAATTAAGCAATGTAGATTGGCAAATAATTTCAAGGAATGAAGGAAATGTCGAAACTGCTGTAGACATCTTTTACACAATTTTAACAGAAATTATTTCACAAGAAATAACTCTGAAGAAAAAACGGCGTCACAGAAACACTAAATATCCAATCATAACAGGTATAACAGAAAAATAAAACATCTAATTAATCGCATGCAAAAAGCTCATAAAACCTACAAAAAAACAAAATAACAGTGACAATTTAGCAAACTATTAGGACATATGCGATCAATTGAATTTTGCCACCAGTAATGCATTTGAAGACTATAATTCAGAAACAGAGCTTGAAATAAAGTCTTGTCCAAAGAACTTCTTTAATTAAGTAAAAACCAAATTAAAATCCAACAATTTTCCCTCAAAAATGCATCTTGACGAGAATGTTGGGAATAGCTCGGAAGAAAATTGTAACCTATTTGCAATTTTTTTCCAAATCTATACAGTAATCGCGATTACTTTGCATTTTATCCAGAATTGCCAAGGGACATTGGCGTCAATCAGCTTCAAGTGCAGGATATTTTACAGACTCTAAACAATTTAGATACCTTGAAAGGTCCTGGACCAGACGGAATTCCTCCAGTATTTATGAAAAATCTAGCAATTGAACTTACTGCTCCACTGTTTTGGATTTTTAATATGTCATTGAAATCTGAAAACTTCCCAAAAATATGGAAAATTTCATTTTTAGCCCCTATCTTTAAATCTGGAAGGAAATCAGACGTACGTAATTATCGTGGTATAGCCATTATCTCATGCATTCCAAAACTTTTCGAGGCAATTGTCAACGAAAAATTATTTCAACAAATCAAAAATAGAATAACTGACAAGCAACACGGCTTCTTTAATGGTCGTTCGACCTCAAAAAATTTGCTTGAATTCATTGACTATTCATTAAAGGCGATGGATAATGGATACCACGTAGAAGCTCTTTATACAGACTTTAGCAAGGCATTTGACCGCATGAATATTGCAGCATTGTATGGTCTCCTTTTTAATCACGCACGAAGGAAGAATAGAATCAGTACAAAAGCAATTTTTATTACATGCCCTTCGTAAACTAGGTTGGACTTCATTTCCTCTTCCATCATATGAAGCACGCTGCATGCTTACACTGAAAATTTATTTTCGTAAATTAGCTTTCACTCGTTTCGTAAACATGGATTGTGTACATAGAACAAATGTCTCGTAAATTGTATGAAACATTCATATGTCATCAAACAAAATGCTATCATTACACCTTTAATGCTATGCACTACTACGCACAAAATGAATTTCGTGAAGACCAGCTTATCGCTGCGTCTCTTCAATGGTGTTGCTGCTGTGATGGGCGGGAATCATTAATTTATCCCAAAATTGAATAATAATCAAGTAACTTTTCATGAGTCATGGGTTTCGTGAAATCAACCACGGACTCAATAACAGCTCTTCCAAAAAATGTAGGATCGAAACCCATGTCAGAAACAATTAAAAAAATAAAACGCTGAACAACTCCTCGTGGTTGCGCTTTTTTTTTCAATTATATTTTGAGCCTAAAATAACGTCTGTCAGTCGTTCACGCAACCACCAGAGAGACGTTTCTTTTTTATTGGTAACAAATTACTCGTAGCTCTTTGTATTGTTTTCGTACAATGAACAAATGTTCTTTCTTTGTCAACAAATGCTTGTGCTTTTGACAGTTGCGCGTGTGGCATTAAATACGACGGTAGCTTCTTTAAAAGTACAAATCAGCTTCGTTGCAGAAAACAACGAATAGATTTGTTAGTCTTACCTTCGATTTCGTAATATAAACAAAAAATAATTTTCAGTGTATAAACATCCAGAAATTAAAAGAGCGCCGTGAATATGCAATGGTTTCATTTGTAAACGATATTGTTTCGCAGCGCATTGACTCCGCAGTACTTTTGTCAAAATTAAATTTCTATGCGCCTACTCGACAACTAAGAAATCGAAATTTGTTTTCTATAAACTGCGAAACCATTGCCTTTAGAATGTTTAGGCATAAACTTAAACAATATTTTAACACCATTCGGAATCACAACTCCTAGGAAGAAATAATAGAAAAGCAGACATTACTTAGTTTTTATTTCTTATCCCATAATTCTAAGCAAAAAATCCGAACAATTTTATCGATCATACCCTAGGTATATAACGGTACATTTTTGACATTTTATTGCTAAAACTTACATAAAGTATGGATCACATTGCTGTATTTTATGGATCATTTTCATTTTTTTAATAGATTTCCATCAGAGGAAAAACGTTCTGGCTAGCGATGGTCAATACCCAGGTAACCATTAAGCAGTTCCAAAGCGTCTTTACGGCAGCCTATCAAGCAATTAAGTCGCCTTAAATGCAACATAAATGCCACTTTTGGCCCAATATACGACTGCTTTACTGCAATGCTATGATAATGCTTCATTAATGCTATTTTGCATTCGAAATGCTTATTACAGGATACAAGCGTTTAAATAGCATTTGAAAAGCAACTCTACAACATATAGCATTCAGGATGCTGATATAATGCTAATATAATGCTTTTAGCATCTGAAATGCAGATTAAGGGTTGATTTACTGCATATGCTAATGTGTATTCGTTACCTGGGCACTTTCAAGAATAAATATGTTACCATTTTTTCACAATATAGTCTCAAGTTTTGATAAAAAAAAAGGGGTTTTCCATTTGCACACCTGATAATTCCTATGCTGGATGAGATTCTATGCAGCCAACGCAGGATAAAGCATCACAGTTTGTAAGTTTTGGCGTAGATAATGAATGTTCATACATATCAGATGAGTCAGCATAGAACGGGTTTGATTTGATCTGATCAGATACATAGAGGAGAACGGTTTGTCGCTTAATGCATAGTTTTCATTGCTTTTCTTTAACTTAATATACCCTTTACGACTCAACCCCGGAGTTGCGGTAAACCTAAAAAGCTGGAAGCACAAGAATCCAAATCTTTAATACTGTTTATCTAACATTTTCTCCAACGGTAAGTTGGTTGATAATTCTTTCTGTTAAGTTGTGTTAAATAAATGTGTTGTGTAATTTTTAGAAAGAAAATAAATATTTCCTTGAAAAGATGTTATTTAAGGAAAAAAAATTATGAGTTTGGCTAAATCATTTTGGTAGATGATCGAAAATTACTTTGGTGGCATTCTCGTCACTGTAAACAATTTTTGATTTACACATATAATTTTTTTTCATGCTGTGATATAACATAAACAAATAAGTTGCCTTATATTAAGCTATACCTGTACGATTGTTCGAAAGAAGCAAAATACTGCCCCAAAAACGGAAATCACTTTAGCTTCTAAAATGTTACATCAACAAACAAATCACTTACGGCAAACGTTTGCACCAAGTTTAAATACACACCTGAAAGAAAAAAGAATACGAAACAAAATTAGACTCCACGAAAATCATAGTGAATTGTTTTGTGAGGCAATATTTGAGCAGCCACTATGGTCGAGCTTCCCTGATAATTGATAAATCTAACATCTCGACGCCGTGGAAATTACAATATTTCAACTGTGTCCACCCGAAGAGTTGATCGAACCACTCCAAACGACCGGCCGACAACGACGATGGGGGGTCAAGACTTTCTTCCTCTCACAATGATCTTCTTTTCTAACCAGTCACGGCGCACCACCATGGCATTTTTTTTTATTTCGACTGCCCAACGTGCCTCCAACCCCTCTGCGCCCACAGTTGGATATCACTGGCCGTGCGGTCACATCACCGATAACCACCTATCGTTGTAAAAAAAAATATGTATGCACGATCGCAAAAAACTTGTGCGATCGGCACCTGCCGAACAACTTTTTCCCCAGCTTGTTAATCACTTTTTCTTCCTCCACATCGTTCCATAACCGCCACCCATCTGCGTTCATTTGTCAGCTTGGCTGCCGTACTTCTCGAGATTATTTCAAATATTTGCAGACGCTCGATTGCTTCATTGTGCCAATATGCTTTGGTCAGCTACCAGGCCTTCCGAATGGCCACTGCTGCAAATACCTCTTCGGAAAGGTGTGCAAAGTAGCATGAGAATGCCCCAAGGGGGCGGCGGCAGTCAGATCGATCATCAACATCAGCAGCAACAGAGCAGTGCCCGGCACAGGAAGGAAGGATACTATCACCCAATGGATCGGATGGGGCGGGAAACCAACGTGTGTTACAATGTTTCATTCAAGCGCTTGAGCTCACCTCGACCCCGACTCGACTGTAGTAAACAAACGGCATTCTTCGGAAGAATGATCATCGTAATGATGCTTTTTTTGAAGTAGCCGGTTGACCATTGCATTGGCAGGACACTGCGAGAAAACCCCTACCGTTTTGTAATTAGTCTTGCGCACATCACACCGCACCGCAGAGTCACGATCATATCACCGGTGAGGATCTTGCTCACATGGTGAACCGGATCGTGGGGCGCGGTTCTCGAAAATGTCCACCGGCAATGTGCGATCGTCATTTTTCAACACGAAAATCAGCGCCTGGGAATAATGGAGCAAGCCATGGAAGGATGACTTGAAGTTTGCTTTCTTTTCGCGCACACCAATCGCAATGTCATTGATTAATCATTCACTTTTGTTAATTCAATAAGGTGTCCATTTGGTGGTGGTACGCTTCATTGTTGCTTTCCGCAAATTGGCTGTAGCCGGCTGGTAGGAGACAATGTGCAAGAACAATTGATCTTCTTTTGTGGGTACACTGTGTACAGAAGTGTGTGCATAAGTTGCTCATAACTCAAGTAATACAAGCAATTAAGTTCGTTCACAATTGCAAGTTCCCATGTTTATTTGGCCATTCGCATGATCAAGATAATTTTCCTCACAAAATTGCATTGGATGGCCTCGAATTACCTGCATATCTGGGGCTGCAATTCAACTCGGCAAACGGGCCTTAGAGACCTTGGCTTCGAAAATGGCCGGTAACATGCGAAAATTTGCACCAAAACGAATTTCATTTAAAAGCGGGTGAACCGAACCATGAATGGAGTATGTTTTGTTTACAACCATGAATTGAGAATCAGGAGGGGAAAAATGAAGCTGAATATGCCTAGGTATCTGTACGAACATCAGACACCCAACCAGACGCCGAAGACCCGGCCGGAAGTGGGAAGAACCAAAAGTGGGTGAGATGTCACGCTTGCATGCTCAGCGCAACATGAAAGTGCTTATACATAATTTACACACTCTCTCTTTCTCTCGGCTCATCCGTATTAAGACTAGCGAGGGAAGGCCTGACGCCACCGGCCGGCGACGGCGATGTAGAATTCTAAGGAAAATTAATCGCAGATAAAAAGACGAATGCGACTGCGCTCATCATCCATCCAACTAGATCGTCTAACAAGCAGAGTCTACAAAACGAGCCAAGAGATAAAATTTAACGACATGAGTCATTTCGAATAGTAATGATGACGACGACGCAGATCACTGTGAGTACATCTAAAGCTGTCGGGCAAATGCAACTGCAGTTGTACATTCGTCCGGCAGTTGACTGCGATTCGAGGGAGTTGGAGCAGCAGCGTCAGTGTGGGTGCATAATACGTTTGTTTGAATCAAACCTTCGGATCGTAGATCTGATGTTGGATTGATTATTTGGACTTTGACTTGGACTTTGAAGTAAAAGTATTCCACCCAATAAAGAAGCATTGGGCAATTATCACTCAGGCGACTCAGGATGCTGCAAAGATTTCCCGATGTTGACAAAAAGGGCCGCTGAGGTTAACCAGCCTAATAGGCAGCAGATAATGGTGGATCATCCAAAGAAAGACCACAAGTTCAGGCAGCATAATTAATCACCAATGAAAAGAGAGATTTGAGCAACAAAACCAGACTAAATTATTTAAGGCTGTGCCAACAATCAATGTGTGATCAGCATTGAAAATTCCATGAGCAATGAAATTCTGAATAACCACAATAAACGAAACTCAAATGTCCCATGAAGTAGATACAGTTACCCATCTTTAAATTAAAAAATAATGTGATATCGTGAAAACTTTTCCATGAAATAATCAAAACCACCATTTGAAAATTGAATGGGTTCCATAGAACAGAAAAAAATGCATGTTTAAAACTGGGAATGAGCCGTTTTGATTACGACACGCTCTTATATTTTCAAATCAAACGCTTGAAATTTACATGAGCTCAACACAATTCAGCATCACTGCTCAGCTTCTCATGTTAGAATCAAAAAGCTGTCACCGCCATATTGTGTACGTTTAGGTTCGGGAGTGAAAAGCTGAATATTTTGAAGTACGTTTTGAAAATGTTCGAAAAAATTATGTGTGACTGTGGAAATCGCAGCGGAAAAAGGTTAGATTTCATGAACCACGTCCGAATTCACCGAAAACAACATGTTTACAAGTGCCCGGTTGAAAATTGTGAACTCTGAAAAATAGTCATTTGACTGCTGTTTGTTCTCTGTCGATGTGTGAAAAAAAAACGATTGAACACAAATGGAATTTTCTTGTAGAAAACTTCAAAAAAAGCAAATAAAAAGATTGTTATCAATAACTTGCTCGTTTTATTTTTTTAAGCAAAAAAATACAAACAAATAATCCGCTTTTTCGAATCCCAACATATTCGACCGGTAAATTAAAGCATATTTTAAATTAACAGCGCTTATTTATCAAGTACGAGTTAATTTACAGCTAAAATTTTTCTGTGCTGTAAATTTAAGATTACGCTTAAATTTCTATTGGATATGACGGAGGTAAATTTGTTACATCTAAGTCGTCATAAATTTACATGTTTCGTTCGAACTGTGTAGTTCTAGAAATTGGCACTTGGTTGCAGGAAACAGAATCAATCGCTTATGACCTCTAACTTTACACGGTTGCTGAACAATACAACTATCTTCCCCCACAATACCCGCGAACGACGACACTTTGGACCTGAGCTCGCTTGGGGAAAAATCACCAACACACAACAGCGCAATTGATAGTATGCAGTTTTTTGAATGAATCGCGAGCACGGCGCGATCCTGCGACACACAAGACTCTTCTAACTTCAGGTCACCGGAAGCAATTTCACACGAAAACTAGTAATCTGCGGCACAGAACAATGCGACGCGTGTCGAGATGGTACTCGGTATTTTTTTGTTTTTGAGTAATGCTCGAAAAGCTATGGGCTCGTCACTGGCAACCCTGATTTTTTAATATTGTTTTTTGTGCATTTATCCATGAAACCTACGCGTGGACAAAGTTTCGTAACAATCTGAGACCCTTCGGCCCAAACCTGAACGATAATAAAAAAAATGACAGGCCCATAGTTTTTCGAGAATTACTCAAAAACAAAAAAAGCCCATCGCCAAAATTTTACCAATGTAAGCTAATGAATTAATAAGCAAGATAATATTTTTTTCAAAACTTTTCGTTACTCGGAAAATGGTTTTTCCGGCTTTTCCAAAAAAAAATTGTTCTGCGATGAATCGTTCTTGAGTAATGAATTTTCGAAGTTAGTGATGTTCAGGAAAATCGGAAAACTTCATTTGGCATTTGCCAGGAAAACTGGTAACCCTGAAGGCAGCAGGGTAAATGCACCTTTCTTTTTGGGGAAATGCTCCTTAAACTTTGGAAAAATGCTCCTAAGATGCGTTTGCCCGGTATAATGCAATCGGAGGTATTAACCTTCTGGTTAGCGCTTGATGGTTGTTTTGACGGGTCTAAAGTTTCTTCAAAATTGTATAGCGGAGCTTCGCTCCGCAATCTTCTAGGTAGTTTTGACGGGTTTAAATTTCATTTTGACGAGTCTTAATTTCTTTTTGAAGAGTCTTAACTTCGTTTTGACGGGTCTTGATTTCGTGTTGACGACTCTTAAATTCAGAAACTTAAGACCCGTCAAAACTATACAGTCTTGAAGAAACTTAAGACCCGTCAACACATCCGGCAAGCGCTAACCAGAAGGTTAATACCTCTGATTGCATTTAAGGAGCGTTTTTCCAAAGTTTAAGGAGCATTTCCACAAAAAGAAGGGTGCATTTACCCCTTGCCATCTGAGACCCTTCGGCCCAATTTGTACAATAGTAAAAATAATCCCCTCTAGTGGAAGATGTATGGACCACTTGAGAACCTTCATAAAACATATTGGCTGCCATGGAAACCAGCATAGGGCTAAATGACCACAGCTGTCAAACTTCACTGTGATATCATGAGTGGTTTTTGTTGCTCTGAGAAAAAATCGCATAATTTCCGAGGCGCAATAATACCATGGCACCGAACCGGCGTGATCAACAAACACGGCGGCCAAATCCCGCGCAAGGAAGCTGTATCGAGAGTGGTTAACGAAACCGATGTGTGTGGTTATGGATGACGAAACCTACATCAAGGCAGACGCAAAACAGATACCGGGGCTGGAGTTCTACGTTGCCAAATCACGGTTTGATGTTCCGGAAGACATAAGGAAGAAGAAAGTAGGCCATATGCCAATGAGGTAAACTCAGTAAACCGTACATCACAACAGGTACCATCAACAGCGAAATTTACCGCACCGAGTGCCTCCAGAAGCGTCTGTTGCCCTTCCTGCGGTCCCACAGAGGCGAAACATTATTTTGGCCGGACCTGGCATCATGCCATTACGCGCGATCGACGTTGGATTGGTACAGAGACAATAACGTTGTTTTTGTACCAAAAACCGCCAACCCCCCAAATTCACCAGAGATTCGTCCGGTGGAAAGATTTTGGGCCATAATGAAGGCCAAAGTTCGAAAATCGTCCAAGGTGTTTAAGAACGAGCTGGAGTTGAAGAAAGAATGGATGAAAGTGACCAAACAGGTCGGCTCCACCATTGCACAAAATGTAATGAGGGGTCTTAAGGGAAAGGTGCGGGCTTTCAGCGATGAAAAAGAAATTTAATAAAGTAATTATGCCGAAACCAAATCCATATGTACTAGTTCATTTCCTAAAAGTTTCAAGAAAATCCGACTTAAAATAACCAGACCACTTTTGTCTGGTGCATTTTTTTCGAGTACAGGCCTTAAAACCAGAATAACGCATTACATTCCACTAGAGGAATAAGTATTTTTGAAAACAAAAAAAAAAATTATTAGTTAAGTCAATCTTTCTACGTACAGTCAATTGCAAAATTGAGAGTTGGTTAGATCGTAATTTTTGAGATCGTTATCATGAAATCACTTAAAAAAAATTTCCGTGAACTATAAACGTATTATATATGCCTTCATTTGATCAAGATTCATTGATACAATAACATCTGCAGAATATAATGACAAGTTCTTAGGAATGAATTCTAACGGAAAAACAAAAATCAGTGGGGTTGTGTATAACACGACCTGTTGACGTAGACAACGTTAAAACGTTCGATTAGTTTCGTAGCGGAACATTGCAACGCAGGTACTATTCTAATGGAACATTGGGTTAGCATAACTAAGTGAGTAAGTATGTTAGAACATTCTATGATTCGCTTCTTAGAAATTTCAACTGATTGAAGCAAAAATCTCGAAAATCTATCGAGAAATGATAAAGCTATTGGGGTTCAAACTGTTTCAGTTATTTTCATTTCACGTCAATTTTCATTTGACCCCTACCCTTACCGTAAGGCGAAGTCTGACCAAAATAGCGTGGGTGTGGGCCTAATATATCGTTAGACCAGCATTAGATAGTAAGTGTGTACACTTTTAAGAAAGCATTTGGTGGGCCTGAAAAGGGCCGTTTGCTTTAAATGATGATACGGCCTCGAGTTGAATGCCCTTTTCCAACGTCCCAAGCAGTAGTTGGCAACGCATTACCTCTGGCTGCTTTCAGTTTCGCCCGATAACCACGAGCTCGCTCGGCATCGGTACATGGTCGTTTCGGAGGAATTCCAGTGCGCTTCCGAAATTTGCGCATATGGTTAGCATCAAAACGATTAGGCATTGCATTTATTTTCACTTTCACAGTTTCTCAAAATTTATTTCTTCCTCTATCCAACGCGAATTGTTAACACAACAGAACAACTGTTCATAGCAGTACTAATTGAAATTAATAGAGAATAATCATGCGGAATGTCATGTTTGAGACCGAAACGTTGACCGTGATAGGGAATTTCGTTATATTTGCCAGAATGCAACATTCGTCAAATTTTCCAACACCGATGGATGATTTTGTACACAAAATTTATTCATTGGTTGTTTGTTAAATTTAGATACTTAGGCTAATAAAATAGCAGTCGTAAACTGTGTAGTTGACTACTGCAAAAATCTCAAAAATCAATAAGAAACGAATCAAAAGTTATTAGCGTCCAGTGTTAATTTTCCGCGACGGTAGCCATTTTTAAAATTTCAATTTGGCATGCTACTTTTGCTGTAAGTTTGCGCTTCGGAATAATATAGAGACCGTTCAAATTCCCGAGCCGTGTTAGAAATTGTACACAAAGCATAAGGTATGCGACGAATGAAAAACTAAAACTAAATTGGCAAGAATTTTGAAAGGAGTGTTAGAGAAATTCCAGCAAAACTAACTATTTAGCTAGGAAAATTGAATCGGTTGTCCTGAAAAGGACGGATTTTAAATCGTTTACAGTTGAATTATAAAAACCTTCTCGGTCTATTGAACGAGCCGGTTATTTGCGCCTTACCAAAATATCGCTACCAACAGGATCACACATCTTCTTCTTCTTATTCAGCATTTCAAGCTTATTGCTTTCACAATTTGGTTATTGCTTGCTCTCAACTGCTTGCTGTTCTAAATGCACTTCCACAGTTATTAAATGGGAGCTTTCGATGACAGGTACCATTTTTGCATTTGTATGATTGTTTGGCAAGTACAACCATACCCTATGTCCAGCGTATCCCTTAACGAAAAATTCCTAGACCAGACCGGGAATCGAACCCAGCCACCTCCAGCATGGTGTTGCTTTGTAGCTGCGCCTTTACCGACTGAGCTAAGGGAGGACTGGATCAAACATAAGCACCTTATTTCGCTTCTCGTGTTTGAACCCACCGATTGGCTTCAAATAAATTACTGGCTTGGTCAACCGACTAGTAACTAATGGCTGCCTAAATGCGCCAACGGCTTGCTAGCAACACCCTACAGCAACAGCCATCGGGCAAACTGAGCCTGGGTACTTGGCACACGCTAGCTACTAATGCTTCAATACTGCAGTCCAAATATAATCAGTGCACATTCCAGGGTGCCGCTTCGAACAGCTTCAATACTGCCGCTCCGAAATGAAGCCAGTGCACCCTCCAGGGTACTGCCGCCGCCAGCTGCCAAACCAATACTGTTAACGGTACCGCACTGCTTCAATGCTGCCGAACGAATGTGAGATTTGTGAAGGTGTGCCCTTTTTACATCGTTCAGTGCTGCATGCGACCTCCTTTGCTTACATTTGAAATCTGTGATAGGAAAGTACTGTGCACTTAGTAAATTTAGCCTGCAAAACGGAATTATAAGACATCACCTTTAATTTGCCCGATTTTCAATAGTTTGCAATCAATCAAGGATAATTTTTGGAAGTTGAATTGATACGCGGGAAAATTTTCAATCGATTAGTGAAAACATCGTGATAATCTATCGAGGATTGATTGAGTTATTAGCGTTTCATTTGTAATGATATTTTGTAACGGTCGTAATTTTTAGATTTTCATTTGACACCCTACCCTTGTCGTAAGACGCAGTCTACGTCAAAAAGTGTTTTTGCAACAAATCTGTAGATGAGCCATTGGACACATACCCTTGTGTAAAATATGACTGATTTTTGACGTATGATATCTAATGCGACTTATCTGAGATCGCAGCAAGCCGTGCTTGGAAACTGACGTGTTTTGTTTTTGCTGCATCCTTTTCGCGAAAAATAAAATCAAAAATATATTCGTAATTCAACCTAATTGAACAGTGAAATCATAAGATCTCCACGTGTTTTGTGTAAGATGTAGTGAATACAATCGATTCCCTCCCGAAATTTGTGATGGTCGGTAGTTTTTCCACGTTTTTTTGTTTTTTGTGCTTTGCCCCCGCACCCGGAGGAAGAGTTAATATCAGCTTAATTGTGTTTGTTAGTGCGATTAATATTGTGCCACGCGGAGAAAAATGATTAAATTAGAGTATTTTTCCGCTTTGTCGCGAGTGAATTGATGATTTTAAGCAGTTTAGAAGTCGATATAGAGTCGCCTCATAGCGGCGGATTTTTATTATTGACAGAGTGTGGAGAGAGAAAAAAGAAAACCAGTGCAAAGTAGCAAACGGCCATTTGCTGGTCACAAGCAAAGAACGAAGCTAACGCGCATGCGTGCGTGAGTGACTGGTATATAATTTCATATGTAAAGATGAAGAGCTGTGAAGTTTTATTTTCTTTCGTTGCACAATGATTCTGATTTGCAAGTAAATTTTTTTCTCAGAAGTGCTTTTTTTACCTGTGATTTTCGTTGTATTGCATTTGTGCGCGAAGTACTAATTGAAGGATGATGTGAAAATATTTGCCGAATAACGGAGCCTCCTTTAGCATCACAGGGAAGCCGTCCAAATGAAGACTGTATCTCAGCAACAAATTCCGGTGAGGTCTATCTGATTATAACTAAATTTGAACGATACTACTAAATACTTGCCATCCTCAAAACAGTAAGATTTGATGATGGAAGTGTATGCACAGTACCTATATCCATTTGATGTTTGTACTGTGTCTATGCGGGGCTTGTTGTAAGTGAAAGTGACCTCGGAATGGACGTCAGTAACCAGGCATTCTGAAATGGGTCACTGGAACCCAACAGAGCTATCACCTTCCAACTCCCGGGCTAAAAGTGTTTGTCGATTCGACAACAGTTCGTTTAACTGCAAACATTTTTCTTCCATAAAAACACTGCCGGACGGTGGGCGTTGGATTGTATATACACACAATACACACACATGATATCTAATGCGATTTATCTCTTAATATAGAAGAGTTAGCTGAAAATGAATTTTCTTACTCTAACTAGTGTTTCTAAGCGTAAGAATTGAAAAATGTTTTAGAAGATACCTTGTTATATAATTATGAATCCAGGACTTACAGGTACATAAAAAAATATGTCTCGATCACTAACTGTTACATCAATCACTTATAATTAAGAACTGCCCAAATAATTAATATTAATCCCTATTTCTAACGTACTTTAGGCTAACCATGCTATTTTATACGCCTACCTATTTGGAACAACAGTGGTGCAAGTTTGGTACTGGTGCGTGTTGTATCATAACTATAAGTGCTATTTGGCGTTTGAGACATATTGCACATTGAAAATGATTCACTAATCCCAAGTGACAATCAGTGGTTATCTGTGCAACTTCAGCTGACTTCGGTGAATCACGTAATAGCAAACCATGGGTGGTCAATATGCTCATTCTCAATCATTTATTCCACCTAATTTCGCTGTCTGGACTATAGTGCAATATCGTGACAATGCAAATTAGGTTCAGTTGGAAGTTGTGTGTGATTTCATATTGCTCGTTCATAAGGCTTGTTCGCGACAAAATCTGGACACCCTTAAATATATATATCTCTGGAAATACTTCATCAACGCGTGAAATATTTCGCAGATTGATGAACGTATGTCTGTTCATTTTATAAAATCGTGTTTTGGTGATACTACAACCTTTTAGATCGAAGATGGCGTCAAAAGTAGAGCAAGTGCGAAAAGCAATTGTGTGCGGTCGCAATGAAAATCCGGATCTGTCAGTAAGAAAACTTGCAAAAAAGCTTGGTTTTCCTGCAAGCACTGTCCATAACGTTCTTAAATCTTTCGATACAAGTTTGACAACAGCCTGGCTGGGAGCGGAGCAAAAACGGATCTCAGGAACCACCAGAAGTTCGCGAAGGTGAAGCAAATACTGTAGAATCGACCAGATCTTTCGGTACGTACTATGGTTAGAAAAATAAAAATGTCCCCAACTTTCGTGCATACACAGTTCGAACGAAACATGTAAATTTATGACGACTTAGATGTAACAAATTTACCTCCGTCATATCCAATAGAAATTTAAGCGTAATCTTAAATTTACAGCACAGAAAAATTTTAGCTGTAAATTAACTCGTACTTGATAAATAAGCGCTGTTAATTTAAAATATGCTTTAATTTACCGGTCGAATATGTTGGGATTCGAAAAAGCGGATTATTTGTTTGTATTTTTTTGCTTAAAAAAATAAAACGAGCAAGTTATTGATAACAATCTTTTTATTTGCTTTTTTTGAAGTTTTCTACAAGAAAATTCCATTTGTGTTCAATCGTTTTTTTTTCACACATCGACAGAGAACAAACAGCAGTCAAATGACTTTTTTTCAGAGTTCACAATTTTCAACCGGGCACTTGTAAACATGTTGTTTTCGGTGAATTCGGACGTGGTTCATGAAATCTAACCTTTTTCCGCTGCGATTTCCACAGTCACACATAATTTTTTCGAACATTTTCAAAACGTACTTCAAAATATTCAGCTTTTCACTCCCGAACCTAAACGTACACAATATGGCGGTGACAGCTTTTTGATTCTAACATGAGAAGCTGAGCAGTGATGCTGAATTGTGTTGAGCTCATGTAAATTTCAAGCGTTTGATTTGAAAATATAAGAGCGTGTCGTATAATTATATGTTATCGATTGCAAATATGAATTCAGGCTAGAATATGTTTTTAAATGTGATAAAGTTTGACATGAACTTACTATTTACTGTATTTTGAATTGAAAAATATGTTTAACGATTAATTATGCCGACAAGTTTTCGGTGAAGGTTTAGATTACATCATAAGTAATTTTCATAATTTTTTTCTGTGTAGATTTTAGAGGAAAACACCACAACCGTGCCCAAGTGAATTTTGTTTGGGGGAGAGGTTAGTTGGTAATTATGGGGGGAAAAAGAGTGATTAGAACAGATATCATGTTACCGGGAAGGTTTCCGACACGCGGGGACGGTTAATGTGAACGAGTGCCGGCGGCAGCAGCTGAGGGTCCAGCAGGACTTCGCCATCTAGGACATCGAGGAGAGCTGGTTTGCAAAGCAACAAAGAAGTTTTTTCTACCATATTTTGAAGAAAATATCTAATATCTTGTTTTATTTTATTTTGTCTATTTTGTTTTGTTGCTTGTCTCTTTTCAGTACCATTGGAGATTTTCAAAGCTGTATGGTCTTATAAGGGTTTTATTAACTTGTTTTCACAACCGTCTTTAGAGTGGGCTACTTTGTACAAATTTCGGCTTTAAATAAGCATAGAGGAGGTGTTGGTAGACAAAACAGTTTTGAATGTAGTTGTATCAACAATGCCGGGAGGAGTGCTATATGAGATGCTATGCGTATGTTTTGTACATGTGTTTGTGATAATTTTACTTCCATTTATATACTTACACATGCGCGTGATATTCATTTTCGGTCAGTTGTTGTTTGCTTGTTACGCGCGGTAAAGCATTTTAGAGAAATTGTAGTGAAACAATTTTTAAATGGTGACCGCACTGCAGCGATTTTCAAATGCATGAAATCTTTTTGTGTTATACGCAATTTTATATACAAGCCCATCAAAAAGTATCAGGAGACGTCCTCTTTGGAGGACAGGAAAAGGTCCGGTCGTCCACGTTCGGTACGGACACAGCGAAACCTCAAAATCCTAAGGGAGCGAATCCGACGCAAGGGACAACGTTCATTATGGAAAATGGCGTCAGACCTGGACATTTCCTACGGATCGGCTCACAATATTGTACGACGTGATCTTTGATTCATGGCTTGTAAAAAACGTAAGGTTCATGGCGTTTCCGAACCATCCAAGCAGAAGAGGTTGGATAGAGCAATGGTGATAGTATCACCGCACGCTGGTCATGAGTTCATTTTTTTTTATGAGAAATTGTTTGTCCTGGAGCGGCCTCACAACGCACTACGATCGGGTCTGGGCAGCAGCTATGGAAAATATTCCTGCGCCCCAGATAAACGTCAGATAAACGTTCAGTGATGGTTTGGGGCGCAATTTACATGCGAGGTAAACTACCGTTGATTTTCATCGATAAAGGCGTGAAAATAAAAACGGAGGTTTTGGGAGAAAATGGTTGCTTCTAACCTAAGACAGCTCTATGGAGATGGTCATTCTGTATTTCAGCAAGGTGGCGCGCCAGCTCGCACGGCGAATATTGTTCAGGCCTGGTGTAGGGATAACTTGACGGATTTCCTGGCGAAGAATGAATGGCCTCCTAACTCTCCAGTGAATCCATTGGATTTTTTCGTTTGGTCCTACATGCTTTCCAAACTGAAGGACTACAAAATCTCGAATTTGGACCAGTGAACCATGAAAATTTGGGAGGATATGCCTATGAAATCAGTACGTGCCGCCTGTGACAGTTTCGAAAAACGTTTGAGGTTGGCAAAAAAAAAATAAAAGGAGGAGTCATTTCGAAACATTTGCTGTAGTTAATCTACATAAATAGTACTTTCCACTCAAAATACAGCGTCTGCGTTATTTCAATGCATTTTGAAAGTGTGTCCGAATTTATTGATCACGGTTTATACCGGTCACTGTAGATGGTGAGACATGATCTACGTAGCCCATGGCCAACCCGAGCAGCTCACATCTCATTAATGAAGCCTCATTAACTCGTTTATAAAGATAGCATTTCACATTTAGCTGGCCTAATGATAAACCCCACAAAGCACTAAACTGTTTTACGACAGCCCAAATCCCAAGAGACCAAACCTCTCTTCTAATTCCACTTGAGCTCAACAGGCTTGAAACCACCCACACCCATCAGCATTAACCGCTTGGGGAAATATCAAACAAACTGGCATGGCGGTGGTAGTCTGCTGAAACAAAGGCGCTAATGTTCATTGACTCCAATAGCAGTGGAGCAACGAAAAATAACAAATATGACGATAATAGTAGGTGGGGGAGGAGGCTTAAGCCGGGAATTACGGAGGTCTGTTGTCAAAACACGGTGCGGATCTATTTCGCGTCCAAATTGTATGGATTCCCATGCTATGCTTGGGCTAGGACCACACCGTGGGTAGAAATCTACCGGCAATCGTAACACCGAGCTTATAATTTACAATTCCAGGGGCGTCGGTTTTATTATGCCATGGTTCAATTTCACGCTTCCATCAGCTCGGACGGATAAAGCTTTTTGGCAAACGTCCGTCCGAATGGTGCTTGTAGTCGTTTGACCCACCGCAATCAGCAGCTATGTACATGCAAATGTTCAGTTCTCCGAGGACGCAAGTTTACAAATCATCACCGCAACGACACGTTTACGAAACACGCGACCCCGACTAAACACGTAATGATATGCCTGCTTCTGAAATTCGGTTTGCTGTTAGTTATTGTTTTGTTTGCGTAATCTCACGGTTATTCTTTAGTCAACGGACAGCGCCGTGTTGCGCCATCCGTCGATTGACCGTGTGAATGACGTACATATACTCTTGGAATGAATGGGTTCTATTCTATCTGCGTTTAACTGGCCGAGACGAAATTCTTAGCATCATTGGCCTCTCCCCTTGGTGCGTTTGAATTTTAATGAATGAGTGTGAAAAATAAAACTCTTTAAATCTATTATTGAGCTAGAGCAGAACGTGTTGGGCCTGCATGACCTGGTGATTTTTTGAGCACCACGTTAATCTGTATCGCTTCATCTTCCGGGTATGGGGTATGAAAAACAAAACCCACAATTCAAGTTTATACGGCTCACATTCCAATCTGCAATCTTGGATCCTGATTTGTTCTTCGAAGTTATTATTTTCGGCCGCCCCAGCCCCGAAAAACTCTAATGAATGAGAATTAGCACGCAACATCAATGAAGATTGTTTTGTGTGTTTGTAAAGAGAATTAACAAATTCAAAGAAAAAAACACCCTCGACACACACACACACATCCAGGGAACCCATTCTTCAATTTAGGCCCTCCCATTAACCCAAGGTAGTTTGAGCCCGATTTTTCTGATGAAGATGAAGATGACGATAATGGTGATGCCCTACGTACCCACAGAGAGACTGTAATTGCAGTACGCACCGAGTTTTCGGCGCAGAAAAATATATCATTTCGTGAGGAGTTTTCCCGGCCGCTCCTCGGCTAAGTTCAGTTTGAGGTCATGAACGAATCAGTGTGGCGTCCGCAAACCACGCCGGTTCTCAGCCCAGTGGCAATGAAGGTGAATGTGGATTACATTTCCGAGACAGCGCGCGAAAAAAGTGCGCAAAAACAAACCACGGTGGAACCGGAGCCGGTGATTAGTTCATTCCAGTTCGGACGGGTAATTATGGCACTTTTTTTGTGCCACCAGAAGAAGAAATTACCTTAATTGGTGAGTAGTGGTTTTTGGTTTTTTTTTCACCTGATTTTTGGAAAATTATTGCTTTTCTGTTATAGCAAATGCAAACAATTCCGGCTAAGTCGAATGTCGAGTTGTTTCACTGGAGGACGGGTTGTGGGCAGGTGAGAAATTGTGATTTGAAGAGGGATGCATTAATGCGAGGAAAATAACGCTTCCTGTTTCGGCGTTACTGATGAGTGATTGAGTGGTTCTTCTTTCTTGTCATCATATGTGTACTGTTTATCGCAATCTACTTATTACGGTTATCAACTTACTGTAAATGGCATAAATAAAAGCCCACAACGCATCATTTTAAATTACACTTGGTTATTTTCAAAACAATAGAGTAGTTATTAGTCTTTAGAAAAACAAAACTGAAATATCATAACAATTTACAATAAGTAAGTTCATTGCTACATTTATTTGTCATAACAAAAATAAAAGCTCAATAAAAAAATTACATCCTAGATCGAAAAAAATACTTCCAAACACCCCTCGTTAGTAACGTTGTGACAATTCAGAGTAATTACTTTGTTATTTACATGGGCTTGGACAATCTATTTAGGTAGTTTTAATGTTATGTCGCTTGTATAACGTGTTCTACAGCAACAAAGAGTTTTGGTGGAAAACAAATTAGTTTACAAGTCCAAAATCTTGTTGTACAAGAATATTTAATCTGGAATTGCAGGAAGATAACAGAAAAGTTTGGAATCAGTCGTGGTGAGGTTCGTGCAATTGTGGTAAATCAAAGTGCATGGGGTTCATTCACCGATAGATCCAGAAGAGGCCGTCCGTGGAAGATTTATGAGCGAGCAAATAAAAGAATCATCCGGGAAATTAAGAAATCACCGAAAATCATAGTTGGCACAATTCAGGAAAATGTCTCACTGCCCGTTACAGATTGAAAAAATCATAGAAGATTTGCTGAGCTTAGGTCACGATTCGTTGTCCGTTCATCAGCAGAGTATTGGAAACGTGTTTTATAGATCGACGAATCCAAGTTTGAATTATTCAACAAAAATCGAAGTGAGCGAACATGGCGGAAAGAGGACGAGGGATTGCAGAACCGTAATTTGCAAGCTAAAATAAATCACAGAGGTGGCAACGTGATGATGTGGAGTTATTTTTGCTGGTCTGGTGTGGGAAATTTAGATCAAATTTTTTAGTACTAACGGGTGTCCACAGTTAAATTGCATCACTTTAAACTCGTCCTCAAAAACAAGTCTCTCAACTGATTGTCATGAAATATTCACGGAATAAAATACAATGTATAATCTTGGTTTAGGTATTTTTATTTCACTGTATTTCTTTACCAAACCCAAAATCCCGAACTATCTTCTTAATACCACGCATAAGGTTTTGTACAACGCTTGAACCGACATTTTTTCCGCTTTCAACCATGACTTCTACATTTCCTGTTCTGTAGTGACAACTTTAGGATGCTAACGAAGTTCGTGTTTCATTATAGCCCAATATTTTTCAATTGGCCGCAACTCCGGAGAGTTTGGAGGATTAAGATCCTTCGGCACGAAATTGACACCATTCGTCTTGTACCACTCCAGAATATCGTTGGAGTTGTCACAAGAGGCTAGTTTCGGCCAAAAAATTTGTAGGAACGTTGTGTGTTTTGAGAAAGCAGTCGTTTTTTTCAGGCAATCATTCATGTATTTACAGTGACCATTTACAGTTGAAGTTGTCACGACAGGCATGCTCCGTTTACCACACAAACAAATCCCCTGCCAAATCGTGCATTTCTTGGGAAACTTTGACTCTTGCTGTTTCCTGAGAGACTCCGGAACATCGAACTTGTCTTTCGAAGTCACATACTGGTTGCCGGGAATTTGTTTATAGTCCGCTTTTACGTGTGTTTCATCGTCCATGATGCAGCAGTGTGGTTTCGTCAACATTTGTGTGTACAGCTTACGCGCACGTGTTTTAGCTGTCCTATTCTGTTTTTCATTGCTGTTTGGAGCTTTCTGAACTTTAAATGAACGGAGCCCGGCTCGTTTCTTGGCATTCTGCACGAAACTTTTGGTCAAGTGCAGCTTTTTCGCGACATCCCCAACGGAACAGTTATGTTTGCGTTGAAAGGCAGCAACCACTCGCTTGTGATCCGTCACTCAGTACGGTACACTTTTTCAACCACTCACCTTCTTCCGATCGACAGCTAAACGTTCCCCGAAACGTTTTATGACACGAGACACTGTAGACTGGTGAATTTTTCAACATCTTTCCTATGGCTCGGTGCGAAAGAAGTGGGTTGTCGAGGTTCGTGTGCAAAATGTTCTCGCGCACTTGCTGTTCCTTCGACTCCATTTTCGAAACTGCAACACATTTCACAATGAAACTCACACAGTGTAAACAATACGCG
The DNA here is from genome assembly GCA_024533555.2 of Aedes koreicus. Classification (NCBI taxonomy): domain Eukaryota; kingdom Metazoa; phylum Arthropoda; class Insecta; order Diptera; family Culicidae; genus Aedes; species Aedes koreicus. The sequence goes on from JAHHFK020000420.1 coordinate 122,333, forward strand.
CTGAGTTCATTTCACTCAAAATTTCGCTGAAATCAACCCAAAGGGCGAAATGTTACAGCTTATTGAAAGTGGTGCAATTTAACTGTGGACACCCTTTATGACGGCTGACGTCTATGTTGACATCCTGAAGAAGAATTTTACGGAATCTGTATAACAAGCTAGCTTGAGAAACGATACTGTCTTTTAACAAGACAACGACCCAAACCCCACCGTTAGGAAGACCAAGGCCTATTTCCATTCACGTTGTATAAAACCATTAAAATGGCCGCTTCAGAGTCCACTGTTTAGTCCCATTAAAAATGCTGGGCCATTCTGGATAACAATGTGATTAAAAATGGCGTTGCTCTTAAAAAAGTGTAGAATCAAACCAATCCAGAGCATCTACATATTTTTTTGACAGTATGCCAAAACGTCTGCAAATAGTCATCGAAGCCAATGTACATCACAGCTATTGTTGATATTGTTAACTTTCTCTTATAGCTCATTTTATCCCTCTCCAGTTATATGTGGGCTTTTATTTTTGTCATCCCCTTTTTCATGCATTTCCTTTTCTATTACCTTTAAGATGAACTTAATTAAGCTCAATGCATTAAAAAAGTTTGAAACCAATATTAACCTTCATCCATTTTCCATACCTTTCAGAAAATGATAAAGAAAATCATATCTCTTCTGGTTCTGAACCGATTTTAATTATTCAAAGTCCAAAAAATCCGGTCCTGTTTCTGGATGAAAATTTGAACTTGGTTACATAATTTCGGAACGATTCCGAGATGTAGTGGGGTACGTTTTTTTTTTTTAGATGAAGAGTAACATATTATTTCTTTCTGAAATTGTGATTTGTGATTTGGCCAAAGAAGTTCATTGTAAGACATTGTGAGTATATTTGGTCACTAATTCTTTTTTGGAAATTGTTTTTTTTTTCTCGATCGATTCTGAATCCTAGCTTGTGACGTGCTAGACTACAAGATTTTGCGAAACCAGCTCATCGAAAGACACTCCAAGGATTCCTGGCACTATGGCCACATTCCGAGGTGTTTCGGAGATCCTGAATCCTCCGGGTATATTACCGGGTAAATATTTTGATCATTTCTGAAACCTAACGATTCAATGATCCATGGCACGTTGACCACATTCCGAGGTATTCTGAAGATCTGATTCCCCTGGTGAAAAGGCTTCTTTTTGATCGATTCAGAAACCTTACTTGCATTTGTGTAAAACTTCATGATTTTGCGTACCGAAAGTCAATGTACTCGTTACGCAAAATAATGAACTTTGTGACGTCGAGAGCTAGGTTTCAGAATCGATCGAAAAATCGTTATTTCCCCTGGGAGAATCAGGTCTTTGGGATACCCCGTAACGTGGCCAAAGTGACCGAGAACTCTCAAAATGTCCTTCACTGAAATAGTTTTATGAATAATGATGTTTGACACGTTTGACTAGGTTTCAGAAACAATCAAAATTTGGCCATTTCAGAACTCGCTAATTTTGAAAATATTATCATATAAAATATGATGAAATCGCTGTGCATGATTATTTGAAAATAATTGTCTCACAATGTACTGCTCTAATTTTAAAACCTAAGACGAGGGAGCACCATATCGGAATATTAAAATGACATTCATCATTGGATATAATTTGAATATAACAACGAATATTACACTTCCAATATACCAATAAGGACAATGCAAAGTTGTTAATATATTCATAAAATCAGCTTTTGAGACAAGTTATCGATAAATTTATCTGAATTAGACAACTATTTACAGCACTGTTCTGAACACAACTTATACTAGATTCTGATTTTGTAGTGCTAAATGTTTTTTTTTCGAGAGAGAACATTATTATTAATGATTATTTGGAAATCTTTGGCAGGATCAAACCATATTGTGCAAGTTGAAGTAGTAGCCGTGATTATTTTGCTTTCTTTCCAAATGTCAGATACACAAATGTTTGCTACTGCGCAGTTGATTGAGCTAAATTATAAGACACTATCGACTATAATGCTTTAAAGGGTTTATTCCTCACATTAAGTTGTTACTAAGGTAATTGTCTAAAGGGCGATACGGTCAAAATTTGGTCAATATCAACTTGACGTATTTCTTTCAATTTTGCATTTAAAAAACCTGAACACCCCTCATTTTGAAGGTGTGTGTGTGTAGAATGTTGCTCTTATTTTGATTTTGGAATTCACTCTTCAGTTGTCAAAATGCCGTCCAAGCAAGAAGAGCAGCGTATCAAAATTTTGCTCGCGCATCGCGAAAATCCGAGCTACTCGCACGCAAAGTTGGCAAAATCGCTAAAAGTTGCCAAATCAACCGTTACAAATGTAATTAAAGTGTTTGGGGAACGTTTGTCGACAGCCAGGAAGTCTGGATTGGGGGGAAATCGAAAACCGGAAGCTGCTGAGACGACAAAGAGAGTTGCCGGTAGTTTCAAGCGAAACCCTAACCTATCTCTCCGAGATGCCGCAAATAAGCTGGGTGTATCGTCTACAACCGTGCATCGAGCCAAAAAACGAGCCGGACTATCGACTTACAAGAAGGTAGTGACTCCAAATCGCGATGATAAACAAAATACGACGGCCAAAGCGCGATCCCGGAGGCTGTACACGACGATGCTGACGAAGTTTGACTGCGTGGTAATGGACGACGAAACCTACGTCAAAGCCGACTACAAGCAGCTTCCGGGACAGGAGTTTTATACGGCAAAAGGAAGGGGAAATGTAGCAGATATTTTCAAGCACACGAAACTGTCAAAGTTCGCAAAGAAATATCTGGTTTGGCAAGCCATCTGTACCTGTGGCTTGAAAAGCAGCATTTTCATAGCTTCCGGGACTGTCAACCAAGAAATTTACGTGAAAGAGTGTTTGAATAAACGTCTGCTGCCTTTCCTGAAGAAACACGGTTGTTCCGTACTGTTTTGGCCGGATTTGGCATCTTGCCATTACGGTAAAAAGGCCATGGAGTGGTACGCCGCCAACAACGTGCAGGTGGTTCCCAAGGACAAGAACCCTCCCAACACGCCAGAGCTCCGCCCAATTGAGAAATACTGGGCTATTGTCAAGCGGAACCTAAAGAAGACCAAAAAAACTGCTAAGGACGAGCAGCAGTTCAAGGCAAACTGGCTTTCTGCGGCGAAGAAGGTGGACAAGGTGGCTGTACAAAATCTGATGGCAGGGGTAAAGCGTAAGGCCCGGCAATTCGGATTTGGAAAAGCGGAAGCCTAACTGAATATTTTTCCTGAATTTTATACTAATTGAACTTGAAAAAGAAATTTAATTTGATTTTTTAAATAAACGATTTCACCGATTTTCGCGCGTTTTCCATTGACCAAATTTTGACCGTATCACCCTTTATATGCGTGGAAAATTTTAAAAACAGATTGATTCAGTGAGTTTAAAGAGTGGTTTGCCACAGTAATTCCCACATAAATTTAGTACTGGTACTAGTATTTTGAAAACTAAATGAGTTCAAATATTGAGAGGCCCATATAGACCTAATTTTAAATCGTTTGAGCAAAGTTTGAGTGGAAATATAAAAATTGGCATCAATCAAATGTCGGCCTTAAAGTTTGCTTTCACAAAATACACAAAATTTGATACTATTTAGACCAGTTCACCATTCGTAACATTCACAAACCCAAGCGTAAGAAATCTCAAAAATTCAAGTAAACATGTCTCTTGGGGGTCTTATTTTAACAAACTTGCAGTTGAAATTGCAAGACAGCAATGAATTCAATTGTTCCGCCTGCTTAATGTTTGCAAGTAATCAACGAGGTCGTGAGTTCCGACTTTTTGCCCAATTTAAATACCCGTAGGCGTATCGAAAACTCAAATCAGACCTGGTAATGGCTTCAAGTAAAAGTGCGTTTTAACATATACCTCCCTGCTACGGGCTGTAGCAATACATTTGCCATTTAAACTCGACAAACAGCCGGATGTGTGCTCCGTTGATTGATTTGATTTCGGCTGCATGCAAAACGAAAGATTTTAATCAATCCCACTTTTTTCTGGAGCGCGCAAACCAAGCGACGAACCCGCACCCATCCTGCTTCCTTTGCTTTTTTCAGATCAATGTTTTGTCATACTGAGCTGCGAGAGTGGGATGATGCAAAGCAGGAAGAAAAACAAAGCCAAAGAGAAAATAGAAAAACGCAAATTGTGCGCGCCCAGGGTTTGAGTCACGTCGGAATTGAAAATAATAATAACAATAAAAACTAGAAATACATAATCCATGTTGAAATTTAATCAAGTTTGATGAACCATAACTCCTCCTAAATCCGGACTGGCCTATCGCGCGGAAGAGAAATAGAAGAGGAACACGATCTGTCTAGTCGTCTTCGTATCATCGTCATCATCACCCCTGGCAGCTAGGCAGTTAGACAGGAGGCATTATTTTTTTTTATTGTGCTCTGGAACTCTGTTTTGATCGCAAAGGCGGCGGGCGGAATCTTAATTCCAGCCGATTCTGATGCACTCCCTTCCAAATGGGAATCCAACGTTTGGTTCCAGCACGTAGCTCCGCGTAGACAATGCCCATTATTATTATTATTATATCACTGGGCGGAGGTGGTGGCACTGGTGGCAGCCGCGAAACACGTCCGCCAACATGGAACTAAATAACAACAAAACATAACACATTTCACGTGCGCACGAGCAACGCGGGAAGGGGAATTCTATTTCTCCGCCCTTTCTGCCATCGTCATTGTCGCCGCCGTCGTAAATGCGGCCCTTTTAGGCACAGTCGCTGTCGTCAACATAGTCGCTGAAGGGAACCACTTTCAATCATCTTCAATAGCAATAAAAACTACAAGAAAATGTGAATTTACACGCCCTATAAACAAAAAAGCAGTCGGATTTTGGGGTACCGGACTGAGGTGGGAAATCTTTCGATTCTAACCGATGGATGGGTGTGCTGAGCGGATCAAATGAAACCTTTTTATTTTTTGCCTTGGGATTTCTAATTTGAATAAATGTTGAGGGAGCATAATGAAAAGCTATAAAAACCGTCCGAGGTAATCGATTTGATTTTTAATAACAACATGCCAATCGTTCTCTTTGAGATGCAAGATCAGCCATGAAATTAATTTATAATTTATGGTTGGTTTGCAGTAAATGATAATTCAGAGATTTTCAAATAGTGACGGACCACTAAACATCTAGTGACGGCTCTTTTAACTCCTAGTTTTTTTTTTTTGGAAAACTGGGAATATTTAAATGAATACTTTTTAAAAGAAAATGAAAAAAGCAAAAACCAGAAACACTTTTTCAAACTATCACTATCAAACGCGAGCAAATTCCGTTAAATTCCACTAAAGAAAGCTTATCCTTTGACAGATAGACCTATTTCGTTTGCGACTTACAGACTCCTTCAGTGTCGAGTTGGTTAAAATTTGACAGTTCGATAGTTGTTTCCCTCAAATGGTGCAAATTTTAACTAAACAGCGAACCATTTTTAATTTTAACCTTTTGCTTACGCCGCTAAGACAAGAGTTCGAGAAAATTTGGTGAAAAACTTTGTGCAGTTTTTATCAGGTATCAGTTTATGCACTTTGGAGAAACTATCAGTAGGCATCAGGAGGCAATGATTGAGGATTTCACTTTGAAGACCACATGAAGATGTGATAAATATATGGTTAGGATAGATGCATCAAGCTGTTATTTCTATCACTTTCCATATCTGCCCGTAGAGACAGATGCAAAGCGAGTGAAAGAGAATTTTGATTCGTTCTGTATTTGATATTAAGCCTTGGCATTGATCAATTTGTTTGATGGGACAACATTTCATCAAGGCTTTGCAATCAAACACGTGGTCTATGAATTCATCGCAAAGTTGAATAAATTCCTTTAACCTGAATATCAGCTAATAGAGGAAATACTCCTCTTTCTTAAAAAGCACTAAGATTGTATGTGTGACCTTTTGTTCAAGAGAAATTGATTGTGAAAGCCATTGGTTACAAAAATGGATTAACTCTTTTCAAATAATGGCACTTATATTTCAATTGTCAGATGCCCAAAAATATCAGATATCCAAAAAATGTCAAAATTATGTGAGCTATAGTGCATATATATGTGGTTGACAGCGTAAGGGGCCCTTAGTACGCATGGTTAACAACAGAAACAAGTCGTCGGGTTGTTGGTGCAATGTTTGGAAGTCCATAAAAACATCACAAAGAGAATGTGTGTCAAGTTACTAAATTTACCTCTTAACGTTTATGAATTAAAAAGTTACTCAAATTTCAGTGAAGATGGTTGAGAGTGTGGATCTGAAAATAACTATCGAACTGTCAAAACTAACCATGCCCCAGAGCGGGGTTATTTTCAACTGGAGGGGAAATAACTATCCAACTGTCAAATTTTAAACAAAAGTTAAAATAATTTGCCAAATGGTTCACAGCTTTAGAAGTTGAATAACTTTTTCTGCTTTGACCGTCAAGTTTGAAGATTAATGAAAATCGTTCGCAATGCTATTATTATAAGCTTTCAGTTTTGCTAAACAAGAAATTCGATTTTTGCGTATTTGAGTTTTATGTACTCAACCGTGAGTGAGTTTTAACACCCGTGTATGTTTTTAAAAAGAACATTGGGAACCGTTTAAATTTTCATCGAAAGTTTTTTGCAGTGTTCGCTGGGTTTGACATCCATGTGATATTGAAGGGTTTTTTATTCATCTTTTTCACTCTCCATTCACATAATGCCTATTCAGTGACGTGTACGTAAAAAAAACGTCGTACTCCTCAGTAAGTCTTGTTCGTGATTTTTAATAAATATTTTGAAATCATACGGTAAGTGAATTATCTCTAATGTCCAGAAGAAGAAAAACAACTGTATTTTTAAATTACCAATTGATTGCAGAAATGGCAGACGTTTGGCAGTATTTTACAAAGCTATCCACTAATGGTGAAAAAGCACAATGCTCAAAATGTCCTCAACAGCTTTCCTGCAAGGGATCATCTACCAGTGGATTATTACGTCACTTACAAGGCAAGCATAACATAACAATTAAACGACCGACCGCTGAAGACCAACAACCATCATCTGCACCAACACCATGTAAAGTAGCAAAACCTGAAGGATCATCAATGATACAGTTTATCAAACGGCGATCCTTGGAAGAAATTGTTGCACGGCTTGCTGCACTTGACGGATTTTCTATCCACGCTATTACTAATAGTGAATTTATACGCCAATCCATTTCTGCTCGCGGCTTGCAGCTTCCAAAATCCAACACAGTGGTTATGAAACTGGTGCATGACTTTTACAATAAGGCTAAAGATCTCACCAAAAAAGAAATAGAAAAACGAGTTGCAATGGGTGAAGGTATGAGCCTCACATTGGATGAATGGACAAGCGTCAATAACAAACGGTATATTAATATCAATGTGCACTGCTACGACGGAACTATGTTCAACCTCGGACTTATTCGAGCTCGCGGATCTGCCGAAAAAATTCGAGAGGCTGTCACAAACGTTACCAAGAGTTATGGTTTGCCAGGGGGAAACATTGTTGCTGCTACAACCGACGGAGCTGCCGTGATGGTGAAGTTTGGTAGAGAGTCCCAATTCATTCATCAGCTGTGCTATAATCACGGACTTCATTTGGCGGTGATGGATGTCCTCCGTAAAGACAACTCAGCTGCAGTTGATGATATCGATGATGACAGCGATGATTATGACTACGAAGATGATGAATATCCGGAAGAAGAGATTGGAACACCCTCAGGTTTGGTTTTAACTGGTTATTGTAACTTGAATCAATCTTAGTATTATTTCTTTCCCAGTACTGTATCATACACGATTTGGAGATGTTCTAAAGCAAGTTCGAAAAATCGTTAAAATATTCCGACAATCGCCGGTGAAAAACGGAATATTGCAAGATAAAATCATCGCAGCTCATCGAAAACCGCTGCAATTGCTTATCGACGTCACGACAAGGTGTAACAGCACTGAAAGGATGCTTGAACGATGTATACGTGTCTATGAATGCATCAAACTGACACTAACAGAGCTTGAACATTCGAACCCACTGAGTGACGAAGATATGCAGAGTCTGAAAACACTATTGGATGCCTTGCAACCAATCAGGTTAGTGTCTGAAGCGATAGGCAGACGAGATGCTACCTTGCTAACTGCTGAAGGCAGCTTGAGTTTTTTGCTTTCGAAACTCAAGCAGCAAAATAGCACAATTTCTAATGAGCTATATGACGCAGTTCACGATATAATTTGTTCGCGTCGTAATAAGGAACTAGTTTCATTGATGAAATTTTTGCAAAATAATCATATGGACTCATCAAGCGAAATGCCAACGTGCTCAAGGGCGCAGGTAATGAAATTCTTGAAAGACACTAACTTTTCAATAGAAATGGTGGATCATGAAACAAGCGTGTCATCAAATTCAAGTGATTCATCGCTGCACCCAGAGGAACTTACCCTCCAGCAGGAACTGGAAAGTGCTATTAAAGAACATTCTGGAAGAATTCAAAAAATTGAGTCAGTAGACCGTGGAAAAATAATCCAGAAGGAAGCCATGCTGTATGAGCTAACCGGAAACTTGACGAGCAATCTGCAAAAACTATTCGACAAGTTCAAATCCATCAAGCCGACTTCAACCGACAGCGAGCGAGTTTTCTCCAATACAGCAAATTTTTGCACAAAGAGGCGTTCGTCCATTTCGGATACAAGTATTAACGTACTTACTTTTTTGAAATCGTTTTTTAAGAAGCAGTCATAATTTTTCGCGACTTATGAATAATGTATATTTTTTCATCTATTATTGCTTATTTCAAATGACTAATATTGAATAAGGGCTTGTATTTTCATCTGTTATTGCTTATTTATAATGACTAATACTTAAATAAAACGCGAGTAACGATTTGCAACACGTTTTAAATAAAATTATTATTTTCCCGGGATCCCGGGATTTCCCGGGAAATAGAATAAAAATTTCCCGAATCCCGGGATGCCGAAAACCGCCGGGAAATGGAAGCTCTAGTAAGATTGCAAACATTGTTGTATGGCGCATGAAAAAGAGTAAGAAAATTTGGTTGCTTCGATTTAAACGAGGGAAAAATTTTCGCGCTTGTTAAAATTTATTATTTTTTTTTGTTTGTTTAATAACAATGCGAGGTGGCTTTTGGTGTGTTTTTGTTTTGTTGTTGTGATGATATAATTTCATTTTTATATAATCGTGGTGGTGTTATTTTTTTTTTTGGTTTGTTTTTTTTTTGTTGCTGGTGATGGGAAAAATAATAGAGAAAATTGTTATCAAAGTAGTTTTTATAGGGGCGTCGCACTAGGGCCATATTTCTGAAATTTTATTCTGTTTATGGTTTAGTTATATATAAAAAAGTCTAAAAGGATCTTATGAGCCCTTTGGTCGTGGGTACGGACACAGCGAAACGTCTAAATCCTAAGGGAGCGAATCCGATGCAAAGAACAGCGTTCATTATGGAAAATAGCGTCAGACCTGGACATTTCCTACGGATCGGCTCACAATATTGTACGACGTGATCTTGGATTCATGGCTTTTAAAAAACGTAAGGTTCATGGCGTTTCCGAACCATCCAAGCAGAACAGCTTAGATCGCCACACGCTGGTCATGAGTTCTTTTTTCTTATGAGAAACTGTTTGTCCTGGAGCGGCCTCACAATACACTATGATCGGGTCTGGGCTGCAGCTAAGGATAGTATTCCTTTGCCCCAGATAAACGTCAGATAAACGTTCAGTGCTGGTTTGGGGCGCAATTTGCAAGCGAGGTAAACTACCGTTGATTTTCATCGATAAAGGAGTGATAATAAAAATGGAGATTTTGGAGAAAATGGTTGCTCCTAACCTAAGACCGCTCTATGGAGAAGCTCATTCTGTATTTCAGCAAGATGGCACGCCAGCTCTCACGGCGAATATTGTTCAGGCCTGGTGTAGGGATAACTTGACGGATTTCCTGGCGAAGAATGAATGGCCTCCTAACTCTCCTTACCTTACCTTACCAATCAGACTCAGGCCGGTGTGGCCTCTGCTGTACACAGAAGTTGTTTCCATTGTAATCGGTCCATGGCTGTACCTCGCCAGCCTCGCTGTCTGCGGAGGGTCCGCAGGTCGCCTTCTACTTGATCAATTCACCTTGTTCGTTGCGCGTCTCTTCTTCTTGTACCTGTCGGTTCGTTTTCGAGAACCATTTTCACAGGGCTGTCGTCCGACATTCTTACGACATGCCCAGCCCATCGTAGTTGACCGATTTTTGAGATGTGTACGATGGGAGGTTCTCCCAGCAACTGGTGCAATTCGTGGTTCATTCGCCTCCTCCACGTTCCGTCTTCCATCTGCACTCCACCGTAGATCGTACGCAGCAGCTTCCGTTCAAATACACCAAGAGCGCGTTGGTCCTCCACTAGCAATGTCCATGTTTCGTGGCCGTAGAGAACTACCGGTCTAATTAATGTCTTGTAGACGGTCAACTTTGTGGTTCGGCGAACTTTGTTCGATCTTAGCGTCCTTCGGAGTCCAAAGAAGGCACGATTGCCAGCCATAATGCGCCTTTGTATTTCTCTGCTGGTGTTGTTATCGGCGGTCACCAATGAGCCCAGATACACGAATTCGTCTACTACCTCGATTTCATCACCTAACCATCCTAACTCTCCAGTGAATCCATTGGATTTTTTCGTTTGGTCCTACATGCTTTCCAAACTGAAGGACTACAAAATCTAGAATTTTGACCAGTTCACGGTAGTTATCATGAAAATTTGGGAGGATATGCCCATGGAATCAGTACGTGCCGTCTGTGACAGTTTCGAAAAACGTTTGAGGTTGGTAAAAAAAATCAAAGGAGGAGTCATTTCGAAACATTTGCTGTAGTTAATCTACATAAAGAGTACTTTCCACTCAAAATACAGCGTCTGCGTTATTTCAATGCATTTTGAAAGTGTGTCCGAATTTATTGATCACGGTTTATACCGGTCACTGTAGATGGTGAGAGATGATCTACGTAGCCCATGGCCAACCCGAGCAGCTCACATCTCATTAATGAAGCCTCATTAACTCGTTTATAAAGATAGCATTTCACATTTAGCTGGCCTAATGATAAACCCCACAAAGCACTAAACTGTTTTACGACAGCCCAAATCCCAAGAGACCAAACCTCTCTTCTAATTCCACTTGAGCTCAACAGGCTTGAAACCACCCACACCCATCAGCATTAACCGCTTGGGGAAATATCAAACAAACTGGCATGGCGGTGGTAGTCTGCTGAAACAAAAGTGCTAATGTTCATTGACTCCAATAGCAGTGAAGCAACAAAAAATAACAAATATGACGATAATAGTAGGTGGGGGAGGAGGCTTAAGCCGGGAATTACGAAGGTCTGTTGTCAAAACACGGTGCGGATCTATTTCGCGTCCAAATTGTATGGATTCCCATGCTATGCTTGGGCTAGGACCACACCGTGGGTAGAAATCTACCGGCAATCGTAACACCGAGCTTATAATTTACAATTCCAGGGGCGTCGGTTTTATTATGCCATGGTTCAATTTCACGCTTCCATCAGCTCGGACGGAGCTTTTTGGCAAACGTCCATCCGAATGGTGCTTGTAGTCGTTTGACCCACCGCAATCAGCAGCTATGTACATGCAAATGCTCAGTTCTCCGAGGAGGCAAGTTTACAAATCATCACCGCAACGACACGTTTACGAAACACGCGACCCCGACTAAACACGTAATGATATGCCTGCTTCTGAAATTCGGTTTGCTGTTAGTTATTGTTTTGTTTGCGTAATCTCACGGTTATTCTTTAGTCAACCGACAGCGCCGTGTTGCGCCATCCGTCGATTGACCGTGTGAATGACGTACATATACTCTTGGAATGAATGGGTTCTATTCTATCTGCGTTTAACTGGCCGAGACGAAATTCTTAGCACCATTGGCTTCTCCCCTTGGTGCGTTTGAATTTTAATGAATGAGTGTGAAAAATAAAACTCTTTAAAGCTATTATTGAGCTAGAGCAGAACGTGTCGGGCCTGCATGACCTGGTGATTTTTTGAGCACCACGTTAATCTGTATCGCTTCATCTTCCGGGTATGGGGAATGAAAAACAAAACCCACAATTCAAGTTTATACGGCTCACATTCCAATCTGCAATCTTGGATCCTGATTTGTTCTTCGAAGTTATTATTTTCGGCCGCCCCAGCCCCGAAAAACTCTAATGAATGAGAATTAGCACGCAACATCAATGAAGATTGTTTTGTGTATTTGTAAAGAGAATTAACAAATTCAAAGAAAAAAACACCCTCGACACACACACACACACACACACATCCAGGGAACTCATTCTTCAATTTAGGCCCTCCCATTAACCCAAGGTAGTTTGAGCCCGATTTTTCTGATGAAGATGATGATGACGATAATGGTGATGCCCTACGTACCCACAGAGAGACTGTAATTGCAGTACGCACCGAGTTTTCGGCGCAGAAAAATATATCATTTCGTGAGGAGTTTTCCCGGCCGCTCCTCGGCTGAGTTCAGTTTGAGGTCATGAACGAATCAGTGTGGCGTCCGCAAACCACGCCGGTTCTCAGCCCAGTGGCAATGGAGGTGAATGTGGATTACATTTCCGAGACAGCGCGCGAAAAAAGTGCGCAAAAACAAACCACGGTGGAACCGGAGCCGGTGATTAGTTCATTCCAGTTCGGAAGGGTAATTATGGCACTTTTTTGTGCCACCAGAAGAAGAAATTACCTTAATTGGTGAGTAGTGGTTTTTGGTTTTTTTTTTCACCTGATTTTTGGAAAATTATTGCTTTTCTGTTATAGCAAATGCAAACAATTCCGGCTAAGTCGAATGTCGAGTTGTTTCACTGGAGGACGGGTTGTGGGCAGGTGAGAAATTGTGATTTGAAGAGGGATGCATTAATGCGAGGAAAATAATGTTTCCTGTTTCGGCGTTACTGATGAGTGATTGAGTTGTTCTTCTTTCTTGTCATCATATGTTTACTGTTTATCGCAATCTATTTATTACGATTCTCAACTTACTGTAACTGGCATAAATAAAAGCCCACGACGCATCATTTTACATTCCACTTGGTTATTTTCAAACCAATAACTACTTTTGTAGTCTTCTGAAAAACAAAACTGTCATATCATAATAATTTACGTTGTTGAAACAAATATGTAAGTTCATTGCTACATTTATTTATCATTACAACATCATTATAATAAAAGCCCAATAACAAAAATTACATCCTTGATCGAAACAAATACCTCCAAACACCCCTCGTTAGTAACGTTCTTACAATTCAGAGTAATTACTTTGTTATTTACATTGGCTTGGACAATCTATTTAGGTAGTTTCAATATTATATCGCTTGTATAACGTGTTCTACAGCAACAAAGAGTTTGGGTGGAAAACAAATTAGTTTACAAGTCCAAAATCTTGTTGTACAAGAATATTTAACCACGAATCGCAGCAGAAGATAACAGAAAAGTTTGGAATCAGTCGTGGTGAAGTTCGTGCAATAGTGGCAAAGCATAATGCATGGGGTTCATTCACCGATAGATTCAGAAGAGGCCGTCCGCGGAAAACTTATGAGCGGGCAGATAAAAGGATCATCCGGGAAATTAAGAAATCACAAAAAATCATAGTTGGCACAATTCAGGGAAATCTCTCACTGTCCGTTACAGATAGAAAAAATCATAGAAGATTTGCTGAGCTTAGGTTCAAGAGTAGATTCACGGTTCGTTGTCCGTTCATCAGCAAAGTATTGGAAACGTGTTTTATAGATCGACGAATCAAAGTTTGAATTATTCAACAAAAATCGAAGTGAGCGAATATGGCGGAAAGAGGACGAGGGATTGCAGAACCGTAATTTGCAAGCTAAAATAAATCACAAAGGTGGCAACGTGATGGTGTGGAGTTGTTTTTGCTGGTCTGGTGTGGGCAATTTGGATCGAATATTCGGTACTATGACGGCTGACGTCTATGTTGACACCCTGAAGAAGAATTTTACGGAATCTGTATAACAAGCTAGCTAGAAAAACGATTCTGTCTTTTAACAAGACAACGACCCAAACCCCACCGTTGGGAAGACCAAGGCCAATTTCCGTTCACGTTGTATAAAACCATTCCACTGTTTAGTCCCCTTAAAAATTTTGGGCCATTCTGGATAACAATGTGATTAAAAATGGCGTTGCTCTTAAAAAAGTGTAGAATCAATACAATCCACAGCATCTACATTTGTTTTGACAGTATTCCAAAACGTCTGCAAGAAGTCATCGAAGCCAATGGAGTACATCCCAGCTGTTGTTGATATTGTTAACGTTCTCTTATAGCTCATTTTATCCCTCTCCAGTTATATGTGGGCTTTTATTTTTGTCATTCCCTTTTTCATGCATTCTCTTTTTCATTACCATTAAGATGAACTTAATTGAGCTCAATGCATTAAAAAAGTTTGAAAACAATATTAACCTTCATCCATTTTCCATACCTTTCAGAAAATGATAAAGAAAATCATATCTCTTCTGGTTCTGAACCGATTTTAATTATTCAAGGTCCAAAAAATCCGGTCATGTTTCTGGATGAAAATTTGAGCTTGATTACATAATTCCGGAACGATTCCGGGATGTAGTGGGGTAGGTTTTTTTTTTTTTTGGATGAAGAGTAACATATTATTTCTTTCTGAAAATTTTCTGGCAACGTTTCAAACCCCGTGATTTGGCCAAATAAGTTCATTGTAAGACATTGTGAGTATTTTTGGTCACTAATTCCTCTTTGGAAATTGTTTTTTTTTCTCGAACGATTCTGAATCCTAGCTTGCGACGTGCTAAACTACAAGATTCTACGAAACCAGCTCATTGAAAGACACTCCGAGGATTCCTGGCACTATGGCCACATTCCGAGGTGTTTCGGAGATCCTGATTCCTCCGGGAAAATGACAATAATTTGATAGTTTCTGAAACCTAGCTTGAGACGTGTCAAACTTCATGACTTCGCGAAACCAGTTACTTGAGAGACAATTCGATGATTCCTGGCACGTTGGCCACATTCCGAGGAATTCTGAAGATCATATTCCCCCGGTGAAAAGTTTTCGTTTTGATCGTTTCAGAAACCTTGCAACGTGTAAAACTTCATGATTTTGCGTAACGGATTTCAATGAACTCACTACGCAAAGTCATGAACTTTGAGAAGTCGGAAGCTAGGTTTCAGAATCGATTGAAAATTGGTCATTTCCCCGGGGGGATCAGATCTTCGGGATACCCCGTAACGTGGCCAAAGTGGCCAAGAACCCTCAAAATGTCCTTCACTGAATTTTTTTTTCAATAATGAAGTTTGACACGTTTGACTAGGTTTCAGAAACGATCAAAATGTGGCCATTCCCCGGGATAAGCCTTTTCGACCCAATGCGATTTAAACATAACTCGTTCCAGAAGCTTATTTTGAAAATAACACGTATGATAAAATTGCGGTGCATGATTACTTAAAAAAATTGTCTCAAAATTTTTTGCTTTATTTTTAAAATATATAGACTGTTCCAGAAAGTATAAACATATTTTCAAAATAACAAAAAAGTCATGTTTTTTTTAGTTTTAATAATTTTATTTGGCAAATCATATTTGTATTTGTGTTTTATATGATATTTTACTCTCTTTTAATCAAAATATTTAATCATAGCCAAGACTCCTAACTTTTCCTCGAACATGACCCATTAGCTTCTGCACAGTGGTACTTCCCACCATTTTGACCACTTTTGGCCAATCTTTTTAAAGTTTTTGGATGTCGTCCGCTGGTTTTATGAATTTTCAAAGCTTTGCTTTGGTTTAAGCCCAAAAAGTCTCGATTGGCCGTGCCTCCGGGCAGTTTGGTGGATTCATGTCTTTCGGCACGAAATATACATTTTGACTTTTGTACCATTCTAAAGTGTCCTTTGCGTAATGACATGACGCCAAATCAGGTCAAAACACTACTTGACCTTCGTGCTGCCTGATCATCGGCAATAATCGCTTCTGGAGACATTCCTTAATTCCTTTCTAATTGTTCATCGTCTCCGCTGTGATGTACGGACTAGATGTTTTACCACACTCGCATGTTGCCTGCCAAACCATCACCTTCTTACCGAATTTTTCGGTAAAAATTGCCTTCTCCGTTTCGGGGATGTCTTTGTCTTTGCTTACAGTATAGAATTGTGGTCCGGGAAGCGTTTTGTAATCTAGTTTCACATACGTTTCATCGTCCATTATTATACACCCAGAATTTCTACACAATAACGAATCGTAGAGTTTGCGGGCCCGTGGTTTCACGGACACGGCCTGTTTTGGGTTCCTTTTGGGTTTTTTCTGCTTCCGGTATGTTTTTAGCCCAAGTCTTTCTTTGGCACGCATGACGTTACTCGACGAGGTCCCTAGTTTTTTCGCAACATCCCGACCGGAAGTCGCTGGTTTTCGCTCGTAGGCATCCCTGATCTTTTTATCGATATCCGGACTAACAGGACCGGATCTCCGACCACTCTTCGGCGCATCTTCAAATGTACACTGTTCTCTATATTTTCGAATCGCAGATCGTACCGCTCCGACGCTTACACCCTCTTCCTTGGTCAATTTTCTCAAGGAGAGTCCGCTCACAGTGCACCAGTTGTGCACGATACTTTTTCGTTGTTCCGGAGTAAGACCGCGCATTTTGATAGGTAACACAAAACTGAGCACTTTTTTTATGCTGTCATTCAGAAATGTGCAAACAAAAGGATGCAGCCAAAACATGTTGAAATATTTCATTATATTCAAAGTGACCGTTAAAATAAGGTGTGCTTATACTTTCTGTAACAGTCTATAACTTGCATTTGTGTTAAACTTTATGATTTGGCGTAACAAAGTTTTAACTCTTTATGCAAAAACTTGAATTTTTTGGCGGTCGAAATTTGGTTTTTGAAACGATACGAAAAGTGGTTATTTCCCTTGGGGGACCCCGTAGCGTGGCCAAAGTGACCGAAAACCCTCAAAATGTCCTTCACTGAAATTGTTTTATCAATAATGATGTTTGATACGTTTGACTAGGTTCCAGAAACAATCAAAATGTGGCGATTGCATAACTCGTTCCAGAAGCTACTTTTGAAAATATCACGTAAGATAAAATCGTTGTGCATGGTTATTTAAAAATAATTGTCTCACAATGTACTGCTCTAATTTTAAAACCTAAGACGAGGGAGCGCAATATCGGAATATTAACGTGACATTCATCATTGGATATAATTTGAATATAACAACGAATATTACACTTCCAAAATACCAATAAGGACAATGCAAAGTTGTCAAGAGCTACAAATTTATCATACACCATATTCATAAAATCAGCTTTTGAGACAAATTATCCATAAATTTATCTAAATTAGACGACTATTTACAGCACTGCACAGTGGCTCCAACTTAGAAGAAACGCGGCCAAAAATAGTCTTTTTGAGATTTTTTTTATAAAATTATGTATCTTTAATAAATTTTGGGGCGCTGAATTCAAATTTGAAGTCAAAAAGACCGGATTGATCTACCTTGCAGTGATAACTAAACTTGTTATGCTTCTTACAAAGAAAAGTGTTCATATCGCAGGTGGTTTACAATAACCACTAGATCGAACCAGACGAAACAACCATCAAATGGTTTTGTGGTCCGAAAGAAAGCTCTTGAATATTTTTGCAATCGGTCAGCTGGTTATGAAAATATCGCCGGAAAATGTTCTGGTGAGTATGGATCATGTATCAATAATCAGCCTGAATTGTTTTAAACCCATCATTCATCACCTCGAATCACATGAAAATTTGATAACAACATCTATGTCAGTCAAACTGAGTAACCATTGTCCACATTCTAATATGTTCCGGGTACCCCCGGGGAAGTGGCCGGTTTCTGATTTGGACCGAAACCTGTCATGCGACACCTCAAATCTATGAAAATATGAAACTATGAAATTATGAAAATTAAAAATTAAGTTCTTTGTCCAAATCCAAATCCAAATTGGCCACTACTGCCGACATGTTTCGAGTTTTAGATAAGGTGCACGCAAAAACCGTGAACCGTGAATTAGGTACATTGATTACAGCTTTAACTACTTTAGTGAACGGTACTTATATTTTGGTCCATTATTTCACTCGTAATCTATGTAATTAAATTCCGTTTGCATATTTTCAGTCCCATCATATACATTTTTAATACGTTTAATCACATTATTTTCATTAATTTCATTACATCATTATAATGCATTAGTACGAGATTCATAACAATAACCTCTTTTGATTGAACTTTGAATCCAACGCACTAGTCAGGAGTATTGCGTGATTTTCGGTTCTACACGCAGAAGTATCTATAACCTAACGTGATATCACTTTAAAGTGATCTTCAAAGATGATATGTAATTCTATTGAGTGTGATTTGCTACTGTCCTTAAGGCTTAAAACCAACTAAATAAAGAAAAACAAAGTTTATTGGCTATATATTAAAACAGGTGGACAGGTATTTCAATCTTATAGGAAGAAAAAAATCGACAATATTTGACAATATTTCATCAGGATCAACTTCGATAGGTTGGTCAGCCGTAATATGACAAAAGGTAACGCGGATTCATAACACTTCCGAAGTTGAGCTAATTTTCGTCGCTAAGAGCGCTTACTGCTTCTTCAAAATTTTTGCGGGGGGCTCCCTTTGGTGGGTGTTTTTTTTTGTGTTGTGTGTGGGGATTTTTTTTTTTTTTTTTTTTTTTAACTCTTTATTTATTCCAAATTTTTACATTATTTTACATTCATATATTAACCTAGGTGATCCTGCTAAGTAATAAACATTTCAACCTTATATGCTATCATTTATATCTAATTGTGTTAATATTATTTTTACTTTGTCTATTCAGTATTTTTAACAGGGTTGCTTTTGCCTGCGTGTAAGAATAATTATTGATTTCTTAAAACTAGTTCTTATCTATAGAGAGAATTGATCATTGCAATTGAAGACTGCAATGATTTTTGTCTAAAATTATGAATTATCTTGTTGGACATTTCTTCTAGAGTCTCAACGTTTGAAATTCTATGTAATTCAATAGTACTGAACCAGGGTGGCAGCTTCAAAATCATTTTCAGAACTTTGTTCTGAATCCTTTGAAGTGCTTTTTTCCTAGTAGCACAACAACTAGACCATATTGGCACAGCATAAAGCATGGCCGGTCTAAAGATTTGTTTGAATATTAGAAGTTTGTTCTTCAGACAAAGTTTGGATTTTCTGTTTATAAGAGGATATAAACATTTTATATATTTATTACATTTGGCTTGAATGCCCTCAATGTGATCTTTAAAAGTTAATTTTTGATCAAGTATCAGTCCAAGATATTTTACTTGATTTGACCAAGAAATTGGAACTCCGTTCATAGTGACCATATGACTATTACTTGGTTTCAAAAATGCAGCTCTAGGCTTGTGTGGGAATATTATAAGTTGAGTTTTGGAAGCATTAGGAGAAATCTTCCATTTTTGAAAATAATCTGTAAAAATGTCCAAGCTTTTTTGTAGCCTCCTGGATATAACACGAAGACTTTTTCCTTTAGCGGAAATGCCTGTGTCATCAGCAAAGCAAGATTTTTGACAGCCCTGAGGTAAATCAGGGAGATCTGAAGTGAAAATGTTATAAAGTATTGGCCCAAGAATACTACCTTGAGGAACACCAGCTCTGACAGGCAATTGATCAGATTTAGAATTCTGATAATTTACTTGCAAAGTTCTATCAGTTAAGTAGTTTTGAACTAATTTCATGATATAAAGCGGAAAATTGAACTTTTTCAGTTTCGCAATCAAACCTTCATGCCAAACACTGTCGAATGCTTTTTCTATGTCTAGAAGAGCAACTCCAGTGGAGCAGCCTTCAGCTTTGTTTGAACGAATTAAATTTGTAACTCTCAAAAGTTGATGCGTAGTTGAATGCCCATGGCGAAATCCAAACTGTTCATCAGCAAAAATTGAGTTTGTATTGATGTGAAGCATCATTCTGTTCAAAATTATTTTTTCAAAAAGCTTACTTATTGAAGAAAGCAAACTGATTGGTCGGTAGCTAGAAGCTTCAGCCGGATTTTTGTCTGGCTTCAAAATAGGTACGACTTTTGCATTTTTCCATTTATCTGGAAAGTATGCCAGATGAAAACATCTGTTAAATAGTTTTACCAAGAAAGACAAAGTACTCTCAGGGAGTTTTTTGATGAGGATATAGAAAATTCCATCATCACCTGGTGCTTTCATATTTTGAAATTTTTTAGTTATAGTTTTTACTTCATCCAAATCAGTTCCCCAAGAATCATCAAAAATATTTTCTTGTGAGAAAATATTCAGATACTCCCTGGAAACTTGATCCTCAATAGGACTTGTAAGACCCAAACTGAAATTATGGGAGCTCTCAAACTGCTTAACAAGTTTTTGAGCTTTTTCCGCATTTGTGAGCAAAATTTTATCACCTTCCTTAAGCGCTGGTATAGGCTTTTGAGGTTTTTTCAATATTTTAGAGAGTTTCCAGAATGGTTTGGAACTCGGATCTAATTTTGACACATTATTTTCAAAATGTTTGTTCCTCAGGGCAGAGAAGCGTTTTTTAATTTGTTTTTGTAAATCTCGCCATATGACTTTCATAGCGGGATCACGTGTTCTTTGATATTGACGCCTACGTACATTTTTCAGACGAATCAAGAGCTGAAGATTGTCATCAATTATAACTGAATCGAATTTAACCTCGCATTTTGGCACTGAAGCAGCTCTTGCTCTATTTATTGAGAAAGCCAGAGATTCAAGAGCATTATTAATTTCATTTTTTGTTTGCAATGGAACATTAGGATCAAAGTTGTGTTCCATAGATGTTCGATATTGATCCCAATTAGCTCTATGGTAGTTGAAAGTAGAACTGATGGAATTAGAAATGATTTCTTGAGATATTTCAAATGTAACTGGAAGGTGATCAGAACCAAAGTCAGCATGGGTAATCAATTGACTACAAAGTTGACATGAATCAGTTAGGACCAAATCAATAGTTGAGGGATTTCTGGCTGAAGAAAAGCAAGTTGGGCTGTTTGGGTATTGAATAGTGTAGTAGCCTGCGGAACAATGATCAAAAAGTATATTACCATTGGCATTGCTTTGCGAATTATTCCATGAGCGGTGTTTTGCATTGAAATCACCAATAACGAAGAATTTAGACCTATGACGGGTAAGTTTCTGGAGGTCACCCTTGAGCCAGTTCTTTTGCTGACCAGTGCATTGGAAAGGCAAGTAGGCAGCTATAAAAGTAAATTGGCCAAATTTTGTTTCAACTGAAACCCCCAAAGTTTCAAAAACTTTGGTTTCAAATGAAGAAAGAATGTGATGTTTGATACGCCTATGGACAATGATGGCAACGCCACCACCAGCTCCATTGAGACGATCATTTCGATAAACAAAATAATTTGGATCTCTTTTGACCTTATGGGCAGGTTTGAGATAAGTCTCAGTTATAACAGCAATATGCACGTTATGAACTCTTAAAAAATTAAATAGCTCATCCTCGTTATCTCTGATGGATCGAGCGTTCCAATTCAAAATGTTTAATGACTTAAAATCCATTACTGAACTTCAATGTCATGACAATATTATTGGCAAATTTAATACCAGTTTGGATAGCTTCAAACATGGAATTAGTTTTTAGCATATCGGTTATCATGTCGATTAACGATTGCTGTAAAAATTCTAATTTAGGAGCGGATATGTTACCTAAATCAAATTCATCAGAAGTCCCGTGGGAATTTTGGTTTTGGTTTCTACCCGCTGCAACGGCAGCGTAGGTAGGTCCATTTACATGTTGAACATTGTTAACAACACGGTTGGGTAAGAATGTAGGGTTTGAAGATTGAACCCTGTTGGTACCTGCAGGTATCGAAATAGTATTTACTCCTCGTTGAGCGTTTGAAGTTACAGTTGCCGATGGAAAAACCTGTCCGCTGTTTCTACCGACGGTTTGGTAGGAATTAGTTCTTTGCTGATCGTTGTTAACAGCAGCAGAATGGGTAGTAGCTGGTCGGGAACGTATATTGTTTCCTACCTGGCGTTTAGAGCGTGACTGCAAAATTGCTTTGCGAGTCTTGCACTCCCAAAAATTTGATTTATGGTTTTCACCACAATTTGAACATTTGAATTTTTGAGGATCTTCCTTCACAGGACAGTCGTCCTTAGTGTGTGAGGAATCACCACAATTCATGCATTTACCAACCATATGGCAATGCTTTGTTCCGTGACCCCATCCCTGGCACTTACGGCATTGGGTGAGGCTTTGGAAATTGGCTCCAGTCTTCCTGAAATGTTCCCACTTCACTCTGACATGGAGCAAAAGGCTTGCTTTTTCTAAAGCCTTAAGGTTGTTAAGTTCACTTGCCTTGAAGTGAACTAAGTAGAGATCGTTTGAAATCCCTTTGCGAGAATCGCCAGGCCGGGATTTCATTTTCATCTTAATTACTTGGACTGGGCTAATTCCAAGTAATTTTATTAACTCGTTTTTAATTTCATCGAGAGATTCACCACTGGGCAGTCCTTTCAAGACAACCTTGAAAAGACGCTCAGCTTTGGTGTCGTAAGTGAAGAAATTGTGGTTCTTCTGAGTAAGATACTCAAGAAGACGTTTGAATCCGTCCAAGGTTTCAGCATGCAAACGGCATTCACCTCGTCTGGAGATTTGAAGGGAATATTTCACACCTTCAACAAATGTTAAGATTTCCTTGCGAAAAGCATGGAAATCCGAAATTGCCACCACAATAGGGGGAACTTTTTCCTTTCTCAATCGAGAAAGTTTGTTCAAATTTTGATTAGATGATGGATCACTCTCATCATCTGTGAGCATATCAAATTGATTACTCACATTTATTTGATTTGCAGGCGAATCAATAGATTGCCCTTTTCGTTTGCGCTTATTTGCCATAGTGGCAGAGTAATTTGCTCCAAATCGACGTCCAAGCAGATGACTATAAGAATCCGAGGGACCGAAGAGGAATTTTCCAATGCGATATCCAAGCCGGGTTACCCGAAGGGCCTAACAAGGATCGAAAAGGAATAAGAGGAAATCTAAAAATTGTAGGTATTATTTAGCACTGAAAAGTGCTGTTTAAGATTTGGTGTAGCGTTAGGTAGCAATAGCACTTCCTTCAGCAAATAGAAAATAGAACCGCACGGCATGAGAGCACAATGCAGACTGCACAATATCAAGTTGAGAGGAATTGGAATAGAAACCCTACAGTTGGTTCGCTTGGCGAGGCACTCAGCGGTACATCAGTGAAGGAAATGGATATATTTTTCACACTTGCATGGCTTCGTTTAAAACGCCTTGTCGATGATCAGTGAAAACAAATAAAATAGAACACTTGACGGCAGAACTCCAACAGCGGGCAACAACTTTGCGGCAATCCGGGGGTATCAACTCACCCATATTGAAATGTTGGTGATGATTGAACAAAGACCCATCGGTTGCTTAGACTGTCGAGGCACTAAACGGGACGGAGAAATTTGTTTCGATCTAATTGTGTCTGCCAGCCGGTTGCATGCATTTGCATGGCTTCGTTTGGACCATGAAACGCTTTGTGGATCAAGATGGGCAAAATTGCCTTCCCTGAACCATGTAGATTTCTCAAGATATGGTTGCAAAAACAGCAATTGCATTTTTTGCCACCTTTTCAACTTTTGGGTGTACCGATTTATCAATTTCAGCTTATTTTTTTTGAGTTGCCTCTCACATTGTAGAGAGTTTCTTACACACGTAAAAAACTCGTGTTTTCCTGAAACAAAAGCATTTTTTTTAAATAAATGCTATTGTTTGAGTTATTTTATAAGAGATTTGTGCATACCGTTCGTAATTTGCTGATTTTCCATAGTAAAATAATAGATATTTTACAACCAAATTTGAAGATGTTTTGTCAAACAACAACACATGTAATAATGTCAAACTGTAATCCATGGATTACTACGATTGATAGGTAAAAAAATTCAGATTTTCATCGATTAAGGCTCAATTCGGATAGATGCTTTTTCGAAAAATTCAAAGGCTCGCGAGCTCACGTCAATTTTCGTGGAATATTAAAAAAATAAATGGACGAGAGCTTTTTGCATTCTGAAATGTACTTTGACGAAAACTGCCTTAGAATTTTTCGAAAATACATAAATCCGAGTTGAGCCTTAATGATGTCTACGCAGTTTGTTTAGGTGTCTATTGTTGATCATGTGATCTCAATTTTAAACCAAATGTAATGCAACATGTTTCAAAAAATCACAAATAAATCAAAGAAAAATCAGCTGGTATTAGAAATGCCGCATCTATCTTACATGAGGACAAAATCTAAAAAAAAGGAAATCGCGTTATAACAGAAGTGAGCATACTCAGTTTTCAAACACTGTAGTTTTAAACAATGTATTAGATATAAGACACTTAATCGATCCACAGCAAACCATGGCGCAGAAATGCGCAGCTAGAATACAGTACACGTGGAAGTCAATACTCTCAATGAAATTTTGTTGAAGATTCGTTGAGAGGGATCGAGGGGAAAAGATGTGTATGCCAATTATTAATGTACATACGTTCTGAGAGGAAAAGCAATTAATTGACATGAGGGAAATCGAGGGGAAAAGTTGTTTTTGCGTATGCCGAAAAATTTCAATTATTCTCTTTTATATTGTCAATAGACACTATTTTGAGTGCATTTCTACAGTTAAAAATTGTAAATATTAACACTGTAGTTGACATAAAATTTCAATATTAACTTTATTGAAGGTAAATATCCATAAAAATATACATACTGCTCTTAAGAAAAAAGTTTAACTGACGAATAAATGAATACCATATATCACTAATAAACTGTTGAGATTTGAATACCAATGACACTCTCGTATACTGATATACATCTTAAACGAAGTAATGCCGAGATAGAAACACGTATTCCTCGAAGTCAATTTTTTTTATTAATGGCCTATGGGGGAACCACTATGCACTGTACTGAACACAACACATACAAGGTTCTGATTACGTAGTGCTAATTTTTTTCGAGAGAGAGAACATTATTATTAATGATTATTTGGTAATCTTTGGCAGGATACCATATTGCGCAAGTTGAAGTAGTAGCCATGATTTGTTTTGCTTTCTTTCCAAATGTCAGCTACACAAATGTTTCCTACTGCACAGTTGATTGAGCTAAATTATAACCCACGTAGCACACTATGGTCATAATTAGTTGTAGTAACTTGATTATAACTTAGCAAGTCATATTAATGTTATCTCAACTGAATGGCAACAAGTGTGCTACTAGGGAAGACACTATCGACTATAATGCTTTAAAGCGTTTGTTTCTCACATTTAGTCGAAATGTTAAATTCTACAAATGCTAAGGTAATTGTCTATATGCGGGGAATATTTTAACAGCAGATTGATTCAGTAAGCTTTTAGAACGGTTTCCCAGAGTAATTCCCATATACATTTGATGCTGGTACTAGTATTTTGAAAACTTAATAAGTTCAAATATTGAAAGGCCCATAAAGACCTAATTTGAAATCGTTTGAGCAGAGGGAGTAGAAATTTCAAAATTTACATCAGTCCAATGTCGGCCTTAAAGTTTGCTTTCACAAAATACTAAAAATTTGATACTATTTAGACCAGTTAACCATTCGTAACATTCACAAACCCAAGCGTAAGAAATCACAAAAAATCAAGTACACATGTCTCTTGAGGGTCTTATTTTAACAAACTTGCAGTTGAAATTGCAAATTGCGACGAATTCAATTGTTCCGCCTGCTTAATGTTTGCAAGTAATCAACGAGGTCGTGAGTTCCGACTTTTTGCCCAATTTAAATACCCGTAGGCGTACCGAAACTTTAAATCAGACCTGGTAAATGATTCCAAGTAAAAGTGCGCTTCAACATATACCTCCCTGCTACGGGCTGTAGCAATACATTTGCCATTTAAACTCGACAAACAGCCGGATGTGTGCTCCGTTGATTGATTTGATTTCGGCTGCATGCAAAACGAAAGATTTTAATCAATCCCACTTTTTTCTGGAGCGCGCAAACCAAGCGACGAACCCGCACCCATCCTGCTTCCTTTGCTTTGCTTCAGATCAATGTTTTGTCATACTGAGCTGCGAGAGTGGGATGATGCAAAGCAGGAAGAAAAACAAAGCCAAAGAGAAAATAGAAAAACGCAAATTGTGCGCGCCCAGGGTTTGAGTCACGTCGGAATTGAAAATAATAATAACAATAAAAACTAGAAAAACATAATCCATGTTGAAATTTAATCAAGTTTGATGAACCATAACTCCTCCTAAATCCGGACTGGCATATCGCGCGGAAGAGAAATAGAAGAGGAACACGATCTGTCTAGTCGTCTTCGTATCATCGTCATCATCACCCCTGGCAGCTAGGCAGTTAGACAGGAGGCATTATTTTTTTTTATTGTGCTCTGGAACTCTGTTTATGATGGCAAAGGCGGCGGGCGGAATCTTAATTCCAGCCGATTCTAATGCACTCCCTTCCAAATAGGCATCCAACGTTTGGTTCCAGCACGTAGCTCCGCGTAGACAATGCCCATTATTATTATTATATCACTGGGCGGTGGTGGTGGCACTGGTGGCAGCCGCGAAACACGTCCGCCAACATGGAACTAAATAACAACAAAACATAACACATTTCACGTGCGCACGAGCAACGCGGGAAAGGGAATTCTATTTCTCCGCCCTTTCTGCCATCGTCTTGTCGCCGCCGTCGTGAATGCGGCCCTTCAAGGCACAGTCGCTGTCGTCAACATAGTCGCTGAAGGGAACCACTTTCAATCATCTTCAATAGCAATAAAATCTACAAGAAAATGTGAATTTACACGCCCTATAAACGAAAAAGCGGTCGGATTTTGGGGTACCGGACTGAGGTGGGAAATCTTTCGATTCTAACCGATGGATGGGTGTGCTGAGCGGATCAAATGAAACCTTTTTTATTTTTTGCCTTGGGATTTCTAATTTGAATAAATGTTGAGGGAGCATAATGAAAAGGTATAAAACCGTCCGAGGTAATCGATTTGATTTTTAATAACAACATGCCAATCGTTCTGTTTGAGATGCAAGATCAGCCATGAAATTAATTTATAATTTATGGTTGGTTTGCAGTAAAAGATAATTCAGAGATTTTCAAATAGTGCTCCACGGACCACTAAACATCTAGTGACGGCTCTTTTTTACTCCTAGTTTTTTTTTTTTTGGAAAACTGGGAATATTTAAATGAATACTTCACTTGATCACTTTTAAAAGAAAATAAAAAATACAAAAACCTGAAACACTTTTTCAAACTATCACTATCAAACGCGAGCAAATTCCGTTAAATTCCACTAAAGAAAGCTTATCCTTTGACAGATAGACCTATTTCGTTTGCGACTTACAGACTCCTTCAGTGTCGAGTGTGTCTACTTTTTTCACCCATCTTTACTACTTTTTTTACCCATTCCTTAAGGATCCGTATGTAGTATAGACATTTTTTGTCACTTTTGACGTATTTTAAAATGGCAGCAGGGTAAATGCACCCTTTTTGGGGGGGAACTCCTCATAAACTTTGGAAAAATGCTCCTTGGTGGCGGCGGCCCGGTATAATACGAGCGGAGGTATTATCCTGGCGGTGGGCGGCGGCCGGGGGGGGTGGCGGGGCCTCGTCTTCTTCGTGGTGGTGCGGCGCTGCCTTCTCTCCTCTTTTTTTGACGGGTTTAAATTTCATTTTGACGAGTCTTAATTTCATTTTGAAGAGTCTTAATTTCGTTTTGACGGGTCTTAAATTCAGAAACATAAAACCCGTCAAAACTATACAATCTTGAAGAGACTGAAGACCCATCAAAACACCCGGCAAGCGCTAACCAGAAGGTTAATACCTCCGATTGCATTATACCGGGTAAACGCATCTAAAGAGCATTTTTCCAAAGTTTAAGGAGATTTCCGCAAAAAAAGGGTGCATTTACCCTTTGCCATTTTTAAAATCACTATGTATTGATTTTCTATAACTAATATCACAGAATTACGGCT
This sequence comes from Aedes koreicus, assembly GCA_024533555.2. NCBI lineage: Eukaryota > Metazoa > Arthropoda > Insecta > Diptera > Culicidae > Aedes > Aedes koreicus. Next base: position 150,374 of record JAHHFK020000420.1, read on the forward strand.
GAACGATTTTCCAAGACTCCTCAATCACGTAAACATTTTGTGGTATCTGAAAATAAAAACTTAAAATGGATGGATCTCACCGGATTTAACCACGAAAATAAGACCTGCTGGTCACTTTCGGCAATTTGGAATAAAAACTTTGAGGACCTAACATGGCCAAAATGAAGTAATCGATAGAACGATTGCTTCAACGAGGAATGGCAGACGGTTTTAGACGAGAACAATGTAGTGCGGGCGATGACACTGCAGCAAAGGCCCTATTAACATGTGGAGCGACACAAACAGAAATTAGGGCAGCAAACTCATCTTTCCTGGGAGTGGTAGTGTAAAAAATGGAGCATCTGTATCGTGCGCAAGCAACCCGAAAATGCTACATGAAACGAATCCTCCAAAAGGCGTTGTTTCACGAGCCGAAATGTGTCGGTATAAGGATAGTGGTATTTCGACAGATGAACGCGATGCGAAAGAATGATAATCACCTGAATGTCACAGTAGCGGAATACAAGGCTAGCAAGTGGAATGGCTTCACGTTGAAGACGTGACAACTGGTAAGTGAAGTTACGGAAGCTTACAAACAGCTTAAGAACAACGTAGAAGCGGGGAAGGATGGTATCAGTGCGGAACTTATTAAACTGGGCTCGGTAAGCTGGTAACATTTCTGCATCGACTTCATTTAAATGAAAAATCTAAAGTAATTTGAATGTATATTTCCGACAAAAATATCTATGATTGAATTAAACTCAAGGGCAGTTTATTATAACAATACATACATCGGATAAGCGAGTTTTACCGTCTAACGTGAGACCGAGTCAATGTTTGAACACTCGTAATATGAACCAATCACTACATTTTTTAGCAAAAGCTATACACTCGACTGCTGTTGCAAAACCTTGAGTGAACCCCTTGGTATGCAACCTGTCAGCATGTAAACAAAAGTATATTTCGGGATATAGGAGGGCCATCAGGGTACCCGCTTTAAGCGAATTGGATGGGGAGAGTGGGAAATGCCAAACCATTGGTAACGGATCAATAGTGACGTCAGATAGCAACTGCAGTAGAGACATTTGGAAACGTATTATTGATAAAAAGCCATGGTTACTATGGTCAGCGTCTCCACAAGACCCGGCGTTCAGGTTATCTTCACCCACCTATTTAGTGTATAAGCGCTAATAAGGAATAAAGCGGCCGCATTGTCAAACAAGTGAAAAGTTGGGTCCTCCCTTAGCTCAGTCGGTAAAGGTAATACCATGCCTAAAGTGATTGGGTTCGATTCACGGTCTGGTCTAGGAATTTTTAGAAAAGGAAAATTTCTAGACTCCCTGGGCATAGAGTATGATTATACCTGCCACACAATCATACTTATGCAAAAATGGTACTTGGCATCAAAAACTCTCAATTAATAACTGTGGAAGTGTATTTAGAACACTTAGTTGAGAGCAAGCAATAAGCGAATTGTGAAAGCAATAAGCTTGAAATACCAGCGTCGGTGGTGGAGTGGTAAGCGTGACTGCTACTTGGCACCCCAGTGGGTCTGGGTTCAATCCCAGTCAACGTCGGTGGTTTTTCTGAGGCTAAAAATACTGGTCACGTCTTCTTTCGGAAAGGAAGTATAGTTGTTGGTCCCGGCTCATATTTATTCATGAGTCGATAGGTAGGGTCCAGGTGGTGGAGTCGTCTTCCTGGCGTCGGTGATTGTCACCATGTGAGGAAATAGGCCGACGGAAAATAACAAATAAATAAAAAGAATCTTGAAATGCTAAAAGAAGAAGAAGAATTGTCAAACAAGCGAAAAGTTGGTTCCTTGTGAAATTTTTGAAACAGTGTTTCAGTTTATTATTTCTTAATAATAGCTCAAGTGAAGTGTTAATTTCAATTTTCCTAGTTTCCCAATTACGAAACGTTGGTGTTAAGAAGAAGTTCTTTTGAACGTAAATAGTTATTTAGAATTCAGAAGACCACTGGAACAAATGCGCACAAAGCAATGATCAATTGAAGATCAGTTATTTAATGATTTTGCTGTTTTATAGGTGCTTACGGAATGAAGATTTGTAGCCACTAAATATCGAAAAGCTCTTACCTGAAAAATAAGTGTAGTACTAAATGTGGAGATTCCTTTTCTCGTTCAAAATTGACACCCATCCTGAACGATGAGTCACACAATACATTCGTGTCAACTCAGTTGGCTGTGTTCAGTCATTCCGTTGTCCCTGTGTTGCACACAACTCATTCACACCACAGCAAAGCACATATCTGGCTATTCAAGCGTCAAGAAATGTTGGTTGCTTGACTGAATTTTCTGATAACCAGTCCTTCATTTTTCTACCACAGGATTTTTTTGATTTTCAAACAAACCCGAACATGGCTGAAGGCGAAAGAAATTCGTCGAAGGCAAAGGAAGCCAAAAGACGGAACCTGTAGCAAACGATCTATAGCCGAATTCGCTGGTTCGATGTGGTTCGAGATCGCGAAAAGGCATTTTGCAGAATTGATTCAAGAAGTGGCTAAAAATACGGGCAGGCAAAATACGTTGGTATTATCATTTCATTGATTCTTCAAATGAAGGACTGTTCTTTCTTCTTCACGGCAGAACGTTGTAATTGAATGAGTTGTTTGCGCTTATTTACATTCACTGCTATCTGGAACGAATCATTCCATCATTCAGGAAGTAAAGCAACACAAAACAAATTGATTCACTTTGCACTAGAGATTCATGTAGGAAACTTTGTGTTTACTTCATGTTTGCAAGGGACAATTCAATATGTTGTCTCAATTAGGGTGCATTATGAGAATTTAATATGAGATTTTTAAGCACCGATGAAAACTGATAAAACACTAAATGTTGTACCAGAGCATCTCGTTTAGTTAAATAAATTTTATAGAACTGAGCACCTGAAGTAGTAGGCGTGCCTGGTCACTATGTGTGTGTATGTGCGTGTCTGCTAACACTGGCGTGGCAAATTACATCAGCGCTGCTGAACTCTTTAATCTGGCAACATATGCTAGTTGTAGTGAGATCGAGAAACTAGCTGTCTGATAAGCACATGGTGGAAGATTTTCGCACATGATAAGGCAATGAAGTTTATATAAGTTCCGAACCATCAAGCGTATTGGTATTAATGAGATGTGGAAATTTATAGTGGTATTTGTGTAATGTTGATGTTTTTACTGGTTTCTGTGATGTAAAACTATCTGTTCACAGTACGGAATATAATAGTGGTCACCACGCCCACCGGTCAAGCATTGTTTACTGTTTATAGTTACCAACGCAAGCAAATTACCTGCTGAGCAAAAACCTTAAACAGTATGTCAAAAAAGTATATCCACCCCGGGAGTATTACACTAGTTTTCGGTATTTTGAACGAGAACTGTGAATTATTTAATTGATTTATCAACTAGAATGGTATTGAATCGTTTATAAAACTGTTAATCATTGATAAAATGACAGGTATTTGAACATATACGCTAAATTTCAATAAGGTAAATTTTGATTATTATTTCCGATACACTACAGCATATTATTAATTTCTATCTAAAGGGTGTCCACAGTTCAATTGCATCACTTTAAACTCATCCTCAAAAACAAGTCTCTCAACCGATTGTCATGAAATATTCGGGGAATAAAATACAATCTATAATCTTGGTTTAGGTATTTTTATTTTACTGTATTTCTTTACCAAATCTAAAAGCCCGAACTTTCTTCTTAATACCATGCATGAGATTTTGTGCAACGCTTGAACCGACCTATTTTTCTGCTTTCAACCATGACTTCAACATTTCCTATTCTGTAGTGACAGCTTTAGGAAGCTTACCAAGTTCGTGCTTCATTATAGCCCAATATTTTTCAATTGGCCGCAACTCTGGAGAGTTTGGAGGATTAAGATCCTTCGGCACGAATTTTACACCATTCGTCTTGTACCACTCCAGAACATCCTTGGAGTAGTGACAAGAGGATAGGTCCGGCCAAAAATTGTTGGAACGTTGTGTGTTTTTGGACGCGGAAGCAGTCGTTTTTTCAGGCATTTATTCATGTATACTTGACCATTTACAGTTGAAGTTGTCAAGAAAGGCTTGCTCCGTTTACCATACGAACAAATCCCCTGCCAAATCATGAATTTCTTGGGGAACTTTGACACTTGTTGTTTCCTTAGAGACTCTGGAACATCGAATTTGTCTTTCACATACTGGTTGCCGGGAATTTGTTCAAAGTCCGCTTTTAAAGGTTGTACGGAATCAAATTGCACCACTATTAAATGACTGTTACTTTTTCTTCGTTGGGTATTTTCTATTGAAATTTTGGGTGGAATTAGTTCAGTGTGTATTTGTTTACGCTGTGTAAGTTTCACTAGCAGATGTGCAATTGTTGCGAAGATGGAGTGGGAAGAACAGCAGCAGCGCAAAGAAATTTTGTGCACGTACCTCGAAAATCCGGATCTTCCTCATCGTACCATCAGCAGGAAGCTGGGAATGGTACATTCTAAGGTGTTTCGTGTTTTAAATCGATACCACGAACGTTTGACCATCGATCGGAAAGAAAAAAGTGGCCAAAATGGATTTCCGTATAGTGTTTAGGATCACAAGTTAGGTTTGTTTATTTTTGAGTGAATTTTGTTTATTTTTTGCTTTCTCGCGATCGCTCAGTTGTACGTTTACGGACCGCTGTTAATTATTTGTATTTGTGGTGTACTGCTAAATGAATACGTTAGTTACCTAAGCGAAGTAAAGTTCACGGTGAAAAACTCTTTATAGTGCATATTTTGCGTTGCGAAATTGGTGAAAACCCTTCTTTGTTTCGGTCATATTGTGCCCACTGCGGTGTTATTGTTGTGTTGTTGTGATCAGACGCACTGCTGAATTCAATTGCATCGTTCTACGACGCGCCATCTTCATTTTTGACTCTCACTACAGTTCAACCGAAAAAAATCACACCTGCTCTTACCAATTTTGTCGATCCGCGTCCCGCAAATTGCAATTTTGTTTCGTTCTGCTACCGTACTTGCTAGACGTCTGTCGTATTTGCCCGTGTCTGCCTGTGTGTGCTATTTATCTCCGAGTGCTATAGTTTCAAGTGTTTTGGTTCTGTCCATCGTGTACAACATTAATGAAGGATATTCGCTTCCGTAATACTACCCGTGCTGCCTACGAGGCTGGTCAAGTACAAGCACTCAACTCCCATAGTTACGGCATGATGCTATTGAAGTCGGATTTAATGGAAGCCTCTCGATCCGTACGAATTTCGCTAAGTTAGTCAACTCTAGCTCTTGCACTCCGAAACCATTCAAACGCGTTGGCATCGATCCGAGATTTACTAGAAACCGGAGGCTGTTCAGCACGGCTGTCAAGTCAGTCCCAAATAACCAACCACCGCTGTTACTTGGAACTGGTAGCACGCCTCCTCCATCTATTGGTATTGCCACTGTCCCGTCAGCTCAACCAAAGTTCTGGTTATATCTGCCTCGGATCTCAAAAGAAGTCACAGCTGAAAAGATTTGTGCACTGGCACAGAAATACCTGGCTATAACGGACGTTCAAGTTATCCGACTAGTAGCGAAAGGTAAAGACAAAAGTACACTATCTTTCGTCTCCTTTAAAATTGGTATACGAATGGATCTGAAACCTAAAGCACTAGCAACCTCGACATGGCCGAAAGGTGTTGTGTACCGGGAATTCTCGGACAATAGATCCAGCGAAAATGTTTGGCGACCACCATCTGCTGCCGCACCCAACGATCCACTGAGCCTATTAGTGGAAGAGGTCGTATCAATAGAATAGTCAATGATAAACTCATCGGACCTCCTATCCCTCAACTTTCTTCAAACCAAATACACTCATCTTCAGTTTGCACACCGGGACGCCAACTTGCCCCAAACTTTAAGGAAGCCCCTATTCCTCCCATCGCAGTCGAGCCTCCGCTGCCAGCAGCCGTCCCAGTCCTTCGCTTGAGCTGGGAGACGGGGTCTTCCAAACTCCGACCTCAGGCAAGTACGCTGTTATTTCTGATATTTCATTTCGCCGCTTCTAGTCAAACTTCGACTCACCTCGTTCAGCCAGTGACTTCAATTGCTACTTGGACACCGGGACGCACACTTACCTCAAGTCTCAGGGAAGCCCCTATTAATCTCATCGCAGTCGAGCCTTCGCTGCCACCGATAAGCAGCCGTCGCGGTCCTGCGTTTGAGCTAGGAGACGGGGTCTTCCGAAGCCCGACAACAGGCAAGTACGCTGCTTTTTCGAACATTTTGTGCGCTGATCAGTTCGTCGATTGCAGTCAACCCTCATCAAACCAACGTACCTCTTCATCTGCAAAATGGAGTCCGAAACACACACTTGCCGCTATACCCATCGTGACTAGTAGAATTTTACGAGCACCCGTTTTGCAACGATCTTGGCCTTTCTCCAGCTCTTCACCGGGACGCATATATGCCGCCAGTACTGGAAAGTCCCTGATTCCCCCAATACAGTCGAGCCATTCCTGCCAGCGACCAACAACCGTCCCGGCCCTGTACTTGGTGTTGGAAAAGGGGTCTTCTGAGCTCCAAACATCGGCAAGTATGATCCGGCTCCAAACGCTTTAGTACCTGATAGTGTCCCAACTACCAGGTTAACTATCCCCGGACAACTGAGACCGGACATTGCTGTCTATTATCAAAACGTTGGTGGAATGAGCAGCCTTATTGGCGACTATCGCTTAGCAGCCTCGGATCAGTGCTACATCATAGTCCTAACTTAGACATGGCTCGAGTCTCGAACCCTTTCTGATCATGTTTTTGGAGAAGGGTACGAATTGTTCAGCTGCGACCGCAATTCAAACAATAGCAGAAAAACTACTGGAGGTGGTGTACTTATCGCAGTTAGTTCCATGCTAAAAGCCAGAGCCAACGATGACGACTCTTGGAACACGGTCGAACAAGTTTTGATAGCTATTAAGCTTGGGGATCGACACCTGTCCATTTGCGCAGTCTACATACCTCCGGATCGAACTCGAGACATTGAGCTCATCGACACTCATTGTCGTTCAATCACTTTCTTATCGGAAAATGCAGCTCCATGTAACGAAATAATGGTTCTGGACGACTTTAATCTGGCTAGCATTGCCTGGACAAAAATCCATAGCGGGTTCTACCGCCCTGATTATTAGCTCTCGTCTTTCCACTCAGCAGCGATAAATGTTGTACAGGAACTTATGAGTAGTGTAAGGGAGAAGCTTCATGCATTTGGATAGGGAATTGAAATTGAATGAAACAAACATGGGAAAATATTCATAACATGTTTTATTTTACTCCCTGAAAGTTTGAAGGTGATTGGTTGAACGGGCGAATTTTGCTGAATATTTGTGTGTGTAGCAATTTGATTCCGTACACCCTTTACGTGTGTTTCATCGTCCATGATGCGGCAGTGTGGTCAACATTTGTGTGTACAGCTTACGCGCACGTGTTTTAGCTGTCCTTATCTGTTTTCATTGCGGTGTGGAGCTTTCTGAACTTTGAATGATCGGAGCCCGGCTTGTTTCTTGGCTTTCTGCACGAAACTTTTGGTCAAGTGCAGCTATTTCGCAACATCCTGAACGGAACAGTTGGGGTTTAAAGCCAGCAACCACTCGCTTGTGATCCTTCACACAGTACGGAACATTTTTTCTACAACTCACCTTCTTCCGATCGACAGTTAAACGTTCCCCGAAACGATTTATTACACGAGACACTGTAGACTGGTGAATTTTCAACATCTTTCCGATGGCTCGGTGCGAAAGAAGTGGGTTGTCGAAGTGTTGCTGTTCCTTCGACTCCATTTTCGAAACTACGACACATTTCGCAGTGAAACTCACCCAGTGTAAACAATACACGCTGAGGTCATTTTACCCAAAATTTGAAATTAACCCAAAGGGCGAAATGTTACAGCTTATTGAAAGTGATGCAATTTAACTGTGGACACCCTTTAGTATCCCACAAACATGGAGAATGCTAGTGTTAAACGTTACGCAATTAGATAATAACAATTGTTCTAAAACTGGATTATAAGGGGTGGATAAGCTTTTTTGACATACGGTATAAACGACATTAATAATGGTGTTTGCCACGAATCTGCCCAAAACAAGACGCAGCGAGCAAGGTGGTTAGACCAAGTGGAATAAACTTTTGGAACCGCAAAACACTCTACAAGCAGGCCTAAACTCACTCAGATGCAATCCTAATGGGACGATGAAAAAAGTAGAAAAACCCTTTCTGTATCAAAATTTAAAACCGATACTTCACCTAGAATTTTGAATCCTCATACACCATTTGAGTTTGACCCAACACTTAATTATCTCCTTTTGATTTTATAAGAAATGCTTACCCTTTGACCGATACGCGAATTTACTTCACTACCGTTACACATTCACATTTTAAGAATCAAGTTAAAACCCTTAAGAGCAACCCTGAACATATGAAACCCTTGTTAAAGACTATTCAAATTTCAAATGTAAGCAGGCTTTGACAAATCTGGCGACTCATTCCTATTCGCATGGAAAACGAATACCTCCACAAGAAAACCTAAGCCAGATCCAAAACCTGAAACCGAATCCGTCCCCATAATCCGAAACCCGAAGCCAGACGCAGTCCCCATTGGAGCACATTATTTTTAGAATCAAAAAGCAACAACCGGTGACATTCACCCGGCTAAAGTTTTTGAATGCACTTCCGACGAAGAGGGGAAAACAACTGAAGCATAACTCAAAGGGTGCAGCGGGGCAGTCGTCGTTGTTTGACCTCCCCACAATCCGCATTTCCAACCTATGGAAAAGACCGTGAACTGAATGCATGGTACTGGCTGGCAGCGATGCCAAAATATGGCTTCCCATGGCATTCGAAAAGCCATTCATTGAGAGCAGAGATATCTCGTGCATGATTGGAAAGAGGCAGTAGAAGGGAGTGGAAACTGCAATCTTAGTGCCCACGAAAAATATAACGTGCAATATATTTTTCCTTCGACATTGTGGGTTTTGCACAATCTCACTATGAGCCGGTGAAGGCAGACGGATAGACAGACAGACAGTCAGACAGGCAGACAGTGAGGGTTATGATACTGAACTGGTGAGTTGCAAATCGCTGTAAATGCAGACGAGAAACACGCCCTTTTTCGCATTTCCGAGTCTGAGCGAAAAAATGTTGATGCAATTCGAAAACAAATTTCCTTCAGTGCATCGAAGTAGGCTTGTCATCTGAAATTCAACGGTTCGGTAACAGATAAAAATAACTTCTACGGAGGCAGAAGTTCGGTGAAGAATGAGGAGAGGAGGAGAGCACCGGTCAGTTCCCACGACTACGCTCTCTACACAGCAACGGCAATGGCAACGAAGACAGGAGAAACTAAATTTCATAAATATATTAACATTTTGTAACTTATTCGTTTTCGTTTCCAGCCGAGATGATACGGAGCGATCGTTGGCTGGCTGAAACTTGCCATGTGGAACCAAAATAAAGGTATTCGAAATCGGATCTATACAAGGAGTGGTCGAAGGGAATGTTTATTCGCATTTAATTCACCAATAAGGAAAGCAGCTAAGCGCCCCACGCCAACTTTCGTTTTCCGATGGAAGCATCTTTCGCATGGATTGGTAGTTATGCAACTTATGCGTAGGATTCTACGTTGAATTAGAGGCTATAACAACATCGCAGGTAAAATTATCACTATTTTAACATTCAACCTAATAAACGATCCACTTCTGATCGTCTAAACAATTCCAATTGCAGCTCATCACCTCCAACCATACAGAACCGGATATAAAAATAGCAAAACAATAAAATAAAGTGAAATTTTCACCCCGAACCAAACTAAAACAAACAGCATTCGTTATCAATCGAAAAGCATTCACACGGTTTGGTTGTGATGACTGCGAAAATGCATTTCTCCAAGCCATATCGGCTCCGAGAAGAGCGAGAAGACTCAAACGACAGACAAACGGACAGACAGAGAGAGAATAAGGTCAAAACTTTCACCTTCGATTCGGTCAATCCGGCGTCGTCGTCGTCGTTGTCGTCGTCGATGTTGAAGCACTGCATCGTGTGTGTGGAATATGTGGAGGATGCTGACCGGTTGGTGGTTGATGATCAATAATCCTCGCAAACGGTCGGTTGGTCGGCTAGGTTTCGCGTGTTTTCGCTCGGTTCGTTTGAGTTGACTGAGTCATCAACACCAGCGTTATAGCACGCGTTCGACGTGTTCGGTGGTCATTCACACATCCGTTGGGAGCTGCTGAAGCACACCATCGTCAGCCGCCCTCGGCGGTGAAAGATCTACCACTGGTTTGGCTTTTTTGCTCACTTGACTCTTGCTCTGCCTCAAGACAACTCTAGGCATCTCGTGGGGTTTTTAAAACCAGTTTTGCCGATTCTCTCCTTCCCGGTCCTCGATCGGTAGGTGTAGTAAACAAGTCCGTGCGTAGGACTAGTTTGTTGTACTAAACACTGGAGCTCACTATTGACACACCCCGGTTTGGATTGTGTCAAAAAGGGGTTGCATGGATTTTCTATTTAATATTTGGAATGGGAATTAAAGGGACAATGATGACTTAATACATGGAGAAGCATTTCCATTTTGGAGAAAGGTTCTTTTAAAGCAGGCAAATTTGGATAGGTTACGGAAACTCTACAATCGATGAGAATCAGGTATGGCAGGGCCACCTGATGAGCTTGGTCAAGCAAACAATGGATCATCTTACGCTGACTCTTGGCATGGTTCGTCATACCAAGGCGACAACCTGGAGGCAAACACGGTTACCATTACAACACCGGCACCGCCCTATATGTCATCAAACCTCAAATTCTTCATCTGTAGTGTATGATTTACCCATGTCAGAAATCCATGTTTTGGAGGACTTTTTTTTAAAATGTCTAGAATCCCCGACCAAAACAGTTGTAACATATCCTAACAAAGAAAAATGAAAGGCTGGTGTAATATTAATAACAAGTTCTGTTATCCCAGATATCGTTTTGATTTCCACTGTTATTGCCTGACCCCTCTTTTAGCAGAAATTTGGATTTTGTTTTGCCTGTCATTTTGGAAATCTTAACCAAATTGGATGCAACCTTTTGCAAACGATCACAAATTTGTCCTTGTGTTTGTTACAGTATCGAACACTCCGAAATTTTAATACATTCAGGGGAACCGTGGGGTAAATACCCTTCCCGGAACACTGACCAGGATCAAACCGGTACCGAAACATGGCTTGCGACACCTCAAACATCATGATTTCGCAAAACAAGACCATTGGTGGTCATTCTGGAAATATTCGGCCATTGTGGCCACTCCTGGTAGCCCTCCGGGAACCGGGTTCCACCGGGAAAGTGGCCAGATTTTGAACGGTACCCGAACATAGATTGCGACACCTTCATGATTTCGCAAAATAAGACCAATGGTGGTTATTCTGGATGTTCACGGCCGTTATGGTCACTCGCGGTAGCGTTCCTGGAATCGGATTCCTCCTGTAGAGTAGCCTGATTTGTATCGGGCACCAAAACATAACTTGCGACACATCAAACAAGACCATTGGTGGTCATTCTGAAAATACTCTGCCATTATGGCCACTCCTGTCAGCGTTCCGGGAAAATGGCCAGATTCGGACGGTATCATTATGGCTTTCACATCCTACATATCTCATTCCGTTGGGGAAAGCGAATAAATTTAGAAGAGCTTTGCAATAAGTTTTGAACTTGGAAATGCCATTTGTAAGACGTAATTTTGTAAGATATGAGAAATTTTGAACAAATGCAGCATGAGATTTTCATGGATTTTTAAAATAACTAGAACATAATCTAGGGTAATATGCACCTCCACCGCATAATGGCTTTTCGCACATTAAGAGTACATTCTCAGTATATTTTCATGGATTTATCAGCATTGCTAGTTGTTGATTAAGGTATGTTGCTTGATAGATCATTAAAAAATATGTTCAAAATGTTTTTTACGGTCAAAAAGGTCGTTTTTCCCGGGGGTGCTTATTACCCCAGAAGCCCCTACGTTATTCTCCTCCAAAGAAAATAAACGGCCGACTCTATCGTTCAGGCCCTAACCAAAGATTTCATAATGTATTTCTAAACGTTACACACGCACACACACACACAAACCCAAGTATGTATAGTCATAATTTATTTACGCTTTGTACCGTTATTCTGGATCAACATAATTGCTAGCATTTAACGGTTTTTGTTTCTAAGCCTAGTAGCGATATCATTTGAATCTTAGTTATTCTGAAGCAGTTGTTCTTTTGTGACAATAGTTTGATTATTGGCAGAGTTTTGTTTTTTCAATAATTAAAAATTCGTTGTGATAATATAAGTGATTCTGATTCGGATGCTTCAAGCATCATCGACCCAAACTCAGTCGGTGTGGAAAATGATGTGAGTGGGTAGAAGATGATCCTTTTGTTTCACTTAAGTCGAAGTGTGACATTTTTCGAAGGAGCACTAATTGTCCGAATGTAGTGAGATCGCATCTCACTAATGGTGCACGAAAATTCAATGTGGATTTGAGTACAATCATAACCCCACTGGACGCGTTCATCTTGTTCTTAGATGATTCTATTTTACATATCATTTGTCAGTTCACCAATGCGGAAGGAAGTCATGATCCGGACTTCGGAATCATTGACAGAAATGTGGTTAAGATTTCGCAGAATGACAGGCAAATAAATATCAAGATTTTTGCTAAAAGAGCGGTCAGGCATGTAAGTGTTAAAAAATTTAGTTATAACCATTGGCAAATTTTGTTATCATATATTTTCATTTTCAACATGAAATTGTATGACGATGGTTACTAGTTGTATGCAAAACTATGAATATTACCAGCATTTTTGAACAATAAATTATACTTTTTATCATAATTTATTTTAGATATAAGCGTGAGTAGTTGATTTCAATTGATAACATATTTTGAAACCATTTTAATACATTTTCTGACAATTCAGGATTTGTTATCAAGATGTTTGCAGTGATAATAAAATGAGTGATTGTTATGATATTCAACGAGTATTTTCTGTTATTTTGGCAGTTTATTCAGCCTCAATGATAACATATTCAGTTATCAAACAATGATAATCTGGTATTAGAATTTGTTATCAATGTGGTATAATCCCGTCACTACCCGAGCAAAGGTTTATACCAAATTGATAACGAATTCTAATACCAGGTTATCATTTTTTGATCACTGAATATTTTATCATTGAGGCTGCATAAAAAGTCAAAGTAACAGAATGAATAACGGGGGGCGACCCCGGCGTAGTGGTTAACATCCATACCTCTAACGCCAAAGTCACGAGTTCGAATCTCACCCCCGGACAAGTTACGAAAATACCCAAAAGAGGTATTTGAGTGACTACGACGGGAGATGAACCAGCCCGAGGCTGAATATCTCGATAATCCAGACAAAAAAAAAAAAAGAATGAATAACAAAAAAATACTCGTTGAATTTCTTAATAATAGCTTATTTTGTTATCACTGCGAATATCTTGATAACAAATTCTGTACTGTATGCAAATTAATTGAAATAAGTTCGAATTATGTTACCAATTAGAAATCAAATTCTTACGCTAATAACTGGAAAAAAATATTTTTGAATGAAAGCATAATTTCTTGTTCGAATATGCTGATAATATTTATAGTTTTGCATTGAACTAATAACGTTCGTAAAAAAATGTGTGTAGAAAATGATAACATATGATAACAAAATTTGCAAATGGTGATAACTAAATTTCTGATGCAATAATCAGCGAAAATCAAAACGATATCTAAGATTACAGAATTTATTACTTATATGATATCAGCTTGTTATTTTCCTTAGCTAAGGGAGCGTCCAGACTAATTTCAAGAAACAATTTTGATTTCATGAGGGTTTTGCGGACCATGATTAAGACTTGTAGAATGTTTTAAAAACTGGATAAAACTTGCAGTATTTCTTGAGATACTAAGAAGGGTCGAGAACTATAATTTTGAAAGTTTAGAATAAATCTTATAACTTCATTCCCCCTTCTAAAAAATTCCAACTAGGTTTTCAAGTAGTTGTGGCTAAAAGTGACCGTTTTTCCTCATATCCCCTTGACCCCTCATAACGTCTATTTTGAATTTTAAATTTATTACTGAGTACCAAACTCTTTTTTTTAAGGAGAATTTACCGATGAATCTTACGGTATACATTTCATTCAGCAGCAGTACCCGGTTGACCCCCAAAATACTGTTTTATAGAGTTGAAAGTAGATGCGAATAATTTTGGCTAATCAACCCATTTATTCCTGATGAAGGGTTAGCTACAAACTACCGTACGGTTCATGTAGGGACGATTTTACCACAGTTACCCCTAACAATTCTATTTTATAGATTTATATTTCTAAGTTATTGAGTTTCTACTGTTTCTACTGAAGTAGGTTTTTTGTTCGAATTATACCGCATACAGTTCATTCAAAAGCGATGCTGTAGGTGGTTTTCGGATTCAAAATTGGTTGACAGTTGATGTAATAACAGTAACAACCGTAGGTATATCGTACAATGCAGAAAATTATACGTTTCTTTCGAACATCCCATGCACCAAAATAAGAGTGTGACGCTTGTGAATACGTAAGGAAATCTATTTGTTACGGTGTTTGATCTCAAGATTAATGTTCCAGGTAGTTCTCGGATAACTTATAACAGTTGAAGGCTATCTCAGACATGTGTCTATAGACCAAAGTGAATTTATTTTGCTTGTGAATGTGCCAAAAAAGATCTTCTGAAACTGGAATTGACATCAAGAAACGATTCTACTAGGTTAATCAAAAAAATTTGAATGCGACGTCTATGGAGCAGTAGAAAAACCAAAATTTCTACGCCATTTTAATTCGTCATCTTTCATTAGAACGTACTCAAAATTTCATTTCGATCCATTTGAAGTTTACGTGTCAGTGTATTTTTAACAATGTAAAAATCCGAATATCGTGCAGTAATTAAATTCTTTGTTTTGGAAGGTTTATAGGCAACTGAGATCCATGCAAAGATGGTCAAAGTATTAAAGAAGTCTTTTCCTTCATTTTGAACCATTCATCGATGGGTTTTGGAGTTTAAGCGTAGCCGTAAAAGCGTTGAAGACGATGTACTAGAAGACGCTCAGAACGCCCAAAAAGTGCATCAACAGCAGAAATCATAGCGAAAATACAGGATATGGTTTTAGAAGATCATCGATCGACTGTGGATGTGATAGCTGACACCATAGACATCTCACATGGAACAACTTGGCATATTTTGACTGATGTTTTGGGTATCAAAAAACGGGGGGCCCGGGGGGCCCGGGGGGCCGGAAAAAAAAAAAAATTTTCACAACGAGACAACGCCCGCGCACACAGCACAGAAAAGACCGGCGAGAAAATCAACAGAAGGGATGTGAGTAGAGGTGTTTGGGGTGTTGTGGGGGGGGCGGTCGGGGGGGGGGGGGGGTCTCTCTCTCTCTCTCTCTCTCTCTCTCTCTCTCTCTCTCTCTCTCTCTCTCTCTCTCTCTCTCTCTCTCTCTCTCTCTCTCTCTCTCTCTCTCTCTCTCTCTCTCTCTCTCTCTCTCTCTCTCTCTCTCTCTCTCTCTCTCTCTCTCTCTCTCTCTCTCTCTCTCTCTCTCTCTCTCTCTCTCTCTCTCTCTCTCTCTCTCTCTCTCTCTCTCTCTCTCTCTCTCTCTCTCTCTCTCTCTCTCTCTCTCTCTCTCTCTCTCTCTCTCTCTCTCTCTCTCTCTCTCTCTCTCTCTCTCTCTCTCTCTCTCTCTCTCTCTCTCTCTCTCTCTCATTATAAGGATTATAAATTTGGGATGGAAGAGTGAGGGGGGTGGATTGATAAGTAATAGTTTATGCTTGCTAGCTGATGGCTAGCTATGTTCAGTTGGCATGTCCGCCGTTATCGATTTTTTTTTGGTTTTCGGGGGTTTTTTTTGGGGATGGGGGGGGGTTTGGATTCTCGACGGCAGCAATTACCTCAATTTTTAGAGTTTATATTACTCTGAATATGCACTACACATTACATACTTCATTACATCTTACTTGTTATGAGCAATCTGATGGAGTTCGATTCAATGTTCATTGACTTACAATCGAGATCTATAAATTTTAAATAACAAGGTGAGTTGGCGGGAGAGAGATAAAAGATAGGAAAAAATACATGGAGCAGCAATTAAAACACTCTAGCAAATTGAAAGGAGCATCTGGTAGAGGAATGTTTGATCTACCATATGGTGTGATTCAATATCGAAGGAGTCTTGTGATTCGTGGGGAATCAACGTTTAAAGTAATTGGTAATAAATGGCTTCAGGCCCTAATCATTAATTACTCGAGAATTCAAAACCCCTTGGGGCGTTATTGAAGAATTTTTGCGGCCTTTATTTGAGTAACTTTGGAAAGTCACGGAACAGCGCTGGTATTTTACTAAGTCTTCGGAAGACTTTAGATCAGTGAATACGTGTTTTAACACTTCCAGTTTGATTTGATAGTTTGCCTGAAATTCTCAAATTTTCTTGAAAATGCACTGAATCAACCAGGTTTTATTACCTGCTACGATCTACGAGACGCTAGCTCCTTTACATCCAATGAACTCAAATCACATGTTAACTATATTTCAAATTGAATTCAACATAGAACACTTTTTTCAACTGGGCTTCAGAAACAGGAAAAACTAGGCCAATTCAAACGAACATTGAACATTGAACACTTGGTCACTTTAAAAAAAAATATAAACTAAGAAAGTGCTACACTTTTTCAAACTATCACTAGTAAACGCGAGTAAATTCCTTTAAATTCCACTAGAAAAAAGCTTATCCTCGAGTGCTCGACTCGACACTGGAGAAGTCTGTAAGTCGCCGACGATATAGGCCAATCTTGAGATAGTTTGAAAAAGTATATCAGTTGTTTTTTTTTTCAAGTGATCAAGTGAAGTGCTCGTTTAAATTTTTCTAGTTTTCAAAATAGAATCGTTCTACAAATGCGCTCGTAAAAGTGTTTTATTTTTAATTTAAATAAAACATGAGAATTTCACCCGACCAGAAGGGTATAACATAAAAATAACAAAATTATAATAAACCTTGTAACGACTAACAGATTATGATATACATTTGTTAAAGAGGTTTTCATCTGGATAATTGTATAACATAATTATAACAAATTAAGATATAATGCCCCACGAGACACAATCTATGTAAAGAAATAAATTAATTCTAACACAAGCTGATATGATTTTGCTTCATCGTATCAAAACTGTTACAAAATTTGTTTTGTGTGTGTTTTATCTATATCATAGTTTGCTATAAATTTGTTACCTCTTGAGGATTTTTTGTTATAATTTGTGTTATTTTAACAACATCCTCGATCTAAATTCTAATAACCTCTGTTTTAAAAACAGCGTAACTGAATAACAAAACTTGAAATAATTTTGTTCCATCCTTCTGGCCGGGTAGTAGCAGATCCTAAGAGATTTGAAGAAACATCGAATATAGAACTAATAAAGAACTCAGCTTTCATTTAAATCACAGTCTGATACAGGGGTTCTGAATTTGTTGCGCCCTACTTTCGCAATTCTATTCACAACCCGACCAAAAGGAAACAACAAAATTATTTCAAGTTGTGTTATTCAGTTACGCTGTTTTTTTAGCAGATGTTGTTAGAATTTAGATCGCGGGTGTAGTTAAAATAACAGAAATTGTAACAAAAAATCCCCAAGAAGTAACAAATTTATAGCAAACAATGATATAGATAATATACACAAAACAAATTTTGTAAAAGTTTTGATACGATGAAGCAAAATCATATCAGCTAGTATTGGAAATACGTTTTTTTTAACAGAGGTTGTTAGAATTAAGATCGCGGGTGTAGTTAAAATAACAGGAATTATAACAAAAAGTCCTCAAGAGTTGAAAAAACTATAGCAAACTATGATATAGATATAACATAAACAAAACACACTTTGTAACAGTTTTGTTACGATATAGCAAAATCATATCATCTATTGCTAGAATTTTTTTTATTTTTTGCGCAGATTTGCCTCCCAGGACATTATATCTTAATTTGTTACAATTTGTATGTTATACAATTATTCAGATGAAAACGGCTTTAACAAATTTATATCATAATCAGTAAGTCGTAGCAAGGTTTGTTATAATTTTGTTATTTTTATGTTATACCCTTCTGGTCGGGAACCCACCGACATTGTATACAAAGAAAACCGAAAACTTACGAATAAAAATACAGATTTATAATCACGATGCAACCACACTTGCATAGCCCCCCAGGAAATGATAAAAAAAAAGACCACCTACCTGGAAGTGTCGGTTCTGCTCGATCGACGATATCCGACCGCCGCTGGAGGAGGTCGGCGTGGACGACGTTTCCGATTCGGCTTTCCGGACGAACTTCAGCATCTCCTGCTGTTGTTGATGCTGTTGTTGCTGTTGCTGCTGCTGCTGCTGCTGCTGCTGCTGATGTTGCTTTTGGTTTAGAAGCTGTTGATTGCTGCTGTTGGTTGAAGCTGTCGTTGGAAGTGGTGGAGCCTGTTGGCTCGGCGGTTGATGATGGTGAACGATAGCGGTGGTCTGTTGGATGTGGCCCTGGGGCTGTTGAGGTTGTTGGTTGGGTTGAGGGGATGGTTGTTGTTTTAGGTTTAGGTGTTGCTGGAGGGATCGGGTGGAGCTGGTAGTCCCTTGATCCTCGGAGGACGATTCCGAACTTAAACGGGTGTGGGGCGGTGGTAGGTGATGGGATGGTTGTTGGGGTTGGTTCGGGTGATGATTGGTCGGGGGAGCTAAGTGGTGCTGTTGGTTGGCGAACCTCAAATGGGACCGCGGAACCGCTAATCGGCTAGGGTTGAGTTGATGTTTGAGGTTTTCCGGAATGTAAAGTCCGGTGGTTTTTGGGATTTCTGGAGGAAATTTAAGGTGAAGATGGGTCCCTCCGTTCAAATCGGACGTATAGGCTATGGAAGGTACTGTAGAAGATCTAGCCAGAGGTGGTGCGCCTCCGTTGTGGACGATGTGTTTCAGGATACCCCCAGGAGGCTGAGGAGGTGGCTGATAGCGAGGAGGAATTTGTGTTCCTCCCTGTTGAACTTGTTTCTGCAGGGACGGTTGGTTGTGGACTGGTTTCGTTCCACCATTCACCGTCGGTTGACCCGAACCTGTCGAACTAGCGTGTCCGTTGGATGTTGTCGATGTCACCGGTGGTTGTTTGAGTTTGGATTTCAGTAGTTGGGGCTGTTTGTTGCTTGTCAGACTGATAATATTTCCAGATAGTTTCAGGTTATTACTATTTGTTGACATGACTACGGGAATGTTGTGAGGGATTGAAGTGGAATGTGTGTTGGACGACGTTGTTGTCGCGCGGCTACTTTTGAATCACGACACTTTAATTACTTAACTTTTTTCCAGAGAGATATTTCTTCCTCTCCAGATATGAATTTCACTGCTTTCCTTCGCTGAGAGGACACTTCAGACCAGAAACATTACATTCACTCGCGCTGCGATGCGGTCGTTCAAAGGCACTTAAACAGATAGATAGACGGAATACCACATCTTTTTTTTCGTTTGCTTCGGGTAAAACTTCGCTTTTTTTCTTCTCGATCATCACATTCTTCGTATTCCACGGCGACGAGAACCAAGAAATAGCTTTCTTATCATCATCAGCCTTCGCCTATCCGAAAAGCAATTCTACCATCTTCCTTTTTCCCTGGCTATTTATCTCTGGTTCACTCACTTTACTCGGCCCAGACAGACTCTAAGGCATTTTCTGCTCCTATTAAGTTACTCACTCTCGGTAAAGTAATTTTTTATCACTATGTATCATTATGACTCATTATCTTCGCCGACACTCAAGACACCCGACTAGCGACTTGGGGTATCGAATTCATAATAGCACGCGCGCCATCCAGCAATGATGATGATGAAGACGACGACGACGACGACGACGACGACGAAAGATGCGAGCGCGTCCCTTTCGAGACCAGCACAGCGAAGCCACTGACTAGAGTCTCACAAAGTTTCTCAGCACACAGTCCAGTTTCGTGATTCGAAGCTTGCCTCAGATTGGCTGCCTCGCGCAGAAAAGTCGTTGGAAGTCCTAAAATTTGAACCTGAAACGAACGAGAAAAGGAGAAAAAGCGACAGTCAGAAAAACATGCTCGTTACAATTCGAAACTTAACGAAAGCTTTCGTTCGTCCGTGTTCTCCTGCGTCCTTTCCCCCCACTGAGATATCGTGTGCGTGCCCAGCAAATTTGTGATCCTACCGCGCCTCGACAGCAGGCAAACCAACATGGATAGGCTGGAGCGACGAGAAACGATCCCAAACGAATGTGGACGAAAATAAACTTGATTTCGCGCGTTTTGCTTCATTCACCGTCTCCGGTTGGCGGTGGCGATAGGGTGAACGGATGCGGATTGGGACAGCTTACGAAATTGCATAACAGGATCGGTTTATGGGGAATGTTGAAGATTTGGGAAGCTGTGCGCATTACGGGATTTGATTCGAATGAACTTCATGGTGAATCAAAGGAATCGGAAAGGATCGTTTAGGGAACCACTTAGTCATGCATTTTTTGTCATTACTCTAACCCTTCAAAATTATAGTCACTAGATTCAGAGTCTGGCGGATACAACGACGGGAGCCTATTTGAACTGTCACTTGGCGGAACCAATCGAGCATTACTGTTTTTATTACAATGAATTGGTGAAGAGTATTGTGTTTATCTAAATACACCGTGTCCAATATAATCTCATACACTTTTTCCATGCATTGTTGTCGTGCAACTACTCAACATGCTTCACGTATGTGTTGGTGTAGTTTTGCACTATGTTTATACAAACGCTTTTAGGTTATGTCCGATTGTTTTCATTCGGTGTTTATCTTTTACCAGCGATGAAGGAGTTTCGTGCTGTGGTGATAAAAAAGTTTTCGAAAGGTGAGCGCCCGGGCGCTATTTTCAGAAATTTGAAAAACCTCGGAGTAAAGCGGGATTTTGTGTACCGAACCATCCGAAGGTACCGTGACATCTGCTCGTTGGATGACCCGAAGAGATCCGGTCGTACTCGTACGGTGAGGACTGCACGAGTTGTTAAAGTGGTCAGGGAACGGATTAGACGAAAATCACAGCGCTCTGTGCGTAAAATGACCCGAATGTTTCGAGATCGTCAATGCACAATATACTGCAAAATGACCTCGGATTCCAAGCTTTTAAAAAACGTAAGGTTCACGGAGTTTCGGAACCTTCCAAGCAGAAACAACTCGAAAGAGCAAGTCTGCTTTTGTCGCGGCACGGTGGGGAAGAATTTAAGGTCTGTATCCACATTAATCCGGACACCTTCAAATCATTGTAACTTTTGAAATATTGCACGTAGGAATGAAAAATTTCACTGTGGTATAGCTGAGAGTCTATGATGAAAAAGACTATGATTGATGTTTACATTTCATGTTTAGTATTCAAGATGGCGACGAAAGAAAAACAAATGCGCGAGCGAATTTTGTACGGGCGTACGGCAAATCCTGAATTGTCAATACGGGACCTTGCAAAAACATTGGATTTGCCTAAATCCACTGCTCACGATGTGCTCAAATCATTTTCGGAACGTTTGACGGTGGAGAGGAAACCGAGAAGTGACAAAAACATTGGACCGAAAGGTGAAAAGGATATTAACGAAGAACCCAAATCTCTCCATACGAACGGTGGCTCGTAAAATAGGGATGTCGCCTGGTTTTGTCCAAAAATCAAAACAACTTTTGGGACCTAAGTCGTATAAAGTAAAAACAGTTCCAAATCGCAACGACAAACAGAACTTGGCAGCAAAATCACGGGCTCGACGTTTGTACTGCGAATATTTGACGAAGTTTTCATGCGTAGTTAGGGACAGTTCAAAAACCACGTAGACTCATTTTTGAAAATCTCAGACCCCCCCCCCCCCCCCCCTCCCCCTCGTAGACTTTTCTCCATACAATTTTTTGAAATTTTGTATGGAGCGTAGACTTTGGTCAAACCCCCCTCCCCCCAAAAAAGTCTACGTGGTTTATGCATAGCCCCTTATGGACGATGAAACTTATGTCCTGGAGGATTTCAAGCATCTTCCAGAGCTGGCTTTTTATTCTGCTATGGCCAGAATATAAGAATGTGTATATAAAAATGAATTTCTGTCTGTCTGTCTGTCTGTCTGTCTGAACCTTATAGATTCGGAGACTACAGAACCGATCGGCGTGAAATTTTGTATTGAGAGGTTTTTCGGACCGGGGATGGTTCTTAAGATAGTCAGAGACCCCTCTCTTTTTCTGAAAGGGGGGGGCTCCCGTACAAATGAAACACATACTCCTGCATAACTCGGGAACTAATCAAGCAAAGGAAACCAAATTTAGCATGTGAGAGTTTTTAGTAACAATAAATGTTTTTATGGTAGTTTGAGACCCCTTCCCTCTCTGAAAGGGAGGCTCCCAAAAAAAAAAAAAAAAGGTTTCTGCAAAACACAAGAACAAATCACGCATATAAAACCACATTTGGCGTGTGGTGGTTGGTGGAGGAGATATTTTTGTTTATGGTTTGAGACCCCTCCCCTTTCTGGAGGGGGAGACTCCCATACAAATGGAACAGAAGTTTCTGCATAACTCAAGAACTAATCAAGCATATGGAACCAAATTTGGCATGTGGAGGTTCTTGGAGGAGAGAAATGTTTTTATGGTAGTTTGAGACCCCTCCGTTCTCTGAAAGGGGGGGGGGGGCGGTCGGTTCCAAACAAATGCAACACAAATTTCTGCATAACTCGAGAACTACTCAAGTAAATGGAACCACATTTGGCAGGTAGAGGTTTTTCAAGGAAAGAAATGTTTCTAAAGTGACTCGAGACCCCTCCCATTTCTAGAAGGAGGGCTCATATACAAATGAAACACAAATTTCTGAATAACTCGAGAACTTATTAAGTTACTGGAACCAAATTTGGCATGTGGAGATTTTTGAAGGCAAGAAATGTTTCTATTGTGGTTTGAGACCCCTCCGCCTTCTGGTTAAGAGGGGTCTCCCATACAAATGAAACACGAGTTTCTGCATAACTCGAGAACAAATCAAGCAAATAGAACCAAATTTGGCAAGTGGATGTTTTTAAAGGAAATAAATGTTTCTACGGTGACTTTAAACCCCTCTTCTTTCTGTAAAAGGGGCTTCCATACAAATGAAACACAAATTTTTGCTTAACTCGAGAACTAATCAAGCATATGAAACCAGGTTTGGCAGATTGGGTTTTAGAAGAAGAGAAATATTTCTATGATGGTTTGAGACCCCTCCGCCTTCTCGAAGAGGAGACTCCCATACAAATGAAACACAATTTTTAGCTCGAGAGCTAATGAAGCAAATGAAACCAAACTTGGCATGTTGAGGTTTTTGGAGGCAAGAAACGTTGCTATGGCAGTTCAAGATCCCTTCCTCTTTAGAGAGGGGGGGGGGGGGGGGCTCCCATAAAAATTAAACGCAAATTTCTGAATAACCCGAGAACTAATCAAGTAAATAAAATCACATTTGGCATATGGGGGTTTTAGGAAGCAGGATTTCTATATATATAAAAATGAATTTCTGTCTGTCTGTCTGTCTGAACCTTATAGAATCGAAAACTACTGAACCAATCGACGTGAAATTTTGTATGCAGGAGTTTTTGGGGCCGGAAAAGCTTCTTATGATAGTTTTAGACCCCTCCTATCTCTAGAAAGGGGGCTCCCATACAAATGAAGCACAAATTTCTGCATAACTCGAGAACTGATCAAGCAAATGGAACCCAAATTTAGCATGCGGAAGTTTTTGGAGGCAAGAAATGTTTCTGTGGTAGTTTGAGACCCCTTTACTTTCTAGAAAGGGAGGCTACCATACAAATGAAACATAATTTTCTGCATATCTCAAGAACTAATCAAGCAAATGGAACCAAATTTGGCATGTGGGGTTTTCTGGAGGCGAAAAATGTTTCTATGGTAGTTTGAGACCCCGTCCCTCTCCTAGAAGGGGTGCTGTCATACAAATGAAACTGAAATTTCTTCATAACTCTAGATCTAATAAAGCAAATGGAACCAAATTTGGCATGCGGGGATTTTAAAGGCAATACATGTTTCTACGGTAGTTCGAGACCCCTCCTCTCCCTCTCTTTGGTAGGGGGGCGGGGCTCCCATACAAATGAAACACAAGTTTCTGTATAACTCGAGAACTAATCAAGTAAATGGAACCAAATTTGGCAGGTAGAGGTTTTTGAAGGCAAGAAATGTTTCTAAGGTAACTCGAGACCCCTCCGCCCTCTGTAAGAGGGGGCTAGATTTCTATATACATGAAAATGGATATCTGTCTGTCTGTTTGTCTGTCAGACCCTTATAGACTCGGAAAGTTCTGAACCGACCAACGTGAAAATTTATACGAAGGGGTTTTTGGGGCTGGGGAAGGTTCTTATGATTGTTTGAGACCCCTACTCTCTCAGGAAGGGGGGGGGGGCTCTCATACAAATGAGACACAAATTTCTTCATAACTCGAGAACTAATCAAGCAAATCGAATCAAATTTGGCATGTGGGGGGTTTTGAAGGCAAGAATCTTTTTATGGTGGTTCAAGGCCCCTCCTCTTTCTGGGGGGGGGGGGGGGGTTCAAATAAATGAAACTCAAATTTTTATTATAATCGAAGAGCCCAGTGTGATGGTTCGAGAGCTAATCAAGCAAATGAAACCAAATTTAGCATGTGGGATTTTTAGGAGGCAAAACATGTTTCTATGGTAGTTTGAGACCCCTCCTCTCTCTTGAAGGGGAGGCTCTGATACATATGAAACAGAAGCTTCTTCATAACTCAAGAACTAATCAAGCAAATGGAACCAAATTTGGCATGTAGGGTTTACTGGAGGCAAAAAATGTTTCTATGGTAGTTCGAGACCCCTCTCTTCTCTAAAGGGGGGGGGGGGGCTTTCATACAAATGAAACTGAAATTTCTGCATAACTCGAGAATTAATAAAGCAAATCCCGCAGGCGGGACGCTATTTTGACCGGATTTGGCATCCTGCCACAACGCGCGGCTGGTTTTACAATGGTACATAGATAACAATGTTGTTTATGTACCAAAAGACTTCAACCCATCGAACTGTCCGGAGCTTCGTCCGATCGAGAAGTGCTGAGCCATCACGAAAGCCGAACTTTTTAAAAGACATTTACACCGTCTTCAACTCGACGTTGTACAGACTGAACATTAAACATAGAGCGAATTACAACGGACACCTTACGTACCACCCAGTGGAACCAGATTGGACATTTTCATTTTGCGAAAAGTTTCACAGGATGGAGCGGGAATCGAACCCTTACATCATGGTAATCGCTTGCACGACGGGTGACAACGCTAACCGCGTGACCACGAAGCCCACAAATTCGTAAAACACCTAATGTACTCGAGAACGAGTTGGTTTTGGAGAAACAGTGGGTAAAAGTATCAAAAGAAGTCGGCCCCACTATTGGCCAAAACCTTTGAGTGGTTTCAAGGGCAAAATGTGGGCTTTCGGTCATGGAGATCCAATAAACCAATGAAGTAGAAACACACCCATAATGATGTTGTAGTTTATTCCCTGAAAGTTTGACGAAAACTAGACTAGAAATGAATGTTTGGTGACCATTTTTGAGTGTCTCATTGCTCTCGCGTACAGTTTTTAGAATTGATGAGGCGTAGGTGGATTCAACACCGGGTGGCAGGAAAATTGCATTAAATAGCGATGAAAACTTAACATATATTTTTATCTTAATTGTATACGCTACCTTTTGGTGAATTTTGATTAATGTTCCAATGGTACTGATTTATCTCAGTGACTTTTCTTTAAGAGATACAGCGTTGAGAATTCGAGATTGCAAATTCACCAACCTTTTCGACCACTTTCGAGATCCCCTAAAAATATCAACACATTCTACTAATTTCGGTATGTAAATGAAATATTACCATGGCTGTTACTTAAATGCTAAACTCCCTTTGGTTCAGTAAGTTTGGGCGAGGCGGGTTCCACTAGGTAGGCCGGTGCGGAAGTTAAGTAGGAGTAAGCGATGACATTCGCCTTGTTTTTGTTATTTGGATCCCAGTTCTAAAATATTGGGCTCCTTATTTCACCTAACCTAGTTCAAAAGGGCCTGAACAAAATAGGGAGCTTACGCAGATCTACTGAAGATGTGACGTTGATTCACCGATTTATGACGCATTTTATGGTATTCAACTGATGACAAAAGTTAAAGGCAAATAAAAAATAAATTAAAAAAAATTAATGGTCATCCCTGATTGCTAGTAAATAAATTCGTTTTTGTATGATTGTAATTGTTGTTGTTATAATACGAAAAAAATATTTGATCAATTTATGTTAGTATATATGTTTCCATAATTTTTTAATGATTTCCGTTTTAAGTTCCTAATAAGATTCGATTCATTCATTTGTCCACGAAAGACCAAACACATTAACATCCCTTATTGCTTGAATCTTCCCAGCCACAAAGTTCACAACTTTTGCCCTGTGTCTGACCCTTTTTTTCCGGCTAAGTACTTACACAAACTTGTTATGCTGTACTGGCCGACCGACCTAAGGGCGTCGCAGGCGCACCAAATTCGATTCAAAACAACACAACAAAACGTGGCGCACACTCGACTCTCGGCTCTCCGCACTTCCCGAAATCATTTCGGCTGGTCCGATCCAGTCGGTACGCTGAATCATCCGCGAAACTTGTTACCTTAAAGTCGTTCCTTACCGCCAGCCAGCCTACAACAGCTCTTTCCGAATTCCTTCACTGCCGCTCAGCACGCTGCTTCTCTTCCCCACCAACCTGCTCTTTCTTTGACATTCGTGTGAAGTGGAAGAGTGGTGAAGAAACGCAAAAGACCAAAACCAAAACCTGATCCTGACCACCACCACCACAACCGCACGTACCACCATCGATGATGATGGTGATGGTCCAGAGGCCACTGGCTAGATCTGCCGCAGAGAAGCTGGTGGACGCCAGCCGGGGCGGGAAATTGGAGGGACGAACCGACGATCTTGTATGGCATGTCGTGGTGGCATGGCGGTCGAAGATCTGGTTTTGCAGATCTCCTGGCACGGAGAGAAGCGGGACTTACTCCACCGCCGCCCCCATCGTACCCACTGCTGCCACCGTGGGACGGTTGGCGACGGAAAGGGAATTCGATACTGATAAAAAGAGACCCGACCAAAACATAGTCAACAGAAATTTCTCATGGTGCCCAATATGTGGATACGTACATGTTGCTCATACGCGAAGATTTTATGTATGCGAGTGGCGATTCTGCGCCTTCCACACCGACGACTCGTCCACTTTTGGACACAAGTTACGAGCGGTCGTGAAACGTGCTTTCTCAGGGAACGTGTTGTATTGCGTTTTTCTTGCCCTGCGTTCGCTCTCTCATCCAGATCGTCTTCTTCTTTCGGGTTCGGCCTACCGCCGCCAAAAAGCCGCATAAAGCGATGGAGCTTGTTGATTTCTCAAAAAATGAAAAATTAAACCACACACGCAGCGGGCAGTCTTAATGAATGTGTCGTTTCGATTGAACCCGGACTAAATATAAACTGGTATAAATTTAGATGCATCAACAGTAGTAAGTGAGCAACTATTCACTCAATTACGGAATCGACGCTTTTGTTGTCTCAATTAACTCCGAAGTAGGTGGGAACGCAGGGCATGAAATAAATCAAACGAAGCTCCCCCCGCAGCTCACGATGCGCACTGATTGGATCATAACCAACACAAAAAACCATAAACACACACCGCACGCACGCTGGAATAAACACCCAATTCAAACAAAAAAAAAATCCAATAAAACTCAACTAAACGTGTTAAATCAACTTAACGAGCGGCTCTCAACACGTCATTGAAAATGAATCAACGGCTAATTGGAGTGTCTAAAGACGGCAGCCACTCCAGATCTCCCCGATCGGTTTTCGATAAATAATCCGGTGCAATGAGCACGCTGCAGTAGCTATAGCTGATTTCGGAGGTGGGCGGTGCCGGGTGATTTGGACAAGAAAAATAAACCCTATTCGAACGAAATCGAGAGAAACAAATTCGAACCGTTTGAAATGAACAAAAATAAGCGATAATCATAAAGGCTGTATTGGAAGAAAATGAGATACGCTAATTTGGTCGTATTTTTTTTAACGTGTGGGTGGAAATTGCTGGAATTTCACCTGGAACTAGCTAACAGTGTTTGTTTACTTACGCCGACAGCTGTTTTTTTACAATCGATTAAGTGATTATAGCGATGGCTTTGGAACCAGAACAGTTCCACAGAAAAATGTTGTGCATTCACTTCGAAAATCACATAGATGGTTCGGAAAATAGCGCGGAATTAATAATTTAACCATATCCCGTGTGAACCAAACATTAAAGGAGCATTAGACGAGCAAACATCGGCAGGATGGCATCGACAGAAAACACAAAACAGCCGATTCGGTGGATGCCAGACAGATATTGAACATCTTTAAGCGCCGATCTAACCTTTCGCTTCGGGATGCGGCAAAGAATGTTTCAATTTGCTTTGTACAAAAAACAATTAAACGTTCAGGATTACAAAGTTTGGAGACCACCGATCCGAAGTGACGGTGATTGAGGTGCAATTTTCGCATCGGCAGAGGCTCAATGAACCAAGGTGCGTTGTTATAGATGGTAAGACGTATATCAAAGCCTACACCAAAGAGATGCCGGTACAGGAATTCTGCAATTCCAAATCCAGGTTGGCAGTTCCTGAAACCGTGTGGAAGATGAAATTGTCAAACTTCAACTAGAAGTTCCTTGTTTGGCAGATGATCTGTGCATGCGGCAAAATGAGTCAGCCCTTCATCACATCGGGCACCATCAAATTTTTAAGGATGCATGCCTCCAGAATTGCCTCCTGCACTTCCAGAATCCCCATTATTTTGGCAAATTTGTCATCCTGTCATTACGCTTGACCACTTTAGTACAAAATCAACAATGATGATTTTGTTCCTCAAGAGGTCCACCTTCCTAAGACGCCTTCGCTCAATCGAAATGTATTGGGCCATCATGAAGGTGGAACTTTGCAAAACCCCTAAAGTGTTGGCAAATGAACTGAATTTGAAGAACGAGTGATTGAATCTGTCAAAACAAGATGACCCCACCGTTGCCTTAAATCGAATGAGTAACTGTCATGGCAAAAGTGCGGGCATTAGGATATGGAGAAGAGGTTCAATGAAGTACCTTATTTCCCGAAGAGAATGTCTCAATTCTTCCGACTACAGTCTTTAAATGGTAACTGTGCATCTATTACACGGGGCGCCGACCGCAAGAGGCTATCTCCGGTGCCATTTCGAAAAGTGGTCCAAATTTTCGTTGGAGGCGAAGTTAGATCCGAAGCGCGTGTATGCGTCAGAGTGCTGATTTGGGACTGAACTTTGAACTAATTGCCACTCGAGCAAACGGTGTAGGAGGTACTTACGACGATTGAACTTTGCAAGGGTGGCACTTTTGTCGGGCAGACGAAACGTTGGCGGTACAATTACAATTGACGTCAAAGTTGTAAATTACAGGCAAAGGTTATTTGCCTAATAGGGACTGATCTCTAGTTTGCAGTGGAAAACGGATTGAATTGTGTAAATCGGAAAGATTGCTTCACATAACAGTCTTCTGATGCGAATGTTGGCTGAGTTTACTGATATTTTGGAAAGTCCAAAGACGAGGTGCGTCAGAATGTTATATAGTGTTACGTTCAAAATTTTGTCAACTTTAACTTTAAGTCATTCTTTTATTCATGCATTGAAATAAAAATCAAACGGTCAGGTTGTGTATAATATACGATGTGATCAACCAGCTGAAGACCATTATAGATTGTTGAGGATCTGTTTCGGACTTTGAAGTCAATTATATGAATGATAATTTTGATAACTGAATTGATAGTCGCCATAATTTCCAACTGATCGATCCAAAAATCTCGAAAAGCTATCGATAAAAGATGGCTTGATGATGATATCTGCACTTTTGAATAATTAAGGAACCATTTTAACGTCCAAACAGTGTTTGAAACTGCAATAAGGAAAACTGAAACTATTTATTAGCCACCACTGGTTGCCAACGGATGAGAATATGCAAAGGTCAGTTAGAGAAATTCCAATCAAACAAACTATTCAGTTGAGAAAATCGATTCGCTCGTCTTGAAAGATGGTCTGCTTGAAGTTGTGCCGTTTTCTGAGTCTTCTGTGGAAGCAGTTAACTTCTCGTCGTTGCATCTTACCTACTGTCTCCGGTTGCTAGGCTAAGCCAACGCTGGCGTACAATTTTTCGTATCTACGATAATTTCACTAGCAATTTGAAGTCTTGCTTCCTCAAAACTCGCGCATCCAGTCTGTCTCCTTCCAACAATTCCCCACAAAAAAAAGAACCTCTCGGTACTTTCGAAGAGAACTTTGAATTTTGGCTGGCTGATTCGTCGAAATTTGACACATCAACGTGACAAAATATTCATTTTTATTATTGTTGTTGGTCTATCTCAGTCACTACATTCTTCCCCATCTGTAAACAATCAACAACCGTTTGAAGATAGTTCTAAGCTGGAATAATTAATTTTTTGCAACCTGTTTTGTTGAATCGAAATAGCGCAGCTTATCTATCATTAGATTTGAGGGCATCCAGGCTCATTTTCCTACTTAAGAGGTGAAACTCAGGTAGGTGCCCGATCCTTGAAGATTACAATAAAACCCAACGGTGATGCTCCTATATTGTAGAAATGAGAATTTTCAACAGACCCCGGCATCTTAAGAATTTTTGGATTATCAGCCGCAAATATTGCTGAACAACATATTGGATACAGTGATCTAAGGACGGAATAATGTTTGTCGATACTATACTATCATTGCAGATTCTCTCCACGGCATCGATATCAAGATCAATATCCTGCTACGTTGGATCATGCTGAAGGAGGTTGGTGAAGAAATCGAGCAAAATTACATAAGGATGACCGAAGTATCTTTAGATTCCTCACTGTCTGCAAGACATGTCGAACTAGGAAATTTTACTTCACGAGAGGTGACGCTTCTTCCTTGGGTCGATGAAATTCTTTGTCTTTTTTCTCAGTCTTGTTCCGGATATCTACTTATAACATAATACATCAAGCCTCGATATAAATTAGACTCTCTTAGTTATACTCCCGAGTTACCATTGCTCATTATGGATTGTTTGATGCATTCAGTGGAGAATATTAAATTTTCTGTTGGCCAAAAATCAGTTCTGCTCGTTAAATTGCTGATCTATAGCAAATGAAATGCGTACTTCTGCTGCCGTGTATAGTCTTCTATGGCCCGTATCTTAAGTAATGCGAGAAACATTGATTTCGTTTGGCACTCTGTCAATAATTATATATTTCACCTACTATTTACACTAGGACATTACAAGTACTTAAGGTCTGTATCCACATTAATCCGGACACCTTCAAATCATTGTAACTTTTGAAATATTGCACGTAGGAATGAAAAATTTCACTGTGGTATGATGAAAAAAACTATGATTGATGTTTACATTTCATGTTCAGTATTCAAGATGGCGACGAAAGAAAAACAAGTGCGCGAGCGAATTTTGTACGGGCGTACGGCAAATCCTGACTTGTCAATACGGGACCTTGCAAAATCCAATGATTTGCCTAAATCCACTGCTCACGATGTGCTCAAATCATTTTCGGAACGTTTGACAGTGGAGAGGAAACCGAGAAGTGACAAAAACATTGGACGCGCTGATCCTGTCATGGACCGAAAGGTGAAAAGGATATTAAAGAAACACCCAAATCTCTCCATTCGAACGGTGGCTCGTAAAATAGGGATGTCGCATGGTTTTGTCCAAAAATGAAAACAACGTTTGGGACTTAAGTCATATAAAGTAAAAACAGTTCCAAATCGCAACGACAAACAGAACTTGGCAGCAAAATCACATGCTCGACGTTTGTACTGCAAATATTTGACGAAGTTTTCATGCGTTGTTATGGACGATGAAACTTATGTCCTGGAGGATTTCAAGCAGCTTCCAGGGCTGGCTTTTTATTCTGCTATGGCCAGAAATGTTACAGCTGAGCATTTCAGAACGAAGAAGGCATCGAAATTTCCCACACAATACCTTGTGTGGCAAACAATTTGCACGTGTGGCAAAAAGAGTAAATCTTTCATCACTACAGGCACAATCAACAAGGAGATCTATCAGAAAGAGTGTCTGCAGAAGCGTTTGCTACCCTTCATCAAATGTCACAAAGAAAAACCTTTGTTCTGGCCCGATTTGGCATCATGCCACTATGCTAAAACTGTGATGGAGTGGTACCAAGCAAATCAAGTGAACATTATACCAAAAACCTCAAACCCGCCAAATTGCCCAGAGCTACGACCAATCGAGAGATATTGGGCTCTGATGAAGCGGAAGCTTTCTGGAAAAAAGCAAGGAATCAAAGACATCAAACACTTCCAGCAAATTTGGACAAAGACGGCTTCTACGATTTCTGAAGAGTCTGTATAAAACCCTAATGAGCGGAGTTAAGCGCAAAGTTCGGAAATTTTATGCAAATACCGAATAACTATGTTTTGTCTTCACGAATTGTTAAAACACATCCCATGAATCTGAAATAAACAACTACGACGGAAATATAATGCGAAATTTATGTTTTATTCATGTTTTGAGGTATCCGGATTATTGCGGATACAGACCTTACAAGCTCGCTTCAGAAGTAATAGTTGTAATATATTAATATTGAATCGATTTGCATTTAGTGGCAGAGCTCTACGAGGTACCAAACGTAAAATTCTTTCGAATAATCACAGTTTCGGAGCGGCCGCATTCGTCGTCTTCTCGAGAAGGGTACAGTGCAGCAAAGAGTAGTAGAACAAACTACTATCCGGAGTGAATATATCACATGATGGTATCTTGCTGCCCAAGAAAGCCGGACAGAGAAATTCATTTCTAACGCGAACCATGGCAACCGTCATTTTCAGGAAGGCCGATTTAATTTGGCAACTGAAGAGTTGGTTTTCCTGACATTTTTGTGATCAAATCTGAGCTACCATTGCACATTCAGGATAATTTGAAGCAATCAGCCGAGATAGGTGCCTGCTTCCCAAAAAATTGCATATAACTTCAACTCGCTGATTTGCTGATCCTTAGCAAAGATAATGCAAAGGGGTCTTGAATGCAACAAACTGTTTAACGTAGTTTACGACATCCTTGCGGTCGTGTCTTGTAAACAACCCCACTGATTTTTCGTTAGGGCGAAATCAACATTGAGAGACTGTTTGTTTACATTCTGTTTCATTCATAACTAAATCGACTTTGGTTTTTTTGTGTGCATAAGATGGCAGTCCGATAGGTATAGCCTACATAAGAAAAACAAAAATGTTGTATAAGTGGCAATTTATTTCTCAACATAGTCACACTTGACCCAGTGGTGCTCGATCGTCTTTAATCCGTCTGAAAAAAAAGTTTTCTCAAGCTCTGCAAAGTAGGCTGCTGTGACAGCGACGACCTCCTCATTCGACATAAATTCTGCCCGCCGAGGGCCTTTTTCAAGTTTGGATGCGGCAAGCGGTTCGTAGCCCAATTCGACCAACTTGGCCGTGGCGACGGCGGAGGTGTCATGGTGGAGAGGTACTTTTTTCTTCGCCAAAAGGGGCCGTTTTATCTATAATTCTTCGTCAAATTGGTCCAATGTTTCAGCATAGTTGAGCATTGTAGCTCCGGTTGGCTCTACTTCAGGTAAAGGCTGATACGGTCAAAATTTGGTCAAGGGAAAACGCGTGTAAATCGGTGAAATCGTTTATTTAAAAAATCAAATTAAATTTCTTTTTCAAGTTCAATTAGTATAAAATTCAGGAAAAATATTCAGTTAGGCTTCCGCTTTTCCAAATCCGAATTGCCGGGCCTTACGCTTGACCCCTGCCATCAGATTTTGTACAGCCACCTTGTCCACCTTCTTCGCCGCAGAAAGCCAGTTTGCCTTGAAATGCTGCTCGTCCTTAGCAGTTTTTTTGGTCTTCTTTAGGTTCCGCTTGATAATAGCCCAGTATTTCTCAATTGGGTGGAGCTCTGGCGTGTTGGGAGGGTTCTTGTCCTTGGGAACCACCTGCACGTTGTTGGCGGCGTACCACTCCATGGCCTTTTTACCGTAATGGCAAGATGCCAAATCCGGCCAAAACAGTACGGAACAACCGTGTTTCTTCAGGAAAGGCAGCAGACGTTTATTCAAACACTCTTTCACGTAAATTTCTTGTTTGACCATCCCGGAAGCTATGAAAATGCTGCTTTT
This sequence comes from Aedes koreicus, assembly GCA_024533555.2. Classification (NCBI taxonomy): domain Eukaryota; kingdom Metazoa; phylum Arthropoda; class Insecta; order Diptera; family Culicidae; genus Aedes; species Aedes koreicus. Next base: position 184,638 of record JAHHFK020000420.1, read on the forward strand.
CAAGCCACAGGTATAGATGGCTTGCCAAACCAGATATTTCTTTGCGAACTTTGACAGTTTCGTGTGCTTGAAAATATCTGCTACCTTTCCCCTTCCTTTTGCCGTATAAAACTCCTGTCCCGGAAGCTGCTTGTAGTCGGCTTTGACGTAGGTTTCGTCGTTCATTACCACGCAGTCAAACTTCGTCAGCATCGTCGTGTACAGCCTCCGGGATCGCGCTTTGGCCGTCGTATTTTGTTTATCATCGCGATTTGGAGTCACTACCTTCTTGTAAGTCGATAGTCCGGCTCGTTTTTTGGCTCGATGCACGGTTGTAGACGATACACCCAGCTTATTTGCGGCATCTCGGAGAGATAGGTTAGGGTTTCGCTTGAAACTACCGGCAACTCTCTTTGTCGTCTCAGCGGCTTCCGGTTTTCGATTTCCCCCCGATCCAGACTTCCTGGCTGTCGACAAACGCTCCCCAAACACTTTAATTACATTTGTAACGGTTGATTTGGCAACTTTTAGCGATTTTGCCAACTTTGCGTGCGAGTAGCTCGGATTTTCGCGATGCGCGAGCAAAATTTTGATACGCTGCTCTTCTTGCTTGGACGGCATTTTGACAACTGAAGAGTGAATTCCAAAATCAAAATAGGAGCAACATTCTACACACACACACCTTCAAAATGAGGGATGTTCAGGTTTTTTAAATGCAAAATTGAAAGAAATACGTCAAGTTGATATTGACCAAATTTTGACCGTATCGCCCTTTAGTCAATGTAGATCACACCTTGTGACTTTTAGAAAATAGTGGCCATTTCCTTTCCGGCCGATAGAACAGTCTTCGCCTTCTTCGGAGCATGCTTGCCGGGTGAAGTACACTGTTCGACTGTTCGACTGCCGGCAGCCTTTTCATGCCCAAAATTTTATGCAGAATATGACCCCCGCGTTCTTTTGAGATGTCTACTGGCTCAGCAATCTCGCGCACCTTCAACCCGCGGTCTAGCAATATGAGATCATGGATTTTTGTAACGTTATCTTTCAAACTATACTACCATGCATTGTGGTAGCTAGGTAAAAGTCTATCTGCTCGATCAGATACCGCCTTCCAAACATGTCCTACGCTCAATTTCAACTACTTCTATTCAATTTCACAACCTATCAATACTTTCTCTTCACATCTTTGGTTTTAGCAGAAAGTGCTGTCCACTCCTAGAGTTGCATATTGATAAGAATGATATTTCCAATTTTCAAACATTATAATTAAAGAAGCACGTACAACAACAAATAACATGATTAGTTTCAATGTATTTTTATATTTTCTGTATTTATTTATTTCGTCAGGCAATGTAGACTTCATACAATGGCTACAATGTTTTACTCACATGCTAAACATTATTTCTATTGTCTTTTAGACGAGATTTTACTTGTTCTCTAGACATAGTGATGCTAATGATTTCGCAATGTAAGTTATACTGGCGCATCATTCGATTAATGGGGCCATTTTTTGCATAATTTGTTCTGTATGATTTTGCTAAGAATAATTTCCGTGTTCTAATATGCCGGCTGGGAGTATAAAAGTTAACTTGCGAGAGTAATACCTCTGATTTTATACAATGTGGAATAAAGCATTGCAAATTCGTGGCGTTCCTGAAGTGTCTGTAAATTGCTAAGCAATTTGTGCTGTGTGCTTCATAAGATGGCAGTGGAAATACAGTCCTATTTAATTTCCTTAGGGCATATTAAAGAAATTGTTTTTGGACGGATTCTATGCGTTCTTCATGTATGGCACAGTACGGATTCCATACTAGGTTGCAGTATTACAAAATTGGCCTAACATATGTAATGTATAATAATTTAATGGTGTATGGATCTTGACAATTGTGGCTGAACCTCTTAATGAAGCCCAGCATGTTATTTGCTTTACTTATAATAGTGTTGTAATTTTCTACAAAAGTGACTTTAGAGTCTAGGATAATGCCTAAGTCCCTTATTATTTTGCCTGTTTCTACTTTTTGGTTTCCTAAAAATATTTCCGTAAGAGGTGTTTCAATTTTTCTGCTACATGCTATTGAGTTACATTGTTCCACGTTAAGTTGAAGTAAGCTTTTGCTACACCATGTGTTCTTCTGCGTCGCTAGAATTATTTACTTCCATGAAGAGCTGCATGCCATCTGCATATGAGTATTTGGATTTTTTTTAAGAACGTAGGAAATGTCGTTTATATACAAAATAAGAAGAAGTGAGTGAACCTCGGGGCACCCCCATGGTGACGGAGATGGGGTCTGAACGTTTATTTTGAAAACGAACAATTTTTTTGCGATGCGTTAAATATGACTGCAGCCAATTCAACAGTCCAGGTTCCATTCCAGGTTACGTGGTAGCCGTTTTCGTGGCTCATCAAAAGCCAACGTGCGACTCCATAAAAACTCCTTAAACAAATTTTTGACAGTCGTCATCGAAGGAGAATAATCACCGCAGACGGCAACCAAGCGCTTTTTGATTTCGATTTGCGATTTCCCTTGCAAAAATAATCCCCGAACAATGTTGCTCCTTTTCCATGCTTCTTATATCCTCGGACAAAACCACGAGTCCGATTCGGCTGCAATTTTTACAGTAGTCGTTGACGAGCACGTACTACACGGTAGTTACTTTCTCTTGTGATAGATGGTGCCATCAGGCGGTGAGGCTATGTACTTATCGGACCGCCCTCGTGTTAAAGCCTGTCCACGTTAAATTTCGGACACTTTTCTTTCAGTGTAGATTTTTAATTATTTCACGGATCGCTGAAACGTTTCACTTTATGACAGCTGAAACTCTCCACTTTATTTCGTGGTACAGCATGTTTACATTCATGTTACATTCAGTAAAATGGCGTTGAATCAAGTGGAAGTGCGCAAACGCATTTCGTACGAACTGCAGGAAAATCCAAATTCATCGGCACGTGATTTGGCCAAGAAACTAAAACTTACGAAAAGTACCGTGTTTTGTGTTTTCAAATCATTTGATCAGTACCCAGGCAACCAATAAGCATTAGAATATCCAGTAAATAAACCCTAAATCTGCATTTCAGATGCTACAAGCATTAAATTATCATTATATCAGCATCTTGAATGCTATCTGTTATAAAATTGAATTTCAGATGCTATTTTAATGCTTGTTGCCTGTAAAAAGCATTTCGAATGCAAAATAGCATTAATGGTGCATTATCATAGCATTGCAGTAAAGCAGCCGTATATTGGGCCAAAAGCGGCATTTATGTTGCATTTAAGGCGACTTAATTGATTAATAGGCTGCCGTTAAGACGCTTTGGAACTGCTTATTGATTACCTGGGTACTTGACTATGGACTGTTGACTTGACGGAAGGTTGGAAGTAGAACAAATCGAAAAGTATGCTGCCGACAAATGGACAAGAAATTGGTAGCCATTATTGAGAAAAACTCCAATCTTTCTGAGCGAAATGTGACTCGCAAAGTTGGGAAGTCAAAATCATACGTACAAAAAGTGAATCAGAGGCAAGGACTGAAAGCGTACAATGTGAAAAAGTAACCCAACCGTGATTTTCATGTATCATAATAGCCGACGAAACATACGTTCTCGAAGACTTTAAACAGCTTCCGCGTCTGGCTTTCTATATCGCAATACAAAGGAACGCCGTTGCCGAGCATTTCCGGACAAAGAAGATGTCCGAATTCCCGAAGAAGTATTTGATTTAGCAGGCCATATGTAGTTGTGGGCGAAAATCTGAAAGTTTCGCCTGTACCGGCACTATCAATAAGGATGTGTACGAGAAACACACATGGCAAAAGCGGTTGCTGCCGTTTATCAGAAAATCGTTTTACCACGACTGTCCAGCTCTGTTTTGGCCTGATTTGGCCTCTTGTCACTATGCGAAATCCGTCATGGAATGGTATAAGGTAGTAGAGGTCAAATACGTGCCAAAAACAGCCAATCCACAAAATTGTCCAGAACTTCGCCCAATACAGAAGTACTGGGCTCTAGTTGAGCGGAAACTCTTGCATGTTTTTTTTTGCTTGGGTGCTGTCAGTTCAATCGAAGATGGAGTCGAAACAGCAAGCACTCCGCGATCGTGTTGTACGGTTTTACGAAAGGCATGGTCATTTACGGTAGTTTACGGCAGACCACTTTCGAGACGAAAACGTGCCCGTGAGTACAGTTTTCCGGATCCTGACATCCCTGAGCATAGAGCGGAAGACTGGTAGCGGCCGTCCGGCGAAGATAATGACAAAGAAGAAGAAGGAAGCGTTGAAAAAGCTGTTCGACAACAAGGACGGAACGAGTTTGCGTGACGCCGACCGAAAATATCACTGCTCCCATACCTTGATTCACCGAACCCTCAAGATGGAGGACATCATCTGTCGGAAGAAGACTCGGTCCCCCGAGTACACGGACGCGCAGATAGCGACCGTGAAATCGCAGTGTCGGTGGATGACGAAGAATTACGATACGAAGCAGTTGACCACGAGGATCCGGAATTGTATCCGGAAGATGGACGTCAGTGCCGTCCAGCTCTCTTGTGAGAGCATCGCGACTAATTTGCGTCGTACGGCTGACCAAGGCCCCTTCTCCAATATTCATTGAAGTTTTTTTTAAGAATAAACATTATGGTTTTAATTTTAAAAAATACTAAATTCGTTGAAAAAAAATTGTTTTTTACTATAACTTCTCATATACTTCTCATTTTTTATTGAACACCCGTTATTGTGAAATAAACAATCGTTTTGGTGAATTATGTGTAATGTTTCTTTGCTGCTTTTATGTTGGTGTGCGAAATTTAACGTTGACAGGCTTTATTCCCTTAATATCCTAGCCAACACTGTTATCTTCCGATGTGCACTAAAGCGTCTCTGGAAAGTTTCACAATGGCACTGTAACAAATGAAAAAACAAATGGGAGGAGAGAAACGCTCATTGATAGGCTGGCCCTATTGAAATAAGTTCCTAGAAAAGATCACAGTTTAGTTAATCAGAAGGAGCGATTCAATAAAGAAAGGAAATGGCGTTTGAAAACAACGATCATCAATGTCTTGCAGACAAAATCTTTTACTACAAAATCTTGAAAAACCATGCAGTTAATAAATGACTTTTCTACTAATATGTATGTCAACTTTAATTGCGAATTACTGACCGATCTTCAACCTTCTTCAAACCCCATATGGATGGTACAACTATCAACATTAAGTGATATAAACTAGAAGATGGAAAGTTGATCCCTCGTTTTCTGTTCAAAATTAATCTTTTCAGCTAAATATTACCAAAGCCCGGGAAACGTTCAAATTACCAATCCGTTTATCTCCGAACCCTCATTCCGCCAATCTAGCGAATGTGCAGTAGCTTTTCACCAAGCTCATAATAACCTAACATTCGCTACTTGGCTGCTTCCTTTCTCTTTTTTTCCTCCCCTTCACACAGTATCCAATCATTGGTTGTTGGCTAAATTAGAGAATCGTGTCCATCGAATCTTGACACCGTATCACGACTCTAATTTCAAAACCAATAACGTTTAACCGATGATGGGAGCTTATAATTTAGCGGCAGCGAGGTTTCCCCCAAAAGAAACCGAAGATCGCACTTCTCTCCATTAGGTTGAAATTTGCCCCGAACTGCGGTAATGTCCCAGTTTCTAGTGCCGAAATTACCCAGTTAGATGATAAAATCTATTGCCTAAGTGCCATCGCAGTCGCGAGAGGAGATACTCAGATTCAAGGCCTGCTGCCTTGCTGCGACTAATTCAAAATGATTAAACGTCAATAAATCATTCCCCTCCCGTTGAAGCGGATCAAAATAATTCAATCAATCAAGCTGTGTGCCGGGCAGAACAGACACCGAAGATGGATCTTCTGCGAGGGTTCTGAATGTTAATTTAACGTTTACTTCGTGTACTGTGCGATGCGATTCTGCAAAGAATTCAAATTTTCTAAGACGAGATCCGGTGTCTGCCGTGTCGAAGAGGTAGAGACAATAAGAACGGGCGAAGAAGAATGAACATCACTCATGTCATTCCATTATTTCTTTGCGAACAATCACTCTTCTAGACGTTACTAGGAATGCTTTGAGGGCCAAATTGTTCTACATGAACGGATTTAGAGCAGTACGTCGGAATGGGTGTGATTCGAATGATCTTGAACCAAGCCATAATAGATTATGCAAAGCTATTGTGCGTTGAAAAGGTCTCATTTGCATGGATTCTGAATAAGTCATAGTTAGAAAGGCTGCACCCAACATGTCAAGGAGATGATTTGATAATACTTGAAATTAAAGGAAATGACATCTTGGAATTCCCACACAACTTCGTTAATTTGAGCTACCTAGGAGTGTGTTAATTGGAAATCACACATTGCCGCTTCCGGCTCGAATCAAAACATATCAAAAAGCGACGTCGGCTGATTCGTGTGAATCTTGCGTTAATTTTGACCAGCCATGCATGAAAACTAAACAACCCCTTTAATGCAGATAACATCGGCTTCGCTTCGACACTCATTCGTCCATTCAAGCAGCAGTCCCCGACAGCCACTGAAAGGAAAACATGCAATTACCGGTGATCCCAGATTGTCGCGGCGCGATGATCGCGCAAACACAGCAAAACTTTGTTGCCGAAATCTCTCATGTGAAAATGTCAAAAATAATCACAACCTCTAAATCTCATTCCCATGCGCTTCGTTTTTCCAGCGCACGGCATCAATTTTTTTTTTTTCGCAATCCCAAACCTCCCCCCGCACTTTCCATTGAGCTCGCTCACGAAAAAAAATTGGACGCTGAGTCACCAGCCCGCGAATAGCACTCCGTCATACCTAGATTGAAATAATTATTGCGTACTGTAGGGTGTACCAGGTGAGAGGGAAAAGTCTCCGCTGCTGTTCGATCGGAATGTTGCGTTGAATGGTTGCGTTTTGAGGTCTAATTTTTTGGACACTTCAATCCCCAACGAGCGGAATGCGTGGCACTTTTCTGAATGCTATCCGCTTTGGCAGCTAGGTGAGGTATTTGGCGGTTGGACCGAGCCTTTTCAATCACCCTGATGGCTTTTTCGGCTCTACAATGATGGACGTGTAATTGCTTGTGTGCGCCGAGGGATAAATTTTACTGCTTTTGACATTGCACAATTGCCTAATGGCTAATTTTGACTTGGCTGGAGGGTGTTACGTTGGGAAACAGGAAATCGACGGGAGGTTGAGTGTGTTCATGAACGATTGCATCGTCATCTGTGGTCAGTGGAATCGTATGGCGGTTATATAAAGATCAAACACCTAACATAATTTGCAACTTAAGTTGATAGCAAACCGATCCGGAGGATCCAGAGGTGCCGAGAAATTTTCTCTCCAGGGAATATACCAACTAAGACTCCCTTTACATCGTCCTCTTGTGTAGCAGAGCATCAGCACATGCAAAATTAGATAAAAAATATCGTTTTTAGAAACAAATCCATAGAATTGATAAATGTTACGCTTGATTATTACCAAACTTCTTTGTTTTTTTTTCTATTCTATTGTTCTATTCGCTTACACAGCCAGTAATTGAAAGCATCTTGGAAAATACTAAAACCAGTATTTTTTTTTAGTAACACTAATATTTGTGGCATATTTGTAATATGGTAAAAATATTAAAACGACCAGGCCCACTGTGTAGCGTTGCGGGTAAGAGAAGATCCAAAAATAAACGGCAATTAAATTATCCATTTGATGAATAAGTTAATCAACGAATATTTTCGGATCGTTAGAAAGAGGAAACGGGGACAACCGTCCTTCCGTCTCGATTTTGTAGGTTTAAGTTAATCGTTGGGAGTGACATTGCTAGAAAGGTTAATGTCACTCCATTTATCCTGATTTCTTTGAGAAGTATTTCCATCTTGTGTCCTGGCTGATGAGCCTACGTTTAAGCGCCATTGGTCGCTCTATGAAACTAGTAAAAGAGAAAAACTGGGATGGGTGGCACATCCTTGTGTCCTGGATAATTCCTAGAGTTAATCCTCTGAAATGGGAAAAGTTATAGATTTACCCCGGAATGTGAAGTATAAGATAAATTTTCGGTGAGATTAAATTTATTTTATAACATTCTAGGTGTCTAAGTTTTGGTTGGATAGTGATATATCTGAGTTTGCTCATATTTGATATAGTTTTTATACCGCCTGTTTCTTTAGTTGCGCTTTATTTGTTTATATATGTCTTACTGTGCACAGTGGTCGGAAAAGCCTTTTTTCACGGCGAAATTAATAACTTCTAAAGGTTACGTTTCCGAGTCATGGTGTCTTGTACAAAGTTGTATTTAAAAAATATGTCCATCTTGTGGTGATCTTTTTGTAGTTCCAAACTTTACCGCTAGGGCGGCGCTGTTACTAACTTTTTAACAAAGCACAATAGAACGGTGATGTCAAACACAAGTTTGTAGGGCATACAATTTCAAGCAACTTTGCTGAAGACATCATTTTTCTAGCTCTTTATTTGACCATGATAGAACTAATTTTCTGCTTTAACTCAGGGTGTCTCTAAAAAAATGAGTTTTTTTATTCTAACTTTTTTGTTTCTCATTTTAAGAAAAGGTAATGTCCAAACAAAATATAGAAAACATTACAGCGCGCATTTTTGCTCAACAAAGTTTTTAAATACAACTTATCATTCAAAAGTTAGGGGTAATTTTAACTAAAAATATGCGTTTTTTCTTTTCGACCTTATGATTGTTTAGGCGAGAATTGGCCAGAAAACCATCAAATTCTTGTTTTAATGCATATTAAGGAACATAATGCTATATAAATGAGCCCGGGTACTCCTGGGGCACACGAGCGGGGACTGCTTAGAACCGGACATGTTTTTCGTTAAAATCACCCCTAACTTTTGAAAAATAAAATATACGCAAACACTTAGTTCAGCAAAAACATGCATCATAATTTGCTCAACAATTTTTCTGAAGATTATTTTTTACTAACATTTTAAACTTAAAAGTTAGAATGAAAAAACTGATTTTTAAGGGACACCCTAATCTAAACCAGCAAAATAGCTCCGAACTAAAGCAGTGCGCAAGCGCCGAACGCTCCAGTCGTGAATGAGCATCTTGTAGCGTGTTGTAATGTTCTCTATATTTTGTTTGGACATTACCTTTTCTTAAAATGAGAAACAAAAAAGTTAGAATAAAAAAACTCATTTTTTTAGAGACACCCTGAGTTAAAGCAGAAAATTAGTTCTATCATGATCAAATAAAGAGCTAGAAAAATGATGTCTTCAGCAAAGTTGCTTGAAATTGTATGTCCTACAAACTTGTGTTTGACATCACCGTTCTATTGTGCTTTGTTAAAAAGTTAGTAACAAAAAGATCACCACAAGATGGACATGTTTTTTAAATACAACTTTGTAGAAGACACCATGACTCGGAAACGTAACCTTTAGAAGTTATTAATTTCGCCGTGAAAAAAGGCTTTTCCGACCACTGTGCAACGTGTTAGAAAACGAAAATTAAAAAAATATATATTCTAAATATTGCAGAAATGGAGACAGTTGATTAAATTGTTAACTTTGTTAAAAATACAAAATGGAAAAAAAATCATAAATAGGAAACTACATGAAGGAAACGCTTCTTCCAATATGGTTACATATACAGGATAGGCCCAAATAAGTGACGCAGTATTTTGTTTCAGTGTGGAATTCTTCTAGCCATCGCAAGAACCATCTGTTTGCCAGCATATTAAAGAGGGACTGATTAATATGTAAACAAACTAGTGTTCACTAGATTCCGTCGAGAGGAAGTGCCTAAGAAAAATATGGATTTCAAAAGACAACGCATTTTGCAGTTGCATTTGGCGGGAAAGCGTCCCAACCAAATACTGGCCGAGACCCGGAAGGAAGGAATATGCCGCACATTAATCGACCGGACGTTGAGAAGATGGAGGACGAGGGGAACCATCGAACCAAAGAAAAAACCTGGTCGTCCTCGCAGTGTACGTACCAAACGGCTTGTAAAGGCGGTGCGTGAGCGAATTAGCCGATATCCGGGTCGTTCTTCATATAAACTGGCTCAGGATATGGACATCTCCAGGAAAACTATCAGATCGGTTCTCAAAGAGGATTTGAGACTGATGCCGTACAACTTTTCATTGATAAGTGTGTGTGTGTGTGTGTGTGTGTGTGTGTGTGTGTGTGTGTGTGTGTGTGTGTGTGTGTGTGTGTGTGTGTGTGTGTGTGTGTGTGTGTGTGTGTGTGTGTGTGTGTGTGTGTGTGTGTGTGTGTGTGTGTGTGTGAGTGTGTGTGTGTGTGTCTTATCTAACACCCTGTTTACAACAATCATTCAAGTGACCATTGGAAGCAGCTTTAATCCGGGAGCTAGAAAGCGATAGCTCTACTACAGATCCTGCAACCCATTTCAGAATGTCTGGAGAGTCACGCCCACTCCGAGGTTACTTTCACATACAATAAGCCCCGCATGTAAAGATTACCGATATCATTTGGATAAGGGCACTGCAACACAGTAGTATTATTTGACAATAAGATTATTGTTATATAGTTATAATCAGATTGATCTCACCCATGAACACCTCCTCAATCACACTACTTTGTTCATTTGTAAAAATAAAAATTTTCGACGTTGATTCGTAATTAATTTCATGCACTCGCGACAAAATATGCGCAAAATATAACGTTGCTAAGCCGCCCGATAGATATGCAACCTGCATAACAAAACTCTGTACACCCCGTGGTTAATGCACCTAAAATTATGTACAACCTTTTCACCCGCCCATGCGCGTTGTTTTCGTTTGCTGCTTCTGACCAGCAAATGGCCGTTCTCTACATTGCATTAGACTTCTTTTTTGTTTCACTCCACACTCTGCCAATAATGCAAATCCCCGCTATGAGGCCACTCTATTTCGAGCTTCAAAACTGCTAATAATCATCGATTCACTCGCGGCAAAGCGGAAAAACACTCTAAACTAATAAATTATGCTCGAGTTTCACAATATTACCACTAATAACCAAAACAAAGCTGATGTAATTCTTCTTCCGGGTGCGGGGGCGAAGCACAAAAACAAAAACAAAAAAACGGGTAAATACTACCGACACTCACACATTTTGATAGGGAATCGATTGTATTCACTACGGCTTACACAATGCACGTGGAAATTTTATGATTTCACTGTTAGTTCAAGTTAAATTACGAAGTATTGTTTGTTTTTTTTGCGAAAACGACGCAGCAAAAACAAAACACGTCAGTTTCGAAGCACGGCTTGCTGCGATCCCACCACTGCTTTTCACTGATAAGGGTGTAAAAATCAACGCAGCATACTACGTAAAAGAGGTTCTGGAAAAGCATTTGAAGAAGCATACTTCAACGATGTTCGGTAACCGCAAATGGGTGTTTCAACAAATTCTGCGCCGTCCCATGGAGCAAAGATTGTCCAAGCATGGTGCACCAATAACTTGCCAGACTTCATTCCTAAGGAATTATGGCCAGCTTCTTCTTCCTCTGGATTTCTCTATTTGCGGAATCATGGAAGCTCACTTTCGAGATCTCAAACAATGGGTATTGAAACATTCAAAGCTACCATACAGAAGATATGGGATGAAATCCCCGAAAATCAGGTGCGTGCCGCTTGTAATGCCTTTCCAAAGAGACTAAAGGCAATAATTAAAGCTTAAGGCGAGAGAATCGAAATGTAAATATGTACACATGAAACATAAAATATAAGAAACAGAATAACAAAGAAACATTGAAATTATTTGTCTTTTCGTGGGAGATACAGTCTTTGATTCATGCGTCACTTATTTGGGCTTACCCTGTAGATGAATTTGAAACTGATGATACCAATCGACACTCGATATTTAGAATATATTAGAATTTCCCGACTGTCCCAGAATAATTTCTAGCAAAGTTGAATAACATCTTTTCAGCAGGTATGATAAAGAAGACAGATCTAAAAGGCGCCAACTTTGGTATACATACCAGTTTGTGTATATCAAGCTGCTTAAACGCTACCTTTTACTGCCGTTTTGGTCGAAGGCCTAAAGAGTTTAATTTTATGAATGTATTAGGAGAAGGGTTCACTATGGGGAAGATGTAGATATCAATATGCCCAGCAAGACGGGCGTACAAGCAGACTCGGTGTTCTAAAGGGTGTATTCGATAAAAATGGCACACACATATATACTCATCAAAATTAAACTGATTATCGGATTTTCTTGAAATTTTCAGGGAATGAAGAACTACTAATGAGTTTTGATTTACAACATTTGTTTTATTCAATTTCGTCTCCCATCCCGAATGCCCGCACCTTCCTTTTCACTCCACCCATCAAATTTTGTACAACCGATTTTCCCAGTGTTTTTGTTGTTTTTACCCAAATTTTCTTCAATTCTAGCTCTGTTTTTATAGTTTTGGGATGTTTGCGAAGTTCCGTTTTTATAATTGCCCAGAATTTTTCAATTGGACGAAATTCCGGTGAATTTGGTGGGTTCATATCCTTTGGCACAAAATTGACTCCGTTGGCTCGGTACCACTCCAATACGTTTCGAGCGTAGTGGCAGGATGCTAGATCAGGCCAAAACAGAGTTGATCCTTTGTGCTTCTTAATGAATGGCAAGAGACGCTTCTTAAGGCACTCTTCCGTGTAAATCGCACCGTTTATTGTTCCGGAAGTGATGAAGGGAGCACTTATTTCACCACATCCGCAAATCGCCTGCCAGATTAGAAACTTCTTTGCAAATTTCGATAGTTTCTTCTTTCGAACATCCTCCGGAACATCGAACTTCGACTTGGCAACGAAATATTCTTGCCCAGGAAGTTGACGGAAGTCGGCCTTGACGTATGTTTCGTCATCCATCACGATGCAACCGGATTTGGTGAGCAGCTTCGTGTAAAGTTTCCGGGCGCGGGTTTTCGCAGTGATGTTTTGTTTTTCATTCCGGTTTGGGGCTTTTTGCACTTTATAAACATGTAACCCAGCACGCTTCATGGTTTTCTGTACAAAACCGACTGACACCTTAGACTTTTTAGCGACATCTCGAATTGACATGTTTGGACGTTTCTTGAATTGTTGTACGACTTTCCTGGCCATTTTCCGGGCCTTGGTTTGCGGGGGGGGGTAGAGAGGGGGGGGGGGGTTTGGGGAATTGTGATTTGTGGGGGAGGGGGAAAAATATGGATAAGCATTTGAAGAAGCATACTTCAACGATGTTCGGTAACCGCAAATGGGTGTTTCAACAAATTCTGCGCCGTCCCATGGAGCAAAGATTGTCCAAGCATGGTGCACCAATAACTTGCCAGACTTCATTCCTAAGGAATTATGGCCAGCTTCTTCTTCCTCTGGATTTCTCTATTTGCGGAATCATGGAAGCTCACTTTCGAGATCTCAAACAATGGGTATTGAAACATTCAAAGCTACCATACAGAAGATATGGGATGAAATCCCCGAAAATCAGGTGCGTGCCGCTCGTAATGCCTTTCCAAAGCGACTTAAGGCAATAATTAAAGCTTAAGGCGAGAGAATCGAAATGTAAATATGTACACATAAAAAATAAAATATAAGAAACAGAACAACAAAGAAACATTTAAATTATTTGTCTTTTCGTGGGAGACACAGTCTTTGTTTCATGCGTCACTTATTTGGGCTTACCCTGTAGATGAATTTGAAACTGATGATACCAATCGACACTCGATATTTAGAATATATTAGAATTTCCCGACTGTCCCAGAATAATTTCTAGCAAAGTTGAATAACATCTTTTCAGCAGGTATGATAAAGAAGACAGATCTAAAAGGCGCCAACTTTGGTATACATACCAGTTTGTGTATATCAAGCTGCTTAAACGCTACCTTTTACTGCCGTTTTGGTCGAAGGCCTAAAGAGTTTAATTTTATGAATGTATTAGGAGAAGGGTTCACTATGGGGAAGATGTAGATATCAATATGCCCAGCAAGACGGGCGTACAAGCAGACTCGGTGTTCTAAAGGGTGTATTCGATAAAAATGGCACACACATATATACTCATCAAAATTAAACTGATTATCGGATTTTCTTGAAATTTTCAGGGAATGAAGAACTACTAATGAGTTTTGATTTACAACATTTGTTTTATTCAATTTCGTCTCCCATCCCGAATGCCCGCACCTTCCTTTTCACTCCACCCATCAAATTTTGTACAACCGATTTTCCCAGTGTTTTTGTTGTTTTTACCCAAATTTTCTTCAATTCTAGCTCTGTTTTTATAGTTTTGGGATGTTTGCGAAGTTCCGTTTTTATAATTGCCCAGAATTTTTCAATTGGACGAAATTCCGGTGAATTTGGTGGGTTCATATCCTTTGGCACAAAATTGACTCCGTTGGCTCGGTACCACTCCAATACGTTTCGAGCGTAGTGGCAGGATGCTAGATCAGGCCAAAACAGAGTTGATCCTTTGTGCTTCTTAATGAATGGCAAGAGACGCTTCTTAAGGCACTCTTCCGTGTAAATCGCACCGTTTATTGTTCCGGAAGTGATGAAGGGAGCACTTATTTCACCACATCCGCAAATCGCCTGCCAGATTAGAAACTTCTTTGCAAATTTCGATAGTTTCTTCTTTCGAACATCCTCCGGAACATCGAACTTCGACTTGGCAACGAAATATTCTTGCCCAGGAAGTTGACGGAAGTCGGCCTTGACGTATGTTTCGTCATCCATCACGATGCAACCGGATTTGGTGAGCAGCTTCGTGTAAAGTTTCCGGGCGCGGGTTTTCGCAGTGATGTTTTGTTTTTCATTCCGGTTTGGGGCTTTTTGCACTTTATAAACATGTAACCCAGCACGCTTCATGGTTTTCTGTACAAAACCGACTGACACCTTAGACTTTTTAGCGACATCTCGAATTGACATGTTTGGACGTTTCTTGAATTGTTGTACGACTTTCCTGGCCATTTTACTGTCCATTGGACCACTTTTACGACCACTCCCTTCCTTCTTTTGGACACTGAGACGCTCTTTGGGGTTTTTTTTTGAGGGAGAGTGTTTTTTTTTCATTTCGTTTTTTTTGATCCGGGGGGGGGGCGGGCTGTGTTTGTGGTGGGTGTACATTTTTTTTTGGCGGATTTTTTTTTGTTTGGTGGGTGGGTATGGAGTTTGATTGGGGTGGTAAATTATAAAATATTGGTTAGATTATTTCTATTTTTTTTTTTTTTTTTTTATTTTATGTAGTAAGTAGAGTTTTTTTTTTTTTTTTTTTTTTCGTCCTATAAGTTACCATCGCTCGACGTACGCTCGTCAGTACGGAGAACGAACGGCATGTGGTGGTTGTCGTTTCGGAGAAGAGATGACGGCGGCTCGATTGGCTCGAAGTTACTTGGTTCGCTCACGAATGCTAGGTCAAGTAAGCGGCTATTTGAGTTTAATAAACTGTTGATTTGAAGCAAACCAGAAGAAACCATCGATTCGACTAGAACCATTTCTTGCTCAGACGAAGCATATGACGGCAGCATGTCATTGTCATCTTTGTCTTGGTTCCAGATGAGCTGAGGAAGATCGTAATATAATTTGAGCTGCCGCATAATTGGTTAAACATGATTAAATTCAATTATACAAACATGTCCCATGTTTTATATATGATATATAATGATGGTCCCGCCATTTACCCCTACAAAGGTTTGAGTTCGACGATTTATCTATTAGACAATTTATTCAAAAACAAATCAACCAGTTATGCAAAAAAACGAACTGATTTCATCTACAGATGTAAACTTCTTCCAAAACTGTTCATTTGCTTAACGGGGATATAATTGTGAAAAGCTATTTATGTAAACCACACATGTTCGCAAGTATTCACAGCGATCAGGAAATCCTATTACAATTCAAGTCACAGAATCACAGACCAGACAATATCCGATCCTGCCCGCTACAGAGTCAATGAGGCTGCAACACTAATGGAACCGCCACTTTAGTTTTGGGCTGACCTAGGATATCCCCATTCAGGGAAATCGAGAAAATTTCCAAACCAAAAAAATCCTGGACCCGCCCTAGTCAAACTTTTACTTTCAACCACAACAGAATTGACAAGGAAGTCCCCGACAATCAGTCAGAGAACCCACTACTATTTCATGGCATCTTCTCCAGCTTCAAAAGCCATTTTTTTTTGTAAATTCAAAAAGAAGTCCTTTATAACCGTATACCGCGTGCAAGGCTCAAACTTTTGTAGACTACACAAAAAATAAAAACAACTTTAAATTACAATAACAAATAAAAACTTTAAATCCATCATCATCATCGAGGCGAAGAGTATAGTTAGTTTGTGCACCATAACAAACATAAAACATTTAACAATATACCATCCAAAAATATCCGTTGTGATAAAGGGTGTCCACAGTTAAATTGCATCACTTTCAATAAGCTGTAACATTTCGTCCTTTGGGTTGATTTCAACGAAATTTTGGGTGAAATGACTTCAGCGTGTATTGTTTATACTGCGGGAGTTTCATTGTGAAATGTGTCGTAGTTTCAAAAATGGAGTCGAAGGAACTGCAAGTGCTTGAGAACATTTTGCACACGCACCTCGACAACTCACTTCTGTCGCACCGATCCAACGGAAAGATGTTGAAAATTCACCAGTCAACAGTGTCTTGTGTCATAAAACGTTTCTGGGAACGTTTAACTGTCGATCGGAAGAAGGTGAGTGGTAGAAAAAGTATTCCGTACTATGTGAAAGATCACAAGCGAGTGGTTGCTGCCTTTAAACGCAAACATAACTGTTCCGTTCGGGATGTCGCGAAAAAGCTGCACTTGACCAAAAGTTTCGTGCAGAATGCCAAGAAACGAGCCGGGCTCCGTTCATTCAAAGTGCAGAAAGCTCCAAACAGCAATGAAAAACAGAATTGGACAGCTAAAACACGTGCACGTAAGCTGTACACACAAATGTTGACGAAACCACACTGCTGCATCATGGACGATGAAACACACGTAAAAGCGGACTATAAACAATTTCCCGGCAACCAGTATGTGACTACGAAAGTTCGATGTTCCAGAGTCTCTCAGGAAACAGCAAGAGTCAAAGTTCCCCAAGAAATTCATGATATGGCAGGGGATTTGTTCGTCTGGTAAGCCTGTCGTGACAACTTCAACAATAAATGGTCAAGTATACATGAATGAATACCTGAAAAAACGACTGATTCCGTTTCTCAAAACACACAACGTTCCTACAATTTGTTGGCCGAAACTAGCCTCTTGTCATTACTCCAAGAATGTTCTGGAGTGGTACAAGACGAATGGTATCAATTTCGTGCCCAAGGATCTTAAGCCCCCAAACTCTCCAGAGTTGCGGCCAATTGAAAAATATTGGGCTATAATGAAGCACGAACTTTGTAAGCATCCTAAAGTTAACTAGAAAAAAAGAAGAATGATTAGTAATTTCCATTTTACCACAAAAGTTCAACTCAGTGGACGCAGTGGTTCTACGCCCCAACAAAAAAAAAATTCCATTTAATTCCAACTACCTTTATTGCTTATCTTGACAGATACGCGTATTTCGTCTACAATGTGCAGACTTCTTCAGTGTCGTGTACTAATACTCGACTGTCGAGTAATTAGTACACGACACTGAAGAAGTCTGCACATTGTAGACGAAATACGCGTATCTAACAAGATAAGCAATAAAGGTAGTTGGAATTAAATGGAAATTACTAATCATTCTTCTTATTTTCTAGTTACAGGTATTCCACTAAACAGCTCACACTCTCCATAATTCATCCTAAAGTTGTCACTACAGAACAGGAAATGTTGAAGTCATGGTTGAAAGCGGAAAAAAATGTCGGTTCAAGCGTTGTGCAAAATCTTATGCGTTAAGAAAGTTCGGGCTTTTAGATTTGGTATGTATAGAAATACAGTGAAATAAAATTACCTAAATCAAGATTAAACATTGTATTTTATTCCCTGAATATTTCATGACAATCGGTTGAGAGACTTGTTTTTGAGGCCGAGTTTAAAGTGATGCAATTTAAATGTGGACACCCTTTAACATCGTCAAGATACAAAATTAGTCAAGAGTAAAACATTAACAGAGTAGCTGATCAAAAGGCAGCTTTGATGTGAGAAATACATTGTCTCTTAAAATCTGTTAGTGTTGGCGCACGTTAAATGTGTATAGGCATCGAATTGAAAACATTTATAACTTTAAAAAACAACGAATTTTGTGAAGTTCCGTACAAAAAATATGGTGTTCTAACATCATCCGCGTTTCTAGTGTTATATCTTTGAATATCACTTTTTCAATTCATTTACACAAATATCGAGGCAGCAAACCGTTTATTACCTTAAAAATAAACACCATTGTCAAATGCACAACTCTCTGCTTCACCGATAGCCACTGTGGGGCATCTAACAAAACAGAGGGAGAAGTGAACCTATTGCATCTCAAGATCAAACGGATTATCTTATTTTGCAAACGCTGTAAGGTCTGTATCCACATTAATCCGGACACCTTCATCATTGTAACTTTTGAAATATTGCACGTAGAAATGGAAAATTTCACTGTGGTATAGCTGAGAGTCTATGGTGAAAAAGACTATGATTGATGTTTACATTTCATGTTTAGTATTCAAGATGGCGACGAAAGAAAAACAAGTGCGCGAGCGAATTTTGTACTGGCGTACGGCAAATCCTGACTTGTCAATACGGGACTTTGCAAAAACATTGGATTTGCCTAAATCCACTGTTCACGATGTGCTCAAATCATTTTCGGAACGTTTGACGGTGGAGAGGAAACCGAGAAGTGACAAAAACATTGGACGCGCTGATCCTGTCATGGACCGAAAGGTGAAAAGGATATTAAAGAAACACCCAAATCTCTCCATTCGAACGGTGGCTCGTAAAATAGGGATGTCGCATGGTTTTGTCCAAAAATGAAAACAACGTTTGGGACTTAAGTCGTATAAAGCAAAAACAGTCTCAAATCGCAACGACAAACAGAACTTGGCAGCGAAATCACGGGCTCGACGTTTGTACTGCGAATATTTGACGAAGTTTTCATGCGTTGTTATGGACGATGAAACTTATGTCCAGGAGGATTTCAAGCAGCTTCCAGGGCTGGCTTTTTATTCTGCTATGGCCAGAAATGCTACAGCTGAGCATTTCAGAGCGAAGAAGGCATCGAAATTTCCCAAAAAATACCTTGTGTGGCAAGCAATTTGCACGTATGGCAAAAAGAGTAAATCTTTCGTCACTACAGGCACAATCAACAAGGAGATCTATCAGAAAGAGTGTCTGCAGAAGCGATTGCTACCGTTCATCAAATGTCACAAAGAAAAACCTTTGTTCTGGCCCGATTTGGCATCATGCCACTATGCTAAAACTGTGATGGAGTGGTACCAAGCAAATCAAGTGAACATTGTACCAAAAACCTCAAACCCGCCAAATTGCCCAGAGCTACGACCAATCGAGAGATATTGGGCTCTGATGAAGCGGAAGCTTTCTGGAAAGAAGCCAGGAATCAAAGACATCAAACACTTCCAGCAAATTTGGACAAAGACGACTTCTACGATTTCTGAAAAGTCTGTACAAACCCTAATGGACGGAGTTAAGCGCTAAGTTCGAAAATTTTATGGAAATACCGAATAACTATGTTTTGTCTTCACGAATTGTTAACACACATCCCATGAATCTGAAATAAACAACTACGACGGAAATATTATGCGAAATTTATGTTTTATTCATGTTTTGAAGTGTCCGGATTATTGCGGATTCAGACCTTAATCTCGATATTTGTGTTTGATTAGCTAAAACCAAAATGGAAGGGCAAAATTCAAAGTGAGGAGAGATGATCGATTTGTACAATTGTATTTTACTAGCAATAGTTAAATCATTTTTAAATCGGCAGAGAATAAAGTGTTCATAATGTTAATAAGACGAAACTCTTCGGCTCTAATCGTTCCAGCGACTTTTTAAATGGGAATGACTAAAGATTTTTTCTAAACTTGTGGCACGTGCCCAGTTTGCAGCGATTCATTAATAAGGTCCAGAAGGTTGTTTCCGATGACATTAAAGCAATCTTGTACTACTCTTACATTTACGTCATCTACTCCAGCCGTTATGTTCAAAGAAAAGCAAATAGATTTCAAATCCTCTAACGTTATTGGGTGAACACTTTCAAAACTACAGTTAATATTAATCGGCTGTTTTATTTCGTCTGGCTCATCTACTAGACCAATGGATTGATTTATTGACAAAATACTATTGACGAAATATTCATTAAATCTACATGCACTGATGTCTTCTGACTGTTCTAATGTCCCATTGAAGGGTATGGATCGCGGTTTGCAATTACTAGGTTTTAACTAAGATTTCAAAATTTTCCATAACTCTTTGCTGTTGTTTTGATGCAAATCAATTTTCCTCTGAATATATTCACAACGAGTTTGTTTAACGGATTGCGAATATTTGTTACGAATCTTTGTACCTATTCAAAAAGATATGTCTATTATTTCTTCGTCATTTCTTGTACAGCTTGTCTCTTTTACGTTTAAGACGCAAAAGATCCAAATTGTACCAGCTGTTCTAGTGCTTTACAAAAACAAATTTATTTTCGACTAGTTTATTGGTACATATTTACCGGAATACATTATTTCTGGAACCGATGAATCGATTCCTCATTCAGTCAATAGCGTTCATGCAAATCGTATCAGTGCTGAGAAAAACGCCTTACTTTTTAGAGATTCAGACATACACAAACGCACATACATACACAGACATTTCACGTACTAGTTGAGCTGTGTCGAATGGTATATAACAAGTGGGCATGCGGGCCTCGAAATGACAGTCGGGTTTTTTTTTAAATGACATGCTGTTTAAGAAGGAATTAAAATGGAAGACTTACTGAGTGCATTTAACACTTCTGGGGAGAAAGAAATCTACACACCTGAAAAGAAAAATAAAAACATAAAATATTAAAACTTTACTTTATTATTGAGAACAAAATGTTGAAGAAAAGTAAAATTAGGAAAAATATTGGTTCCCAAATTCAGTACGTTTTCCCATTAAACCACACTAAATATATTTATACGATTGTTTGGTTATCTGGTAATCGGAACAAATAGCAAAGGTGCGCATCGAAAATGGTTTGACTAAATAAGCAAGGCCTTGAAGGTGTGGGATAATCAGGGAACTGAAACAAACAGATGCTCACACCCGAGTTTCGTGGTGAACCCTGGCAGCTATGAATGTTCCTGTAATCGGTCAAACGCTCGGTGCAATTGCTGTCAACGTGGAAATGATATCCAAGGCCGCGACTTCACTCAAGTCGTCCTTCAACCCTGGACCTGATGGTGTTCCATCCGCGTTTTTGAAGACGTATATAACTAGCTTATTAGTTCCACTTCATCGTCTATTCTGCATGTCCCTCTTCAGCGGCATATTTCCATCCTGCTGGAAGTTTGCGCATATGTTTCCTGTCCATAAAAAGGGAAGCAAACGGGCCGTTGATAACTATCCTCAAGCAACACACAAGTTTTATAACGGTTGAAAATACTTTTATATGACTCAATTTGGTTATGAAGAAGCCTACTCAACATAAAAGCATGAAGATGTGTTACTCAGGTCGAGGTATTACATCGTTAAATAAGTGCTGTATCGAAGCTTTTCGAGCTAGTTATTATGGAGCCGTTGCTCTTTCATTGCAAGCAGTATTTGAGTGCTGATCAACATGGGTTTACTTCTGGTCGCTCTACAACCACTAATCTGCTGTGCCTGACTTTGCACATTATCGAAAGCATGACTGATCGGGCTCAGACGGACGTTATATACACCGACCTATCTGCAGCATTCGACAAGTTGAATCATGCCGTTGCGGTTGCTAAGCTCGACAGGCTTGGTGTAAGCGGTAAGCTTCTGAGTTGGTTCCGCTCGTATATCACGGGTCGCCAATTAATGGTTGCCATAGGAGATTGCAGATCAGCTAGCTTCTCCGCCACATCCGGTATACCTCAAGGAAGCCACCTGGGACCGTTGATTTTCATACTCTACTTCAATGACGTGCATCTGGTTATCGAAGGTCCTCGCTTATCGTATGCAGATGACCTCAAAATCGATTTAAGAATCTGCTCGATTGACGACTGCCACTTTCTTCAACGTCAGCTGAATGCGTTCGCCAGTTGGTGCAATATCAACCGAATGGTAGTGAACCCTTCCAAGTGCTCCGCTATCACGTTTTCACGAAAAAAGCAACCGATTATGTTCAACTTCGACCTGCTTGGTTCGTCAATCGAACGCGTCAATCAGGTAAAAGACCTGGGAGTGATCTTAGATTCGCAGCTATCATTCAGGCAACACATCACATATATTGTTGACAAAGCGTCAAGAACCTTAGGATTCATATTCAGGATAGCTAAAAACTTCTCCGACATCTACAGTCTGAAATCACTTTATTGTTCTCTGGTACGATCGTTACTCGAGTATTGTTCTGCGGTTTGGAACCCAAACTACAACAACGGTGCTGATAGATCGAATCAGTTCAGCGTCGCTTTCTCCATTTTGCGCTTCGTAGACTACCTTGGAATGATCCATTTCGACTACCCAGCTACGAACAACGTTGTCAACTGATCAACCTAGAGCTGCTCCGTACTAGAAGAGACACAAGCAGAGCCTTGATCTTCGCCGATATCCTGCAGAGTAAGATAGATTGCGAGGCTCTCTTAAGAAAAATCAACCTGTTTGTTCAACCTCGACCGCTTCGTAACAATCTCATGTTAATGCTGCCTCTGCATCGAACAAATTATGGAGTGCACGGTGCAATTTCCGGACTACAGAGAGTGTTCAACAAAGTAGCATCTGTCTTCGGTTATCATATCCCACGAGATGCACTTCGTCGAAGGTTTTCATCTATTTTTGCAGGCAGGAATAACGGACTATGAGATCAAGACTTACTATTTATTATTAAATGTTTTTATGTTATGACCATGATAAAATGTGTAACTGTAAATTTTGTATGTGTGTATGACAATGTATTTTTAAATTATTAACATCATTGGGGCTACACCCAGTTGATGAAATAACAATAAACAAAAGTGAGCAAAAGTGGAACATTGTAACACAGGTGCGTTCCCAGTGAAACGTTATACCAGCATAAGTAAGTACGTAAAATAACTTGGTCTTTTAGCACTATTAATATCGTTTTAACTAGTGCGTTATCTCAATATGTCATATTCACATGTCACTATTTGATTTCGTATAGCCTATAATAGGTCAACTGTCGAAGGCACATTATTTTGGCCAGATCTCGCGACGAGTCACTATGCCAAGAATATGCAGGCACTTATGAACAGTAATGATAAACAATTTGTGCCCAACAATATGAATCCACCAGATATTCCACAGTGCAGACCTATCGAGAGATACTGGGCAGATATAAAGCGGAATCTTCGGAAAACTGGTCAAAGTGGCTTTCGCAATGAATAAAAAGATCTCAGATAGTACTGTCGTGAACCTCATGGCAGGGGTTCGAACAGAGTTTTGCCGGCAATGACAGAGTAAGAGAAAGTTTACTTAAAAAAGCTGCAATGTTTCTGAAAAAAAGTCAAAAACTATAATGGCTTTTATATGGTTAAAATAAATTTAGAAATTAATTTCGAAAAATTTATATGTATTAAAGTTTTACTAGTTTAGTTCATCGCATTACATAACGTTAAAAATGAAATGTTTCTTTCAAACGGTGTGCTTCAAATAAAACTACACACCAAAACCTCGCGCTCACTACATCTTCTCCAACCTTGAGTTACCATGTAACGAGGTAGATTTATCGTACACTCTCGAGCTTTACTACCATCTAATCTGATTTTGGCACTACCACTTATCCTCCACAACTTCCCACGCGGATCCCGAGTGTCTCACTCTCAAGCGTCTACCACTCAATTTGTTTCTAAGCCGGTCGAGCCGATCTAGCGGCCTAGGCGGACAGCAATAAATCTCATTTGTTTATTAACCTTTTCATTCCAACTTCCAGTACACAACGCGGACAAACGACTTGTCCGGAATAAATCTTGCCAATCTCTTTCCTCCATTTCAAGAACGACTGACGTCGTCTCAAAGTAGAATTCAATCTTGGCAATCTCACCCGTGACAGCTGCAGCGAAAAAAAAAACCAAGCAAATCCGGGAGAAAAACTAATGGCAAAGTTGAGTCCAACAATAATTGCCGCTCTCTGAGGTGTGGTGAGTGTGTTATTCTTTATCCAGCTCTTCCTTCTCAGTTGATTTCCTGGAAATCATTCCAGAAGCGCAAAATAGACCTCGCCACAACGTCGCAAAGAAAAGCCTTCGTCACGCGAATCAGTTCACCTCTTCTGGAATTGTAGTACAAGAAAAGTCATTGCCCGGATTGATTCTGAATCTAGAGCAAAGAACGGCGACGTGACACAAAGAGCCCCCTCCGAGATCTATCGAATGTTGCAACTGTTTCGCTGATCCAGGGGTTCGTCGCTTAATTTCCTCTAAATCTATCCTTTGGGAAGGTCCATTAATTATGTCACGCATTAGGGGGGGAGGGGGGTTCGAGAAAACGTGACGATCCATACAAAAAAATTTGAAGGTCCATACAAAAAACGTGACATGGGGGGGGGGGGGGGTTACAAAAAGTCAATTTTTGCGTGACGTAATTAATGGACGTTCCCTTTCTAGGAAAAAAAACACGCTCAAGTAAAAGTCTCATCGTTTTTGCGCAATGCAAAACCTCCCCAAAAAATAGGTAATAATATACAACCGAGGTAACAACAACCTAGTCACTGCTGAGGTTGTGGGAAAATTTTCTCCGCTTCCTTATGTCACCAAATGAGCCGAAAACAATTCGTAAGTGGATGAATGAAGGTACCTGCTTTTTTTTTGCTGTACTGCTATTGTTTGGTGCAGTCACGAAAAACGGCCCGCCAAAACCATGGCAGCACAAAAAGTGACGAATTAATGGATAATAACAGTGCACAACCACAATTACCATCGCCGGAAAAAAAAAAAAAAACAATCCCAACACCCGAGTCTGGCGAGTGAGAGAAAAAC
Source organism: Aedes koreicus (assembly GCA_024533555.2). Classification (NCBI taxonomy): domain Eukaryota; kingdom Metazoa; phylum Arthropoda; class Insecta; order Diptera; family Culicidae; genus Aedes; species Aedes koreicus. The sequence continues at coordinate 209,610 of JAHHFK020000420.1, forward strand.
ACAACGTCACTGCTTACGAAATGCGCCCATTTTCTAGAAAACAAAAACAAAAAGCTGTTTATGAAGCACCAAATCGAGTGCGAGCCCTTATACTGTTGGCTGGGGACATACACGGTTGCGGCGGCGGCAGCTCAGCTTCGTGGTTATGACAACTTTTCCCTCCCCAAACGAACAAGTTTCTCTCTTTTTGTGTCGCTTCCCCTCCGAGCCATCCGATCCGATGAGGGGAAAATAGTGAAAGGTGCCAACTCGTAGTGAAATTGACAGGAAGTCAACCGTCGTCGTCGATAAAGTCCGCTTATATCATGCATATTTTAATCTGTTCCAAGCCATGTGTCCGGTTGTCGTGTGCTCCAGGGTGGCTGACTTTGTGATAATTTCCATTCCGATTATTTTTCTCTCTCGGCTGACTGTCATCAACCGGGAGTGAGGCAGCAGCTTTGGTGGCAAAGTCATAATCGAGGTCAACATCTTGGGGTTCGTCGCTTGGAAGTCCCAAGTCACCAAGCTGGGATGGCTAGTGTTTAATGATGTCCATGTGTTTATCTGGCGAGGAAAGTTTCGCTCATGTGACCGGAGGGGCCTTTGTGATGAGAGGTCTTCGCTGGACGCGTGATACGCAATTACGCGTCATCTGGCCGGGTTCAGCAGTCCCGGTAGTGCGTGCAGATGGTCGGTTGATAATAATTAGCACTATCGGAGTCATGGGTTTTCGGAATGGTGCGTTGATTACTAATTGCAGTTTGATTATATTAATTTGTGACAAATTGTATGCGACAATGTTTCAACGGCACACAAATTGAAGGCTAATAACAGTGGAAAGCGTGACCTTCTAGATGGTCTAATGATGATGACCGTTTCATAGGGGTTAGTCGAAATCTCAGAAAGTCGTTTTTCAAGTCGAAGGGCAATTTAAATCATCATCGGAGATATTGTTGTTGTTGTTTCGTATTAACGTGACTTTCAGCCTTTGGCTTATTCGTCACGCCAGAAAAACGACCTAGGCCCTACACAGCTCGAAAAAGTAGTGTGAATAACTGTTCAATTTCGTCCACAATTTGACCCTTTGACGAACCCTTTGGAGAAAGGCGAGAATCTCGCAGAATCTGCCCTTTTTGAAGACTTGACGACCTCTCTACATCAAGGAGAGGTAAATAGTTCTAACTACTCAAATTTTACTGACACGATCAAACAAACTACTTCACCTCAGACACAAATAGGAATTGAAATTTTGGTGTATTGCCAAAATTTCAATCGAATGAAAGGTTCCACTAAGATCAAAGAAATCCACAACAAAAGTTTGTGTTGTTCCTTCCCAATAATTTTGGCAAATTAAACCAGTTGGGATAAACGTTTTAGAACTGAAGAAGTTTTTGGAAATAATTACAATGTTTTAAGGGATGACCGTTACTTTCGTCAGTCTGAAAAGAAGTCAGGAATACACCCCGTATTAATCGTATTTCCACAATTTTTAATTCAGAGATCATCACTGCAGAAAAATGTGTAGATTTCGAACATGTTTGAGTAAAAGTGCACATGTCGGGGGAAACACACGTATTTACCTCTGTGTATTTTCCACCGAACAATGCTCGCAAGGACTTATATGAAAAATTCTTTAATATTGCCGATGAAATTTTGGCCAATCTTACCCAAGAAGTGAAAATTCACATACACGGAGATTTTAATCAACGTAGTATTGACTTCTTTCCAGAAACAGAAAATGAAAGTATCTTACTTCCAGTTGTAGTGAAAAATGAAACACTGCAGTTTATCTTTGACAAACCTACCAGTTTAGGGCTCAATCAATTAAATCATGTAAAATATCAACAAAATTGCTATTTTTCATTGATAAATATTCAAAAGGACTTCTGTATGACCAAATCTCTTACTCCATTATGGAAAAATGAAGAATTTCACGCAACAATTGAGTTTTTTTTATTCAAACACCAGTAACAAAACCACAAGACGGCGAATATGAAGAGGTCTTTCAATATAATTTGGAAAACTTTCACAGTATAAGGCATAGACTAAGTAGTATTAATTGGCACACGATTCTTAGAAACGAGGATAATATCAAATCATCTGTTGATGCATTTTAAAAATTGTTATACGAAGAAATAGTTAAACGTGTACCATTGAAAAGAATATGAAGACAAAGTTATTAAAAAAACAATTTTGTATAATCAACAAATAAAAACATTAAAAAACCGCAAGCAAAAAGCACATAAAGTATAGAAAATAAATAGTAGCAACATGAATCTGGTTAACTATTTGAATATTTGCAACCAGCTAAATCAAGCTGTTAATCAAAGGAAGTGATGAGAACAACTCAAAAACCGACAGTCTGCATTGTGCTCTCATGCCGAGCGGTTCTATTTTCTATTTTTAGAAGGAAGTGCTATCGCTACCTACCACTACAACAAATTTTAAACAGCACTTTTCAGTGCTAAATAATGCCTTCAATTTTTAGATTTCCGCTTATTCCTTTTCGATCCTAGTTAAGGCCCTTCGGGTAACCCAGCTAGGATATCGCATTGGAAAATTCCTCTTCGGTCCTTCTGATTCTAATAGTTATCTGCTTGGACGTCGATTTGGAGGATTTTATTCTGTCACCCTATGGCAAATAAACGTAAACGCAAAGGGCAATCTATTGATTTGCCTTCAAATCAAATTAATTTGAGTAATCAATTTGATTTGCAGATGGTGAGAGTGATCCATCATCTACCCAAAATTCGAATAAACTTTCTCGATTGAGAAAGGAAAAAGTTGACAATTTCGGATTTCCATGCGTTTGGCAAGGAAATCTTAACATTTGTTGAAGGTGTGAAATATTCCCTACAAATTTCCAGACAAGTTGAATGCCGTTTGCTTGCAAAAAACTTGGACGGATTCAAACGCCTTCTTGAGTATCTTACTCAGAACCACCATTTTTTCACATACAAGACCAAAGCTGAACGTCTTTTCAAGGTTGTCTTGAAAGGTCTGCCCAGTGGTGAATCTCTGGAAGAATTCAAAAACGAGTTGATAAAATAACTTGTAATTAGCCCAGTCCAAGTAATTAAAATGAAAATGAAATCCCGGCCTGGCGATTCTCGCAATGGGATTTCAAACGATCTCTACTTAGTTCACTTCAAGTCAAAGGCTAAAGAAAAAGCAAGCCTTTTGCTCCATGTGCGAGTGAAGTGGGAACATTTCAAGAAGACTGGAGCAAATTTCCAAACCCAAGTAACATTGCCAAAACCATCCTGCTTTATTAAGTTTTATTTAGGTTTTATCGAAGCCACTAGAAATCAATTTGGTTTTATCATGACACCAAAAAGTGCCAATAGGTTTCATATTTTAGTCAGGTTTTTGAGAACTTACACAGCTTTTTTAAAACGATCTTAAAATCTCGTTTTCTCAAATTCCTTTTACTCCTATCAAAGGTTTTATTTCGACTTTATGAACTCATAAAATGCTGTTTTAAAATGCCGCTTTAGGACTCATTCATATTATCTTATTATGGCCAGTTTGGAAAAGCATTTTGAAACCATTTTGCCTCCAGTAAATGCATTAAACGGCAAATTGGCATTGAGGGAAGTCACCAAATGACCAAATAATTTTATAGTAGTCATTGCGAAGATAACTTAGCTTTATGACAGACTTGTGATTTTTTACCAATCGCCATATTGAAATATAACAAATAATTGAAATGTGGAAAAATAAATGCATCGAATTTTAAATGAAATGCAAATGAACTGTAGATCGGAAACCAACTTCGGCATGTTCTTAGATAACCTTAATGAATTCCATTAATTTTCAAGATATGCATAATTAATATATTGAATATATTTGTTTTAGTTTTGTTTTTGCTGTTGTAAGCCCGCATAAATACCGAGGCGAATTAATTTTCGGCTCTTATCGTGCAAATATTCACCATAAAATTCAATGCGCATATGATTTGGAGCATGATACGCTGTAAAAAAAACTGAATTTGTTTTGGATATTTTGCTATCAAACAAAATTTTTCGCAACATCAGACCTTTTTTCTCAGATATTATTTACTGCTAAATGAATCAGAAGCGCAGAGAATCGAACAAAGCAGAACAACAAAAACCAACCACGATATTACAGTGAAGCTTGACATCTAAGGCCATTTGACCGTATGCTGGTTTTCATGACAGCCAATAGGTTTTATGGAGGTTCTCAAGCGGTCATAACATCTTTCACTAGAACATTTTCAAAATCTATATGGTCTTCTAAAGGTTTTATTAAATTGTTTTCACAACCATCTATAGAGTGGGCCATTTTGTACAATTGTTGGCTTTAGAGAAGCATAGAGGAGGTGTTGGTAGACAAAACAGTTTTGAATGTAGTTTATATAAACACAGCCGGGAGGAATGTTATACGGCTAGAATCAAATTAAATTGTTACTTGGGAAGCCTCACCCAGTGCCGTAAGTGCCAGGGATGGGGTCACGGAACAAAGCATTGCCATATGATTGGTAAATGCATGAATTGTGGTGATTCTTCGCACACTAAGGACGAACAGGTTTTTCCATCCGTAACTGTTACATCAAACGCTCAAAGAGGAGCAAATACTATTTCGATACCTTCAGGCACCAACAGAGTTCAATCTGCAAACCCTACATTCTTACCTAACCGTGTTGTTAAAAATGTTCAACATGTAAATGGACCTACCTATGCTGCCGTTGCAACGGGTAGGAACCAAAACCAAAATTCCCACGATAACTCTGACGAATTTTATTTATGTAGCATTTCCGCTCCTAAATTAGAATTTTCACAGCAATCGTTAATCGATATGATAACCGATATGCTAAAAACTAATTCCATGTTTGAAGCTATCCAAACTGGTATAAAATTTGCTAATAATATTATCATGACATGAAATTCAGTAATTGGCAGCCTGTCACTATGGAGCAACTCAACTAAAGGGTGATACGGTCAAAATTTGGTCAAGGGAAAACGCGTGTAAATCGGTGAAATCGTTTATTTAAAAAATCAAATTAAATTTCTTTTTCAAGTTCAATTAGTATAAAATTCAGGAAAAATATTCAGTTAGGCTGTCACTTTTCCAAATCCGAATTGCCGGGCCTTACGCTTGACCCCTGCCATCAGATTTTGTACAGCCACCTTGTCCATCTTCTTCGCCGCAGAAAGCCAGTTTGCCTTGAACTGCTGCTCGTTCTTAGCAGTTTTTTGGTCTTCTTTAGGTTCCGCTTGACAATAGCCCAGTATTTCTCAATTGGGCGGAGCTCTGGCGTGTTGGGAGGGTTCTTGTCCTGCACGTTGTTGGCGGCGTACCACTCCATGGCCTTTTTACCGTAATGGCAAGATGCCAAATCCGGCCAAAACAGTACGGAACAACCGTGTTTCTTCAGGAAAGGCAGCAGACGTTTATTCAAACACTCTTTCACGTAAATTTCTTGGTAGACAGTCCCAGAAGCTATAAAAATGCTGCTTTTCAAGCCACAGGTACAGATGGCTTGCCAAACCAGATATTTCTTTGCGAACTTTGACAGTTTTGTGTGCTTGAAAATATCTGCTACCTTTCCCCTTCCTTTTGCCGTATAAAACTCCTGTCCCGGAAGCTGCTTGTAGTCGGCTTTGACGTAGGTTTCGTCGTCCATTACCACGCAGTCAAACTTCGTCAGCATCGTCGTGTACAGCCTCCGGGATCGCGCTTTGGCCGTCGTATTTTGTTTATCATCGCGATTTGGAGTCACTACCTTCTTGTAAGTCGATAGTCCGGCTCGTATTTTGGCTCGATGCACGGTTGTAGACGATACACCCAGCTTATTTGCGGCATCTCGGAGAGATAGGTTAGGGTTTCGCTTGAAACTACCGGCAACTCTCTTTGTCGTCTCAGCGGCTTCCGGTTTTCGATTTCCCCCCGATCCAGACTTCCTGGCTGTCGACAAACGTTCCCCAAACACTTTAATTACATTTGTAACGGTTGTTTTGGCAACTTTTAGCGATTTTGCCAACTTTGCGTGCGAGTAGCTCGGATTTTCGCGATGCGCGAGCAAAATTTTGATACGCTTCTCTTCTTGCTTGGACGGCATTTTGACAACTGAAGAGTGAATTCCAAAATCAAGATAGGAGCAACATTCTACACACACACACCTTCAAAATGAGGGGTGTTCAGGTTTTTTAAATGCAAAATTGAAAGAAATACGTCAAGTTGATATTGACCAAATTTTGACCGTATCGCCCTTTACTTCGATTTCGCTATTGACGTTGCTATGTTAGCGCAACGGCGCTCCTCGCCAAAAGTTCCTCTACGGCGGGTCTCACCATCAATGTCAGCAAGACTAAATCGTTGGATGTCAACACGGAAAACCCTTCCAACTTTTCGGTAGCGGGGCAGATTGTGGAGATAGTCGAACTTGGCAACCAGATAGCGTCAGACGGCGGAACCAAGAGCGACATAGGTGCTCGAATCAAGACAGCTAGAGCTGCTTTTGCGAGTCTACGAAACGTATAGACATCAAACCAGATAAGTCAATGCATCAAAATTAGAACTTTCACTTTAAACCTGAAATCTGTGCTGCTACACGCCGGCGAGACGTGGGATATATCAGCGGAGAACACTCAAAAGCTGCAGGTCTTCATCAACCGATGCCTGCGGTACATAAATAATTCGTGTCTGGTGGCCAAACAACTGGATCTCAAATGCTGAACTTCATCGTCGATGTCAACAGAAACCGACATCAACAGAAATTCGAGAAAGAAAGTTGGAGCTGGATCGGCTACACTCTTCGAATGGGCGAAAATGAAACCTGCAATAAACACTGGATTGTAACACAGTAGGACATCGCAGCAGAGGCAGACCCAGGAGCCTCGACAAGGAAATTAAGGAAGTCAATAGGAATCTGACCTGAGCCCATGTCAAGACTAAAGCGAACAGCCAACCCGAATGACCAATATGGTTAAAAGGTCTTTAATAAAAACAAACAAAACAAAACCCAGGATGGAAATTTTTCACGTTGGCACTCTGCAAACTTAGGGATGGAGAGGAGAGTAAGATAAGTAAGAAAGTATGGAATACTTAGTAGCACAATACGATCATTATTAGTTGTAGTAACTTGATTATGACTTAGCAAGTCATATTTATGTTATCTCAACCGAATGGCAACAAGTGTGCTACTAGGGATCATCTTAACTCGAATTATAGAATTTTACAATTTCAGTATAGTTACAATAAGGGCATTGCTTTCCAAAAATAACGTCTGATTTTTAAGTTCAATAGTCAAAATTAATTTCAACAGTAAAACTGAATAGCACATATAGTTAGAAATCTTATATCTTATCTCAAAATGTGTGAAAATCTGCATGATCCATAGCCTGAACCAACAACACTTCATGCCGAATCATTTAAATTCTTGGGAATTTCGAAAAAATAAAAATAAAATCTTGACTTTGTGATTGACATATATGTATACACTAAAGTCAATTTACACGGTTTTTTACTACGCGACTTGTTTTCGGCGATAACTCCAGAACGGAACAACTTATCGACCTAATTCGAATCACATTTTTCGTTTTGGGCAAAGAGTATCTCATTTTTCAATTTTTCAAAAAAAATCACAATTTTTGGTGTAAATACTCAAAGTTTTTGAAAAAGAAGCAACTGCAAACAAATCGAAGCAATTTAAAATGTTTACGCAACTGAATTCATCTATTCTATTTAGTTTTTTGTACACGGTTTCATAGTAAAAGTGGAACGTCTCCCGCGTGTAAAATATTACCTAGTGTACTTGCAAAATAAACATTGCCAGAAAAAAAAATCAATTCTTAGTTCTTCACTTGACATTGAAATTATGGAACGAAATAAAAATTTGCTTTCGAATACCGAGATCGCTCAAATGTGAGCTCAAACTACGATTGATAACAAATACATTTAAACTAATCATGTTATTTGTTGTTGCACAAAGCATGTAATTAATAATAGCGTTTGAAAATTGGAAATATCATTCTTATCAATATGCAACTCTAGGAGTGGACAGCAATCTCTGTTATAACCAAAGATGTGAAGAGAAAGCACGGCAGGTTATGAAATTGAATAGAAGTAGTTGAAATTGAGCGTAGGAAAGCCGTACTAGAAACAACGGGTTCACGGGATAAACTAGCTGTAGAACGCTATCAGAATGTATCGAAAATCATGGTATGGGGCGCCCTTTCACGAAAAGGAAAACTTCCTCTTCTTTTCGTAGAACCTAACTCGTATAAATCAACACTGAATATTACATCGAGCAGGTTTTGAAGAACCATCTGCTTCCTCATGCTTCAACGCTGTATGGGAATACACCATATTGTTTCCAACAGAACTCAGCTCCAGCTCACATGGCAAAGAAGACACAAGCGTGGTGCGCGGAAAATTTGCCCGATTTCATCACAAGCGAAGAATGGCCTGCATCTTCACCGGATCTTAACCCACTTGACAACTTTGTTTGAAGTTATATGCTTCAACATATAGGCCCTACTAAAGGACTTACTTTAGATCGATTCAAGAAACATTTGGTTGATATTTGGGACAAAACTCCTCAGGAAATCGTGCGTGCCAGCTGCGATGGGTTTACAAAGCGTTTGCGCATAGGAAGGAAAAGGACGAGAGATTCGAATTGAATTATTTCTGTAGCATGTATCTTTCAAATGAAAAATAAATGATATGATTTGGTAGATTTGTTTTGCTATTTTGTTTTTGTGACACCTATTGTGAGACACCCTGTTTAATGTTGGTAATATTCTCTTCAAATTCCAACCAGTTCTTAAAATTTTGTTTTTCGTTTTTGTTCATTGGACAGAGTACCCTACTCTAATATTTTGAGAAAGTATTTGACAGTGAAAGTGAAATGTCGCAGCATATGGCTGCAAAACAAATGCGTGAATTGCTCAAGCGTGCAAAGGAGCAGCAACCAGAGCGCCCACCAAAGCAGCCATGAACAACTGCTGTGACCTCCGTTTACAATGCAAGAGATCATACCAATTTTCAAAACCAAAGTCTCTTCCTAGGGCCGCCTAATGATTTGTAAGACCATTTCATAGAATTTTCTAACATGCTTACTTATTAACGTCAATCCAACGTCCCATTAGAACAGCACCTGCGTTGCAATGTTGCTCTACGAAACTAACGAAACTAATCGTACATGGTGAACCATATTTTTGGCAAGGCTTTGGCAGATAATCACTTGTTCTAATCGATCAATATGAACTCTATTCTAATACAGACTCTTTCAAAATAATAGCCTTCATTACACATTGCTACGTAGTCCTACATCACCTCTGCTTACAACAACATTGGGCTGTACCTTGTAGTTTTTAGTTCAATCAACTGTCAGTCAATAGTAAAACTGAATAGCATATAATGTTTAAAATCTCATAATTCGGAAAAAAAAAAGGTCAAAATGTGTGAAAATCTACATCATCCATAGCCTGAAACGAGAACACCTCATGCCTAAACATTCAAGATCAATTCTTCATTTTTCTTGGGAATTTCGACAAAAGAAAAATAAAATCTTGAATTTGTAATTGACAGTCATAAAGGGTGTAGCGTTAAAAATCCGCACACATAAAATTCATTCTCAAAATTCGAGTTTTTATCCGATTAGCTCCAAATTTTCAGAGAGTTAAAAGAAACAATTAAAATTAGTTTTGGCATTATTCATTTAATTTATTTCGCCTTAACATCCGAATCCACAAACCTTGATCTTAACCCCGGCCATAAGGTTCTGCACGACCTTAGAATCGACAGTTTTTTGCATACTAACCCATGCTTTCTTCATTTCTTCTACATTCTTCACCACTTTAGGTCGTTTTAGAAGGTGCTCCTTCAAAATGGCCCAGTATTTTTCTATTGGACGCAGTTCCAGAGTGTTTGGGGAGTTCAGATCTTTCGGCACCAAATCGACATCATTCTCCTTATACCACTCTAGCACGTTAGCATGATGCCAAATCCGGCCAAAAGATCGGCGGACCGTCATCAGCCTTCAGGAGAGGGAGAAGCCGCTTTTGGAAACACTCTTCCAAATACATCCGTCCATTCAAAGTTGTACTCCGCTTTCCGCAAGTACAAATCGCTTGCCAAATTAAGAACTTCTTTACGAACTTCGACATCTTCTGTGTCTCGGGAACATCACACTTATCCTTGAGAGTCACATACAGGTTTCCTGTAATCTGGTTGAAGCCCGCCTTAACACATGTCTCGTCATCCATTACGCAGCAGTGTGGTTTCGTTAACTTCTGGTCGTACAACTTCCGGGCACGGCTTTTTGTGACCTTATTCTGTTTTTCGTCACGGTTTGGGGACTTCTGAACCATAAACGTACGTAGTTCAGCTCGAATTTTGGTATTCTGCACGAAAGTCTTGCTCACATGCAACTTTTTAGCCACATCTCGAATTGAGGCGTTCGGTTTTCATTTAAAGGCCCCATCCACGCGTTTGTGTTCTTTCTCGTTGACCTAACGGCTATTTTTGCGGATCTTTGCTTCCGAACAATCAGACGTTCTTTTCTGAATCTATAATACCAGACACCGTGGAATTCACGATTCCCAACTTTTTTCCAATGGCACGATGCGACAGATCCTTATTCTCAAAGTACGCAGAAAAAAATAATCAATTTTAACAGGCGCGTAAAATTTCCTCTCGTTCAATTCCAAGCCACAGGAGGCGTAAACAACGAAATTGTTTGCAATCTTTCACACGCCATGCAACAATGTTTGCAATCTTTCATGCAACAGACTAGATTCAGGCTAATAAAAAGAATGATTAGTAATTTCATTTAATTAATATTTATTGAAAGGTTGCGTTATCTGGCTTGAATTGACATGAAATATCACATTATTTTCTGCCAAACCTAGCATTCCCTTTATGTGCATTAGATAACGCAGAAAATTAAATGTTTCTTTCTATCTGTGTACTCATTAAACTATGCCTTCGCAAATTAATCAATTAATTTTACCCAACGGATCAAAAGTAAGAGCTATTTGAGTGTGTGCGGATTTTAAACGGTACACCCTTTAAACGCATTTTTTTTAAATCTTGAATTTATGATTTATAGTACAGACAGAAATACATGCAAAATAAATTTTGCCAAACAAGTTCTTCATTTGACATTTATATTGTGAAATAAAATAAAAATTTGTTTTTGAATTCCGAGAAAACACACCAAACGAAGAACTTCAAATATTCTTGAAAGATCGCTCAAACATATGTCAAATTTAACTATATTGAGTTAATTATCTATGTTGAAAAAGTAAAACAAACTATACCAATAAACTATACAGGTAGTAGTCTGACTCTTTTCAATATATTTATATACGTCTCCCTTCATTTACTTTCCTGTAAATTCTTGAGTTGCTACTATCTAATGTGATATTAATGTTGCCCATCATATTAAGCTTCAATTTTGGACAGGAAAATTGAGAATTGATTCAAAGTAAAAGCATCGAAAAATCCATGCCGTGACCCTACATTACGACACCAGCAAACCGTTCGACCTTAAGAGAAAAAAAAACCACCAACTACAACTCCCAAGGAAGGCCGCGTGCCTACGTAATTAATCCTTTGCAGGCACGGCTATCATTGAGCTCATTAAGTTCAGATCTACATAAACGCATAAACGCCAGTCTTGGGCGAATCAATTGGCTAGCCTGCAGGGCACAGCAAGTAGACAAGCCAGATCAGACGACGACGTCATTCAGCATGCCGAAGAAGGTAAAAGTTAAATCTCCCGAATATAATTACCGCGACGCACGGGTGCTACCGTAAAAATGTGATTACCTTGCCCACGATAATGATGGGTCCTAGACCGGTAGACCGTTCTCGCCGATGAATTCTACGTGAGTGCATATGTGCACTTTCTGGGCCTATGCCTGATGTCTGGCCTCGACAAGAGCGATGATGCTGTGCGTTAATAGTCCGCAACGGCCGCCTTTTTATTATCATCGCCTATCTGGTTGTCCATGCGAAGTGGGACCCACAACTGGATGAGATACATATCGACGCATGCCAGGGGGAGAAAAGGAAGCTGTTTTCCTGCCCTGAACCGGGGACCTCATTGAGATGATAAGCAGGCCGAACCTCCCGAAGACCGACCGTCATCACCGAACAGGTTTCCGTTCCACACGCTGCACATATAGGTGGAACAGGTTTGCTTTCAATATGCATTTATAGACACATGTGTTGATGGAAAATGAGTGCAATTCCTCTGCCCATCATCGTACAAGTGCGCGACCCGAACAAGCAATAAATCGGGCATGAAATTCCTCGATGTTGAATATTATCTTCGGTCTTTTTTCGACTTCCCATGGAACAAGTAACCTGCTGTTTCCTTCATATCAAACTATGATCGGTGTTATGATTGGAAGTGTCATCATTTTTAACTACCTGGGCTTGGGTTTATTGAAAGCAAACTCGTCCGCCATCTACGGGCCTCCAGAATCCAGAATAGACTTTTAAGACTTAATCCCGTTTGTGCCAGCAGCAGTCATAAAAGCTAGTCGACGTTTGATTGTTGCGCAGAATTGTTTTGTCGAGCTTTCGATATGGAAACGACAGCCCACGTATGACCTGAATCAGGGAGCGATTATGGACAGGACTAGATTTATAGACCCTCTGAAGGAGGGCAGTAAATCATCTAGGTTTGTTACAACAATTGCACAATGCAAGCATTGTGGGTCGGACAAATTACGGCCTTTTACGAACCATCCGCGTAAAGTGCGCGGATCGAATTGATTGAATTCGGGAAATTTCTCCTCCACAACGATCCATCAATGTTACGCATACTTCGCAAAACAGAAGAGCTCCATTTGATGAGCTCTTGTCGAGTGGGGTTGCCGAGCTAAGGGTATGAAATCCGATACGATCATTTTCCACACGTATTGCGTAAAAACAATCGGTTTGAAATGGATTGGATTTCCAACAGACGAGAGATGAGAAAAGTGGTGAAATGCAATCAGCGGTGAATTGTGGAGGATCAACTCAAGTACCTCAGGCTCGTTTTTTTTTTGTCCTAATGGTGATTGGGTTTAAAGAGCCCAGATTAGGTAACGATCCGATCCGAGCGTCGACCTCACATGGTGAAAAGATGGAAGTCGGTGGTCATCAACGGAGGGTAAGAAATGATCGCTTACAAATTGATTGGACAGCGTTGAAACAACTTTGGCAATCATGGTCTGCTGCCGGAAAAAAAATTACCTTTTTGTTGATTCCTGGTGTTGGAATTTCGGGGTCGATAAAAACTGACCAGAAATGGCATTCATGTTATCCTGCTCTAACAGTTCACAAACTAAGCGGAAACTATCGAAGAAATGCTTCAAGAAATTCGATACATTTCTCTTATTACAACACCATCCTCACAACGTTAAACTTTGCACCCAATCGAAAGTGCTCCTTTTGCCGAGTTTCGACCCAAACCAGTACAACTCCCAGCGAGCCGAAGAGGCCATAAACATCCCATCGTTAGCCAGCGCTATGCAAAGTACCGTCCTCTCGAGAAAAAGAGAAATCAACGGTGAGGAAATCTCTATTGCTCCGACTACCGTTAAAATGACACAACAGCTCCGGCACGATGATGGTTGCTCAACGTCGTCATCGTCTTCGTCAACATCTTCCGCCCGTATTCCAAACAAATCTCGCGATCTTTGGGCCAAGCTGCTGAAGGAGGTGACGGTGGGTACCACGTGTTCCTCAATGACCATTAGCCCAGTATCATCGAGCGGCGGGGGGAAGGCGCGAATGTTGAACGGTTGCGGGGATTTCTTTTCTCATAAGACCCTCCATCAGTTCACGAGTTCAGATCGCGATGCTGCCGCCACCGAGAGTGACTTCTCCTAAAAAGTGCCGTCATCTTGGGTCGTTGTTGTTGTTGTTGTTGTTGTGGTTAAGTATTTTCTGTTGATGTTGGTTTGATGAAGCGGTGGCGGTGGCGACGCGGCTTCCAGCATCTGATGGGAGGATGACGGTTTCCTCTTATGAACTTCGGCCGCACGTCCGTCTTTTGGGAAGAGGTGGAGAGACCCCGTTGTTATCGCATCCTCACGGTCGTGATCATCTATCATGATTGCAATAATTTTCCGTCCGTTGGTTTTCTTATACCTTTCGTGCGGATGCTGCGGCTTCGACTGAGTGATGGATCTTGAGGGAGTCCGTGTGCACTAATCCCAACAGCAGCACCCGGATGGTTGACGTTCCGTTGTGTAAGGCCAATAATGATCACGGCTGTAGGTGTTTACTCTCCTTGACAAGATTCTTGGAATATTTATGATTCTGATGACAATCGTACATACCTGAACCTGAATTCATTTCATTCATTTTAAAACTGGAACATATTGAAAACTGCCTGACGGAAAACATCGAAACGGTTTCCAAATTCAAGCATCTCAGCAAGCTTCGAAACTCCGAAGTTGGGGGCGACGACACTTCAAAAACCATTTCAGCGAAAAACAAATGAATTTACCAAACCATGATCTAATTATACTTTGTGTGGTGTGGTGATTGCCATTTGCTATTGCCATTTTTTCCATCCACAAACACCCATCCCACAACAGATGCTGTTGTCGATTCTACCCAAATAATACTCAGATGAAAAGTAACTGACCATTCAGTCTATCCAAGTTTTTTTTTGTTTCGGTGAAGCAACCACCTGCCCCGAAGCCGTAATCTTGATGAGAAAAATCTTAATGGCCACCGATCAGCGCTAATTATTGGCAACAAAGAGATTACACGGTTCCCCCCGAAAAAAAAAAGGTAAAAGAACCGAGGCCAGAGCGAAGCGCGTGCAACGATGGAAGAGTGCGTGGTTCACGAAGGGCTGACCGGTGCCGGTGGGTCGAGGTGAAATTCCGTACCAAGTCGATCCGTGCAGTGGTTATGCAACTGCTCTCATCGAACGGTATCGGGTCTCGTCAAAAATGTAATTTTCATCGGCCATTTTTCGGTGGAAATTAAAGATCATAATTAATGGAAATAATCGCTTTTATCATTTTATTGTGGCTCCGGGGCACTGAAAGGCCGAACAAAATTAATTGACGGTTTGCACTGACCGATGGCAACAGTCAGTCGGTAGCGTCAAAAACTGAACATGAAGTGCAATGTGGAAATGGTCCTCTTTTTGCATCTCAGGATGGTAATTATCGGTGTTGTTGAATGGTGGTTCACCCTCTTTATGGTGTTGAGTGTTTTTCCGGAGCCATCTCGTACAAAGTGGTACGAAATTTCGACCTGAAGCAATGTGTGGGATCATGGATGAATGCGAAGATCGAGTTGACCTTATCAGCGTAGTGGGCAAACGTTTTATTATTATTATTATTTTTTGAAATTTTGATACTCTTCCCACCTTTATGTCGTTTCGTTCACATGTGCACTGAACGACCTACTGTGACGGAATAATGAATTCAGCTGATTTTTTGCAGTCGATGGTTCCTAAAAATCAGTGTTTATCACATCCCCCTTATATCATAATATTAATTTTTGTGAGCAAACAGGGTTCTAAATTTAACTGGTTATGACTGGCAATGAGGTGTAAATCATGATCATGGACGGTTATCAACGTGGTGGGAACAACAAACGAGCAAATCTAGCCTGCAACAAGGATATTTGAAAAGAATAAATTTTCGTTCCACTCCGATTTTTTTAGAGCCTTTTGGTACCTACAATAACTGTGTAAAATTTCTGCTCAATCGGTGAAACCATATTTTGGCGTTCGCGGTTTTAATTTAACATAGGATTTTTAATAGGAAAACTTACTTTTACAGAAAAAAAAATTTGGCGAGGCTTTAACAGAAAAAAAATTTGATAGCGAGACAAAAGAAAAAATGGGAAAAGGAAGATGATGGAGAGGAAGATTACGGAGAAGAAGATGCCGGAGAGAAAGATGACGGAGAGGAAGACAACGGAGAAAAAGATGATGGAGAGGAAGATAATGAAAAGGAAGAAAACGAAGAAGAGCATTATGGAGGGAAAGATGACGGAGAAAAAGATGACGGAAAAGATAAAGAACATTTTGAAGAATAATAGAAGGGAACGAAGGAATGAAATTTGTCGCAAATAAAAATAATGATAAAACTGAGAAAAAGATGACGGAGAGAAAGATGATGGAGAGGAATAAAGCAGTAAAACATGGCGGAGAAACAGATGACGGAGAGAAAGATGATGGAGAGAACCATAATGAAAAGGAAGTAAACGAAGAAGAAGGCGGCGAGGAAAATGGTGGAGAGGAAGAAAACAAAAAAAAAACAGGACGGAAAAGAAACAGAAAATGTTGAAAAAGATAGAAGAAAACGAAGGAAATAAAGTTGTAGCAAATGATAAGTGATGATAATGACAAAACTAAGTGATGGAGAGAAAGAAGACGAAGAAAAGCGTGACGGAAATGAAGATAGAAAGATGACGGAGAGGCAATTGATAGAGAAGAAGAAAGGTGAAAAACATGACGAATAGGAAGATCAAAGAAGAAGATAACGGAGAGGAAGATGACCGTCAAGAAGGTGATGCAGCGGAAGATAATGAGAAGGAAGACGGACATGAAGATGATTCCCAAGTAACACACAAAACATCTTTTTAGAATGATTTATAATTGTTTGTATTATAAATGTATTATAAACGTGTTGCAAAACATGTCAAGTTTGGAGCGGTTGGGATCTCTCGATTCTATATATCACTCTAACTAACGGCCGAGCTAAAAATACTTTTTTCACTGCTGCAAGGAATTGATACTTTATTATTGTTCCTAAAAACATGGTTCCATACATTTATAAAACATAAATAGGACAAGATTTTATGAGCTGTTTTATGTACTGTTGAAATTACATTACACCAACCATGTTTTGAAAAACGTTTTTTTTTACAACGATGAATTATTTGTACAAGATTGTGGTTTCACTGTAAACATGAAGCAAATCATAGATACTCAGAGTTGACTTTTCAACAATCGGACCAAGGACTAGTGTTCAAACCCCACGCTTGGCGATGTTATATTTTTGTATGAGGATAGTTTTTTTTTCCATTTTATGATTTATAAGGCTTCACTTTTTGCGCTTTTTACGTCATATTTAAGTATGAAATAGAGTATTATACACTTGAATTGATAGCCTGTTTTTGTCATTTGACAGTACTTTCAACTTGTTTAATACAACCTTTGTTGCTTGGGTTGAAGAAGATAGTTATAAAACTAATTGATGGAGAGGAAGACGACGGAGAGAAGTATGACGGAGAGGCAGATAGAAAGATGACGGATAGGAAGATGATAGAGAGGAAGAAAGCAGAAAAAACATGAATAAGAGGAAGCTGAGAGAGGAGAAAATGATGATGATGAAGATAACGAAGAAAAAACTGACGAAGAACAAGATGACGAAGAAGATGATGAAAAGAAACATAACATGTTGAAGAAAAATAGAAAAAAAACGAAGGAATTACTTGAAGTTTTTCGCAAATAAAGATAAAACAAAAAATGATGATGAAAGCCATAAGGAGGAAGATATTGAAAAGGTTTGAAGAATATATGAAAATTGAAGGAAAAAGATAAGAAAAGAGAAAGTGCCAACAAGAATGAACCATTAGGGAGAGTCGTGCCATAGGAAACAAGCTTAGTAAAATTGAACCATAACTATAAATATAAAAATGAATGTCTGTTTGTCAGTCTGACCATTATAGACTCAGAAACTACTGAACCACTGGACGAGGAAATTTGTATGCATGTATTTTTGGGGCCAGGAAAAGATCTTATGATAGTTTCAGGCACCTCTACTCCCTGTAAGGAGGAGTAACATAACATAATTTTTGAGTTACAGTCAATTTAAGACGAACATGTACCAAAACTTTAAAAGTTCAATAGCTCCGTAAACTTTAAGATTTGACCATATGCGTAGAACATTTGTTGACGTAGGACTACGTCTGTGTTTTCAAAACTGGGGTACACGTTCGAATTGCGAAAATTTGGAGCGTCACGAAAAATATATAGGTTTTGAACGTTAATAACTAAGTCATTCGACAATTGATTTCCAAAATGTTTGCATCAATCTGACGGGACATTTTCTACGCTTCGATTTCAATATTTAAAACTATTGATTTTTAACTTTCAACTATTGAAACCAACGCAAATATAAGGTGATGTCTTATAATGCCGATTTTTCAGAGTAAATTTACTAAATGCACAGTACTTTCCTATCACAGACTTCAAATTTAAGCAAGGAACGTCTCACATGCTGCAGTGCACGATATAAAAGGAGAACACCTTCAAATTTTCTTCATTCGCTCGGCAGCCATGGAGCTGTGCAGAGCGGCAATATGCCAGTACTGCTCAGGCAGCTGGCGGTTGCAAGTGCCCTACAGGAGGGTCGCTAGCGTGTTTTTAATGCAGTCGTGTGCTATGCTAAGCTCGTGGCAAATTTACGAAATTTGGAAGGAAACATGTATGATCCAGTTGGTAGTCATATCACGATATGATGTACATGTATATGTATAGATATATATGTAGATGATTTCGAAATATATGTAGATGATATAGATAAATATATAGATGTATATGGTCATGATATTGATATGTTTGATTGTATCGATATATATGTAGATGATATAAATGTATTTCATGATGATATTGATATATTTGATTATATCGATATATATGTAGATGATACGAATGTATTTAATAATGATATTGATATGTTTGAAGATGATATCGATATTTACAGGTAGTCCTGGCCGATCCTGAATTTCGCACAATTTGTGTTCGACAAATACCAAATATTTATTAAAATCATGTTTCGGTTTAGAAAATAACTCAGGGTCGTTTAAAGTTTATTTGCCTTTTGCAATCGCAGCCGGCTGTTGCTGGCATGTTATGATTTCCCTATTACAGACATAATTTTATTATAACAAGTTTATCAATGTTGGTAATGTTCTCTTCAAAATCCAATCAGTGCTTGAAAGTGTTTCTTGCAATAGGAATCAAATATTTTTGAGAAAGTGTTTGAAAGAGAAAGTGAAATGTCGCAGAATATGGCTGCAAAGTATCAGAGCAGTAATCGGAGCGAATAAATCTTTAAGCTATTTTAAATAATAGCATGAGTTTAAAGTCAATTATCAAACATTTGGAGATGTTATTAAGGGTTCATTGAATTCCTGCAATAAAATTATCGTTTAAATTGATGACCAATTAACATTATGATTTTTATACAGTTACATATTCTTTAAAGAAACCTTGTATGTACTTGTATATAAAATTCATATTTCGAACAGGTCCTCAACTATCTCTCATGCCATAAAGATCAGGATCCTCTCAACCATCGTAGCAAATACGACCGTGTCCGTATCATCATTCAAACCACACGGCCCTTTTCAGAGCCACCGAATGCTTTCTAAAGAGTGTACAATAGACTTTTCTCACATACTTACTTTCTAATGCTGGTCTACGAACATCCACGCTATTTTGACCTAGACTACGTCCATCAGCTAGGGTAGAGGTCCAATGAAAATTTGAAAAATAGCGACCATCACGAATATTTGAAACATTTTGAACGCTAATAACTTATTTCTCGATAGATTTTTGAGATTGTTGCTTCAATCAGTTGGAACTGTCAAGTCAATGTTCAAAAATATCATTAACAATTGACTTTGAATTCCCAAACAGACTTTCAACAATCTATAACGCGATAAGGATAATGGTCTCCAGCTAGTCGATCATATCAACACAATCACCACTGCCAGCACAGCCGTTGCCCTTTCGTCATACTTACATTTAAATGCAGTCTAGCACCGCCAAAAGATTTGTAAAGAGCAAATCATAGAATTTTCTAACATACTTATCTATGCCGATCCAACGTCCCATTAGAACAGCACCTACGTTTTAATGTTGTTCTATATTTGAGACGGATCCAGCATATCAAACATTTACAAACACCGAGTGGCGGACACATTCGGAACCCAAGTATCATTGCCAAAACCATCCAGCTTTATTAAGTTTTATGAAAGCCACGTGAAATCAATTTGGTTTTATTATGGCACCAATGAGTACCAATAGGTTTCATATTTTAGTCAGGTTTATGAGAACCTACACAGCTTGTTTCCAACGGTCATAAAACCTAGTTTTCTCAAATTCCTTTTACTCCTATCGAAGGTTTTATTTCGACTTTATGGATTCGTAAAATTCTTTTTTGAAGTGCCGTTTTAAAGGGCGATACGGTCAGAATTTGGTCAATATCAACTTGACGTATTTCTTTCAATTTTGCATTTAAAAAACCTGAACACCCCTCATTTTGAAGGTGTGTGTGTGTAGAATGTTGCTCCTATTTTGATTTTGGAATTCACTCTTCAGTTGTCAAAATGCCGTCCAAGCAAGAAGAGCAGCGTATCAAAATTTTGCTCGCGCATCGCGAAAATCCGAGCTACTCGCACGCAAAGTTGGCAAAATCGCTAAAAGTTGCCAAATCAACCGTAATGTAATTAAAGTGTTTGGGGAACGTTTGTCGACAGCCAGGAAGTCTGGATCGGGGGGAAATCGAAAACCGGAAGCCGCTGAGACGACAAAGAGAGTTGCCGGTAGTTTCAAGCGAAACCCTAACCTATCTCTCCAAGATGCCGCAAATAAGCTGGGTGTATCGTCTACAACCGTGCATCGAGCCAAAAAACGAGCCGGACTATCGACTTACAAGAAGGTAGTGACTCCAAATCGCGATGATAAACAAAACACGACGGCCAAAGCGCGATCCCGGAGGCTGTACACGACGATGCTGACGAAGTTTGACTGCGTGGTAATGGACGACGAAACCTACGTCAAAGCCGACTACAAGCAGCTTCCGGGACAGGAGTTTTATACGGCAAAAGGAAGGGGAAAGGTAGCAGATATTTTCAAGCACACGAAGCTGTCAAAGTTCGCAAAGAAATATCTGGTTTGGCAAGCCATCTGTACCTGTGGCTTGAAAAGCAGCATTTTCATAGCTTCCGGGACTGTCAACCAAGAAATTTACGTGAAAGAGTGTTTGAATAAACGTCTGCTGCCTTTCCTGAAGAAACACGGTTGTTCCTTACTGTTTTGGCCGGATTTGGCATCTTGCCATTACGGTAAAAAGGCCATGGAGTGGTACGCCGCCAACGACGTGCAGGTGGTTCCCAAGGACAAGAACCCTCCCAACACGCCAGAGCTCCGCCCAATTGAGAAATACTGGGCTATTGTCAAGCGGAACCTAAAGAAGACCAAAAAAACTGCTAAGGACGAGCAGCAGTTCAAGGCAAACTGGCTTTCTGCGGCGAAGAAGGTGGACAAGGTGGCTGTACAAAATCTGATGGCAGGGGTCAAGCGTAAGGCCCGGCAATTCGGATTTGGAAAAGCGGAAGCCTAACTGAATATTTTTCCTGAATTTTATACTAATTGAATTTGAAAAAGAAATTTCATTTGATTTTTTAAATAAACGATTTCACCGATTTACACGCGTTTTCCCTTGACCAAATTTTGACCCTATCACCCTTTAGGACTCATTTATATTATCTAATTATGGTCAGTTGAAAAAGCATTTTAAAACCAATTTGCCTCCAGTAAATGCATAAGAGGGCGATTTGGTTTTATAGTAGGCATTGCAAAGATAAATTGGCTTTTTAGCAAAACTATGATTTCCTCCAATCGCCATATGAAAACATAAGAAATAATTGAAATGTTGAAAAATACATGCACAAAATTTTGAATGTAATGCACAGGAACTGTAGATCGAAGAAAAATTTCGGCATTCTTTTGGATAACCTTACTGAATTCTATCAATGTTCAGGAAATTCATGATTAATTTATCGAATATTGTTTGATTTTGTTTTTGTTGTTGTAAACTGGCATAATTTCCGAGGCGCATCAATTTTCGGCTCTTATCGTGCCTACATTCACCATAAAATTAAATGCGCATATGATTTGGAGCATGATACGCTGTAAAAAACTCAATTTGTTTTGGATATTTTGCTATCAAACAAAATATCTCGCAGCACTAGAACTTTTTCCTTAGATATTATTTACTGCTGAATAAATCAGAAGAGCAAAGAATAGAACAAAGCAGAACAACAAAAACCAACCACGATATCACAGTGAAGTTTGACAGCTGTGCCCATCTGGCCGTATGCTGGTTTTCATGGCAGCCAATAGGTTTTATGAAGGTTCTCAAGTGGTCATAACATCATAACGTCTTATAAAGGTTTTATTAACATGTTTTCACAACCGTCTATAGAGTGGGCCACTTTGTAAAAATTAGGGCTTTAAAGAAGTATAGAGGAGATGTTGGTAGACAAAACAGTTTTGAATGTAGTATTATCAACAAAGCCTGATAGTCACCAATGAAAAGATCGATGATAGAAACCTTGTAAACCCCGTCAAAATGCCAATTTACAGCTTGGTCAGGAAACTCGATTCCATACCAGCGCTGCCTAGCGAAAAGATTGTGATTGGTCACCAAGGAAAAAGTCTTGTTCCATTGACAAACTTATCCCATGACAACATCTTTCCAAATGATCAGAATCAGCGCCAGTAAAAATCAAATAAGCTGAAAATGAAGACAACCTTACTATCTATCTTCGTGAATTTGAATTTTGAAATGACAGTATTCTCTTAACCAGAGCAACCGCTGAGTTTCGAAGTCATTATTTGGTTTTGTTCATTCGTCGATGGATGTTCATTATCGCCTGTGCTATTGTTAATATCAATATTGAATTTCAACTAGGTGGGGATGATTTTGAGTATAAAATGAAAAAACAATATTTTTTTCTTTTGATGTAGAACATGCTGAGTATTTTTTTAGGCTCAGATCGGTAGGTTACAATAACAACAGGCTCGAAGGTGGTTAGTTTTTTGTTTTGCTGTCACGTTTTGCTTCGTGCTGAAATTTTTGGTTATAGTTTTCTCTTAAAATCGTTGAAAACTGTGATTTTTCTATAACACTTTTGAGTTCGAAAAGGGCAATAGCCCAAGATGTGATGATTGTTGTTTTGTTCGTGAGCAATTAATTTGATATTCCACCAGCAACGATGTGGCCCCAGGATGTATAGTGGAATTTGTCGATTGCTTCCAATATCAAAAAGAGGAAGTCCACCGGGATCATCTTTAGTCACGACTATAGATAATCATCACTGTAGTTTCGATGCGGGAGGCGGATTTCTTTGAAATTTGGGTGAGCTCTTTCCATTTTACTCCTTTTTACTTTCAATTATATTATTATGAAGAGATTATGTGGGTGCAAGATTTGTTCTTTCACCACTTTCATGAAGCTGAGTCCAATCTCTATTTATAGAATTTATTGAGTTAATGCCATTAGTAGTTTGACTTCTTAAAGCAGGCTTCAGCTGCAGTCTCTTTCTGTAGGTCAAACCTGGTTTTCTAGTAGTAATTTATATATGACTGTGTACTCGCACCGCTGATCACCCCTGCCTTGTATGCGGGATTTGGCAACCCCTGTTGTACGATGATTTGGTACAGTTGTGCAATTAGTAGTGAAAATCTAGACGTGAAAAGTTTTCTGGTGTGATTTTTGCACCGTTTTATTTATCAAAGTTAAGCTTGTTGCCTGTTTCTTATTCTATACTTGATCAAATGGAATTCAGCTTAGTATCCTTTATATGTTTGAGACCCAATTAGCTTTAGGTCCCGTAGAGTAAAATTTTAAGGTCCTTAGCATGAGGCGGAGGGAGCACGGATGTCATCTCCCACATAGCATTAGGTAGAGATTACTGCTGCCTGTTTGTTGTAACGTACCACCATTGGGGCTTTACTAAGCCTGTTGGCATCACTGTTGCTAAATATATAAATAAGAGTAACGTGCCAACCGCTGAATGTCATAGCTGTATGTTGTATGGGTGGGAGAGACAAAAGGAACCCATTGCTCCGTTCGGTGAGTTGGGGAGTCCGTCAATAATATTTCAAGATTTGAAAGTGTGCTCTGTGGAACTTCTCAAAAAAGTAACTG
Source organism: Aedes koreicus (assembly GCA_024533555.2). Lineage (NCBI taxonomy): Eukaryota > Metazoa > Arthropoda > Insecta > Diptera > Culicidae > Aedes > Aedes koreicus. The sequence continues at coordinate 233,537 of JAHHFK020000420.1, forward strand.
GTGTCCGGCGGCAACTCTGTCAAAGTGATTTGGTGCCCTTTTGGCACTCTAATTATGTCACCGTGGCCAATCAGTCACCATAGCACTTTGTAAGTGGTCCCAACAGCAAAAGACCTTGATTAGATATACTGCCTGTAAAAGCATATTCGCCTATATTGAACCAAATCAAACAAATGATAATTGGGGCTGAAATAATGTTTTCTTTGGTTAAGCCAACTTGCTATCTATTGTGCAATTTATTTTTGGTAATTTACGTATAATATGCATAATTTTCTAAACCATTTTTAACAATTTAATGTGTCTGTCAAGCTCGAGCACATATTGCTGCATATCAGTCCAATTCTGTTAAAAAAAACTAGTAAAGTTTAATCGATCGCTTCACTTGTTTACTTTTTCCATCTGTATATTACTAGTAAACGCTACAAATTTCTTTAAATTTCCCTAGAAAAAAAGCTTATCTTTTGACAGCTATACCTATTTTGTTTACGACTTACAGGCTCCTTCAGTGTCGAGTGCCACTCTGCTTGTTGAATTCTTTGCGGCATACTTTTCTCATGTACGTTCGACTGGTCTCGAGGGACATCTTTTAGTTGTAAGTTGTAGAACGAAATTGTATTGCGAAAATTTTACAGTTCTTTGCGCAATTGTAACGTCCTAAAGAGCTCATCAAGATTTATTTTGCTGAAGTTTCCAAAGAAAAGGCATATCAATTACGTATTTGGGGACATGAGGCGATACATTATTTCAATGCAATTATGGTTTTCATCTGATTCTTTTTTAATTTTCATCATAGTTTACAGGGTTTTATTCTTTCTTTTTTTTATCTTGGTTGACAGGTTTGTAAACTATTATGAAAATATGATCATTGCACATTATAACTCAAAAACGTTAAAAAAAACTGTATAGTACTGATTACAGGCAGGGTGAACTATTTATTCAGCTTTAAATTATTCAGAGTTATTGGTTGTAGATCGTTTTGTGCCATTAGTAGGTTTCTACCCCATACTTTACTTGTTTGCTTCATAATCAAAAATCGTGGGTTTATAAGATTAAGTTATAGGTTTTCTAAACGACATAGGAATAACAAATCATTGTTTGCGATGAAAATCATATGAAGATTACATCAGAGAATGCAATAAGTTTTCGTTCACCACCCGGTCTTATATTATCAGACATTCTTCTCGTTTCAGAGAGCGAGTAATGGCGCTATAACCATAAGCCATATGGGGCTAGGACTATAGTTAATGCTTAAGTCTCAACCGCTTGAAGAGAAATGGAGCATTACTTAACCTTCTTAGACTAGATGCTCCCAACGACCGTTTTAAATATTGTTTTGTTCTGTACACCAAACAGGACATTCTGTTTAACTATTCTCTCCGACGATTCATTTCCTTTTCCTTTGATATCTAGTGAAGGCTACATGGGTTCCCAGTGTCTTCTTAAGGTATATACCAAATCCTCCCTATCTCCAACGGTTGCATGGACGTGGCCAGGTGAGCGATCGAGGAGTGTCTTCGTGGAGATTATTTTGTGAAGAAACGTATCAGTAACTGGTTTCAAGGTGGCATGCAATGTCTTCAACGAATTATTCCTCATCGTAGCTCCATCCACGAGGTGTGCAAACGTCAATGCTAATGCTAATGCTAATGCTAGATCGGTAGGTTACAATAACAACAAGTTGTAGCTATGATAATAGAGGACAGTAAGACTCTGCACTTAAAACTATTCAAATTCATCATTTTGGTTGAATTGAAAATTACTTTTTGATGTTTGATGATCACTTGCGATTTTAACAAAGCTGGGCCCAAAACTCAAACTCTAATAAAAAATCGAGTAGTCATAGAAGCAAAATGAGAATGAGTTGATTTGTTATTCGCCCTTGATTTTAACATCTGAGATTTTCAATACAAATACAATTCATCTACACTGACTCAAAATGCTTTTCATTGCGCATGATAGTTAGTGATAAAAACAGACACTGACTCAGGATCCTCATGTATGGCACCTTCAGGAAACACATTGGCACACTAAAGCCACGTAGGGAGAAAATTTTGAACTGCTAGTCATTATTCAAAAGGTTTTAACCCACTGAACATATTGTCTAAGACAGAAACATTCTATCAGCCGGCGTCGGTGGTGTAGTGGTAAGCGTGACTGCTACTTGGCACCCCGGGGGGCGGGCAACCCCCGCGGCCGGGGATTTTTTTGGGGAAAAAAAATCTGGTCACGTCTTCCTTCGGAAGGGAAGTAAAGCCGTTGGTCCCGGTTCATATTCATGAGTCGTTAGGTAGGGTCCAGGTGGTGGAGTCGTCTTCCTGGCGTCGGTGATTGTCACCATGTGAGGAAATAGGCCGACGTAAAATAAAGATTTTAAAAAAAAAAAGAAACATTCTATCTAGTCACGGTACTAAGATATAAAATACTCCTGAAAATAATTAGCACATTAGCGCCACGTGGTAAGAGAATCCTGAGCTATTCGCCAATGAAAAGGCCTTGACCTACTGAATAACTTTGCTCAAGACAGTAACATTCTATGTGATTCTTATCACGAGATATTCCGAGAAGGAATGTTTCTAAAGTAGGCGCGAGTGCTGAAAGGTTACGTGAAAAACATGTTATATTACTGTAACTAAACTCGTGACTGAAGACAAAACTAAAGAAATAAAATACGAGCAATTTAATTTGCACCATCCTGAAATATTTCCTGATTCCGAGAATCAAACGTGCCTACTCTGCTATGATAAATCACGTCTTTACTGACTAGACAATCGCACATTAAAATATTCTTCCAGTTAACCACGAATCCAACCCACTCACACTGCTTTCTAACTACGCTAATTAATGATCAACAAGCAAACTTATGTCAACAAAGCATCATTCTTCCAGATGGAAAGCATCAATCTATCTTCCCATAAGACACAAAGAACTCTGCCATTTCGCACTGAGAAAACCTCTGCCGCTTTCCGTGAGTGGAAAAACAGAGCAACCGCCAGACCAGCACTCGACCCGATCGATCCCGTCCCATCCCGTCCCGGCCCCAACGTACATTCGACATTAAAATTACACTTCTCTTTCTCTTTCTCTCGAGATCACCGCGACACCGACGACCGCCGCCCGACTGCCACCTACCACGTTGTTGTTACTGCCGTCGTGGTTGGGTGCGGAATTGATCGGGTCCGTGGTGATGGTAGTGGTGGAAGACATACACCAACGAGTGCAACGGAAAATGTTAAATGCCAAACTCATTACCTTTCATTATTATTTGCTATTACAGTTTTTGTTTCGTCTTCATCGATTCACCCACCCATACCGGATCGTGCCGAGTGCACCCGGGTGCTGGCTGGGATCGGCCGCAGATTTATACGCGCACATCTGGAACAGTTCCGTTGTGGTTGCTTCTCCTTCCAGCACCACCCACTTTCAGTTCCGTTCGGGAAGTGCAGTAGCGAGAGCCAGAATTGAACATATGTACATTAGTTCCCTTACTACGTCATCGGAGAAATTCTGTCGGGAGTATTTAGAGATACTTGGGTTGGGGTAATTTCTTCCCCGTTTCCCACACACCGAAGCCGGACGAAATCAATAAATTTCACGAATATTGAACGATTTAAAATGCCTTTGTTTCAGTATAATGACCAGGATCGATCGTTTTCCGGTGGTGGCACCGGGTGGGAGTGGACCGAAGCCGGGTTAACAGCCAAAGTGAAGTGGTGTCATTTTCATGCCAATCGTCAATTATCGTCAGTTGCTCTAAGTCTCCCGGGCGATGGTGTTTCGATATGTGTCGAGAATCGATCGAGTGATCGATTCGATTGTTTGTTCCATTTTTTTTTCGTTCGAGCAACAGTGAACGCGAAATGCCCTCGAGAAGCGCAGCAATAAGGCCGGGTTGTCACTGCAATTCCATTCCACACCGTTGTCCCTCCGCAACCCTTTGTTGGTTGTAGATGTGTGAAACCAGTGATCTGGAACGTGATTACTTGTGATTACTTTACGCTTGATTCGTTTTTTTTTTTTTTATTTCTGCTCTCCTCAATCTTACAAGAATCGAAAGAGACATTTTGCGCCAGCAAACGGACGTGAAGGGATTGTCTTTCCGATGAAGGGCGCAACTGGAGCGTGAGATTGACATGTACGTGTAGCACACCGGGAGATCGGTTCGGTGCTGTATTTGTATTACATTGTGAGACTGAAGGAAATAGTTGCAATTACGATGGAAGGAATATCGTTGCTTGGTGGGTAGGCGCAGATGTGAATTCAAATGATCAAGATGTCTCTATCCTAGAATAATGAACAATTTGTTATGCCATACACAGGTCTACAATCAGGCACGGTTGACTTTAATCTTTGTTTGCGGAGAGTTTTTTAACTTTTGCGTGGAGAAGAAATTGAAATGTACAATTTTACATACAATTTAACATAGGAGTAACTTGTTGGTTGTATTGAATGCAATGCAATTAAGTAACGTAGACAATGCTTCTGAATTCAGATTCGTTAAATCTTCCCTCTTCTTCCTCTAAATCTTCTTCGATGTCTTCTTCTTAGAATTTCAAACTTTTTTCTTACACAATTAGATTTTTGCTGCACTTTCACAATTAGTTATTAATTGAGAGCTTTCCTTGGCAGGACCATTTAGTTGTGCGGCAAGTTCTATCATACCTATGTCCAGGGAGTCTTTACGAAAAATTCTTAGACCAGCTCGGGAATTAAACGCAGCCTCCAGCACCTCCAGCATGATGTTACTTTACAACCGCGCCTTTACCGACTGAGCTTAGGGAGGACCTCTTTTATTCTATATTCTATAATTTGTTAAAGATGCCCCACTGATGCTCACGCTTATATTCTTTTGATTTCCATAAGAAATATAAATGATATCCTGAAAAAAGTTCCGTCAATAGTTAACAATGGTCATCCGTAGTGAAGACCTATGAACTCCATTTCGAAGATTTGTAAGTAATCTTCAGCTTTCAGCAGATCTTTCCGTGAACTATCTTTGAATCTTCTCTTGCCCTCCATATTTTCCAATAGTTTTACTTTGCACTCTCGTTAAGCATCTAGTGAACTTCTTGCAAATATTTTGGATAGTTCTTCTCGATCTTTTACTAAACTTCTTCTCGAACTATTTTTCAGACTTTCCTTACAAAATTTTCATATATGCTATAGCACCTCGTCAAGAGTTATTCATAGGAACCAGATGGATAGTTGCCTGTTGCCTTCTTCTATTTTGACTATGAACTTCCTGTAGAGTTTATGAATTTCGTCAGACTATTCCAAAGACTATTTCCACTGAAGTTCTCCAACATCTATCAACAGTTTTAATAACTGTTTGTAGATATTTCTGAGCACTTTCATGGGGTCTTTCTGTAGGGGTTTATTCAGAACTTTCTCAAAATGTCTCAAGATCTTCTTGTAGATTTCGTTCAAATCTTCGTGTAAACGGCCTACATATATTTCAGTTGAGTTCATCAAGGTCCTCGTATTGTATTAGTAAACATTATAAGTTTCAGTTTTTCAAGCGTGAATACTAAAAACTAACGCATCATAATTTCAACGCTGTGATAAAGCTGCACCTCATTAACTGAATTAATCAGTAGTGCACTACCACTTTTGGAATATCCGAGATGCCACTGGTATTTCGTGATTACTGATCCCATTTCAATTTGTTCTGCAAAAATATGTATGCAAGACTTTCACAAAACTAAAAATGCTTGGGCGGAAAACGGCCTTTATAAACGGCAAACTATTCTTCTATCTCGACGATGAATCAAGTTGAAAAAAAAAAGAAACTCCATCCTTCTATCAATATTCTATGAAATTCTATCTCTTTCCATGCGTTTTTGTTTTTCTATCACTTTTTATCAATTTCTATATAGATTTTCGTATTCTATCTTTTTTCTATCAAGCTATTTCATCCAATCTTTTCAATTTGTTTCTTTCTTTCTTCGATCTTTCTTTCTATCCTTCATTCTATCTTTCTTTCTACCTTTCTTTCTATCTTTATTTCTATTTTTCTTTCTATCTTTCTTTATATCTTTCTTTTTTTCTTTCAATCTTTCTTCCAAGAAACCAGTAGAACCACTGCGTCCACTGAGTTGAACTTTTATGGTACACCCCTGTTTACTATTCGCATCTTAAAGATTGATCACCATTGGTCAATTGAACGGCCTAAGACGCGACGAATATTTTCGGCCTTTCGTGACTTGTACTGGTCCCGATTTCCATGATAACGTATTTCGTATTTAGATTGATCTGAAGGATGCGGTTTAGAATCGTGCTATATTTGTTTCGGTTTGTCTGCATAGTTTTGAGCATATTTCAGCCTTGCTTACTTTGCTGATGAATAGCAACTTCCTGGTAAACTTGTTCTTGGATCCTCTGACGATTAGAAATTGGCAGCGGAACGGTTTTCCCTAATGAGATCCCCTTCTCCCAGTCGGGCAAAATTTAGTTTATAAAACCCTTTCCAGGATTCGCATTCCAAATTTCTTAAGTACTTGACGGCCTATTATAATAGTAATCAAACAGTTTAGTCTCCGATTACATACTGAGCTATTTGTGTACCGATTTTAGTTTTGTTAGCGCCAAATCAAAGTTATAAAATCTTCAAATAACTGATCAAAATTTCATTATGATTGGATAATCCTTCATGGAGATATAACCAAAAAAAACCTGAGAGCACATAATTGTGAGATGAAAATATACTCGTTGCAGTTCAAAACCGATCAAGACCACTCACCCCAATCAATGCCGCTTGTATTCTATTGTTCTGCATTTGGTGCGTTGTATAGCACATACAGCGGACTAGCCACACTATGCGACTCTATAGAATTAGAGCAGGATCGATTGGCTCGAGTGGTCCGGGTTTGAACTGCAACGAGTATATTCGAAAATTACACAAAGTCTCCATTTACTATAACTACACAATTTTCAACGAACATGTACTCATTAAGCATCTTGAATCCATATCGATTATCAAAATTGACGCATAGTATTGTCTAATAATTCATTCTATGGACTGATTATATGGAATTCCGAATATTTATGTAATTCCCCTTTTATATAACTAACATAAACAGGTCGTTAAAGACTATTAAATGTAATTACATCGCTGATTGACAAATAGTTCATTTTATAAACTGAATGAATGACATATCGAATATTCCTGGTTCTTCCTGGAATTTCTGATTAAAATATGAAAATATATTATATTAGTCACAATTGAGTTCGTAATTCGTAAGTGTTCGTAAGTGTAAGAACTATCGGTGGATTAATGTGGGGTTTTATCTCTTTTTCGTTTTTATATTCCTAGTTCAATTTTTCTGTTTCTTTTGAAAACATTCAATTATCTTTATTTTCAAATCCGTTCTTCATTCAGTATCTTTTTTTTTCTATGTTCGACTATTCTTTTCTTCTCTCAAGCACACTATCAACTTTTATCATCATAATCCACCTGTTTATCTCTTTATGAGTCTAGCGTTTATAAAATATTTATTCCCATCTTTTAATCTCTCTTTTTATCTATCTTTTTCTTTCCACTAATTTTTTGATGAATACTTTTCAAAAAACATTAACGAGCGTGTAAGTAGAACGATTGGAATTGAGAACCTTCACTTGTTCATTAAAAAATAAAATAAAAAAAAACTGAAATACGCTTTCAAACTATTACTAATAAACACGAGAAAGTTCCTACACGAGAAAAAGCTTTTCTTATGACGATACAGACTTCTTCCGTCGAGTACTCGACACTGAAGAAGTCTGTAAATAGCAGATAGATAGGCCTATTTGACAAAGAAAAAGCTTTTTCTGGAGAAGCTTTTTCTAGTGAAATTTGAAGAAATTTGCACGTCTTTACTAGTGATTCTTTGAAAAAGTGATTCAGTTATTTTTTTTTTTTAATAAGTGGAGTATAAATTTTGAATAAGTGAAGTATAAATTTTCCAAGGTCTCCAATGTCTCTTTTGAATTCATTTTTCGATCTCGATTTCAGTTTATTTCACGATCTTTTTTCCGTATTTATATCCTCAGTTTCTTCGTTCTGTTATTGTTTCCGTATTTTTATGTACTTTGTTTTTCCGCTTTTGTATCGCTCATGCCACTTTATTATAGCTTTTTTCATATTTTTAATCTCTTCATATTTCGATATTTCTTTTCATCTCTTCCACTCTTATAACATCTTTATACGTACCTACCTAATGTATGTGTCTTTTGTTCTATCTTAGTATCTCTTTGTATCTTAGTGTTTCAATAATTCAATCCTTTATTCATAATACGATACAAACTATAGTTTTATGTGCAGTCTTCCTACATTTTTTTCTAAATCTCTGTCCATTTGTTTCTTAATTTCAAAAACCCTAATTGCATATATTTATACATTTTCTAGCTGCTTATATCTACCTCATGTTAAATTATGTACACTTAAAGCTAAGATTATTTAAAGTACCACAAATATACATTTTTACTCAATTTGATTCCAAACACACGTGGGTCATTTCTTAACACTAATAACAGAGATGAGAGAGAGAGAGAGAGAGAGAGAGAGAGAGAGAGAGAGAGAGATAGAGAGAGAGATGGAGAGAGAGAGAGAGAGAGAGAGAGAGAGAGAGAGAGAGAGAGAGAGAGAGAGAGAGAGAGAGAGAGAGAGAGAGAGAGAGAGAGAGAGAGAGAGAGAGAGAGGAAGAGAGGAAGAGATAGAGAGAGGTGGGAGGGGGTGGGAGACATTCAGATTTGATTATGATAGTCTGTGCAATAGGTTACAGTTGAATACGATTGACTGTAGTTAAAAGGATCGCTCGAGCGATTCGACAAAGTCAGTCGATATAATTATCCACTGCTTAACCACTGACTGTTCATAATTTCAGTGCTTGTTCGCGAATTTGGTCATTAAGTGGGAAAGTATCAGAAAGGCAAAGCTATCGATGTGTGCTTAACTTGCGCTCTAGGGAAAGAGCGAAGACAGAAAGTTTTCCAGCAAATGTATACCTTTTGACAGCCGTTAAAAGGGCGAAAAAAATCACCCTCCAGCAGTAGGTCCAGTAATTACACAACTGGCTTGTACAATTATATTATAGTATGCAGTATTATTTTCTATTATATTATATAACATTATAATATATTATATTACATTATATTATATTATATTACATTAATCAGAATAGCTCTATCTTTCTTTCTCTTTTCCGTTTTAGTATTTCTTTTTCATCTTTCATTCTAGTTTTTCATCAATTTATCTCTACTTTTATTTTTCAATTTCTCCTTCCTTATTTCGATCTATGTTTCCATATTTCGATTTTCAACCATTTTTCTAGTCCTCTTTCCATCTTTGTATTTTTTTTATCTGTTTGTCTTTTCCCAGCCCTCAGCATATATTTTTGCATTATGTTTTATTTTATTTTTTTTCTACCTCTGTTCCTATTTTCATATTATCTCTTTCTTTCTTTCTCTTTTCTCTCTTTCTCTTCTCTTTTTCAATATATATATATACATTCAACTCTTCTCTTTCTATACGTCTGTCACTATTAAGAACTATTAAATGCTCTCTTCTTTTCTATATGTTTCCTCTTGTTATTCACTTTATATATTTTTCTATTTATCCACCTCTCCGGCTTTCTACTAAACTTTCCATTTTTTATCCCTCTATTCATTTTCTTAACATTTTTTTTATCTAAACCCCCTCCTTTTTGTCTATTTCTATCATTCCATTTGTTTTCCTATTCTGTAGTGCCGTAAACAATCTTCATAGAAAAGAGATCAAATGGATCTCAAAATTTAATATCAATCAGCCATTATTAAGGTGTTCCGGAGAATCAAATTTTTAGTCCACCACTTTTCAAAATGCATATCTCTGAATGAAAATCTTTTAAACAAGTTTTATGAATTTCGTTCGATTCTCAACACGTGACACGTCAATGATCAAACATTAAAAATCAACAATTTGCGTTTTTTTTTTTTTTTGAATCACCATCATGAATTGAAGATTGTCACATAAGTAAAACAAAGCAGGTCTAATATTTTTCAGAAAGCAAAAACAATAACTATTAATACGAAATTTTAAAATGCAGTTTTTAATAGCTGTCCGTCTTTTTCCATTTTTCATTCTCTTCATATATACTTTTCATCCGTGTTATTCGATTCCCATATATTAATCTCTGTTTTTATATTTCTTTTACTGTCTGTCGTTTTCATATATTGTTTTTAAATTGTTAAGCATTACTTTTTCAATTCCAATCTATTTTTCTCTATTTCCGTCTCTCTTTGCATCTTTCTGTCTATTTCCTGATTTTTTTATAAGGCTTCGCATCTTTCAAATTATTTTTGATAAATCTATCTCGTAAACGTCGTTGCCCATCTTGCAATCATTAGGAGTTTTAAAATCATTGTTCCTTTTTGATTTTTGATCTTTTTAAGACATTTTCGGTATTTTTATTTTTTTATTTGTCTTTGTATATCTGTTTCCCTCTTTTTTTTTTTTATATTTTATCTGACAAAATTTCTCAGGTTTGTATCATTGAATACATCTATCTCTCTATTTTCCTATTTATCATACCATATTACTATTTATCTCACAATCCCTTTCATTTAACTAGTATATTAATCTCCCTTTTCATTTGTTAATCTTTTTCGTCTTTTTATCACAAGATCATTTATTGAAAAAGAGCCCAGCTTGTAAACCAAACTACTTTCAAAAGGTGATGTGCCCCATTTCAATTGAATTGCTTAATGTTTAGCATAGTTTTGACCAGAAGCCCAACAAACAATCCAGATTAAAATGTGCAGAACTTCCAAAATCGGGACCAACGCCAGCAGACTATTGCCAAAACTCAAACCCGGAAACTCGACACGAAGCTGCTAACAAAATACCACTGCTACGTCGTTGATGTGACCATGTTGGCGAATTTTAAGCATATTCTAGAACATGAATATTTCAAGGGTAAGTTTTCTGTGGATGATCGCTCCAAACGGAAGTAGCCATTGAAATTTCCAAAGTACCTGATTTGGTAGGCCATGTGCAGTTGTGGTAAACGGAGTGAACTATTCGTGACCATTAGGCACCATGACCGGTAAGATTAACAAAACTGAGTGGCTCAAAAAGCGTATCATGCCACTACTCTAAAACTGTGCAGAAATGATATGCGGCTAATTCTGTGGATTTTGTACCAAAATAGTTAAACCCTCCAAACCGTCTTGAACTATGTCCGATCGAAATCTATTGGGCCATGATCAAGCGCGAATTTTGGGAAAAAAAATAATGACTGTATGAGGCCCCTAACTCTCTTGACTCTAAACTCGGTAGTTTGTGTGTTTTTGATATTTGAAAGGATGAGTCAAATACCGACGCTATTTTGGGTTGCAACTATCGATATTACTGAGAATCGAAATTCCAAGAAATTTGCTTATCACCATGGTTCATCCAAATCTATGTTGAAAGAACGGCTATAAATAAAAAACCAAAAAAAAATGTATACAGGTACGCATGTACAGAAATTCTTGAGATTTCATTTAAACAAATGCTGCCAATCCCGAATACCATTGATTGCCCCAGTCGAGTAGCAGTGGCAATCAATCCTATAGCACAACAATGTACCGCAAGCAAACTTCGTTTGACGTCGCAATCGAGTCCAGTCGAGTCGAGCTTCTACGCTGCCTCAACTAGAACCGTCAAACAACAGCCTGGGCCAATGCAGTTGGATTGCAACATTTGCGTTCCCCTCGATCCGCTCCCCTCGCGTCATTCAACCGAGAAGCACGAACCAAATGCCATCCCGTTGAATCTGGAGCGAACCCAACGGCCAACCGTCAATTTTCTCGCTCGCGTCATTTCACCATCACTGCCGGCCATAGTATTGCTGCAGCAGACTTACCTTTTACTAGCCAGTCGTATTTATGCACAAAACTGCACATCCCCGACCCGTTCCGTAGTCGAGTCAGCAGAGGGCAAAGAATCGAGAGCATCCTGTTTGGATGTAATTTAAATTGTAAATAAATCACCGACGCTAAAACCCGCAGACGGAGACGACTAGAATTTATTTTAGACGGTAATCGGTTCGTTTTGCTCCACCAGGCACCGGATGGATCTCCTTGAGAACGAATGAGAAGCTCGGAAATCCTAGCCCTGAGTTCTGAGCGTAAGCTCTCTGCGGGTCCAAATGGCGTACGAAAAAAAAAAATACAAACCAGATGAACATTGTTTCAACGAAACTCCTCTCCGGGTTCAACAGTTTATGTACTCTCCGGCACGGTGTTGGGCTTACATGAAAATACATAAATAGTAGTACTCGGGTACTTGGAGCGAAGACCCCAACGACAACAACGACGACGACGACGAGCATGAATTTATATTTTGCCGCGTTTTAGCACTTTGTTGTTCCGTCGGAGCAGGGCTGGAGATGAACGACGGACGGGGCAGTTAAGTTGCATGCCTCTAGGTATTCTCTATCTAAAATCACGAAATGTGCCCCGAAGAGGTTTTTTTCTCTCTTTACTTTTTGATTAGTGGTATTTCTCATGGCTAGATTGTAGTTTTTTTTTTTTTTTTTATTTTGCTGCCTATATCAGCATTCAGCGATGCTTGCTTGGATGGAGCGAGCGGTTGGTGCTTACTGGCGATCGGTCACGAAGAGTGGAATGTTTAGAATTTTTCCTCAAGGTGCGCTCCGCCGTCATCGTCTAGTGATGGCGAGTTCTCTAGTTTGAGCCGCTTAGGTGCTGTAAAGGTGTTATTCTTTTTTTGCGTGGCTGGTCTATGTTTATGATTTGTTTTTTTTTTCGTGGCGGATTTGTTCGTGACTGTAATTAAAGGCCAACTCAAAGTTCGGCGAAAAAGACGCTCGTCATTAGGTGGTAATAAAAAATCCTAATGATTGGACGCCAAAGTAGAGATTATATTGTTTTAATTGGCCGTGGCTGATACGGGTTGAAATTCACATTAGTGGGGTACGGAGGATTTCTACGCAAAGTTTGACTAATGATCAACCTTTAAGTTTAATGTTAACATCGAACGATGTGTCGCCTCCCTGTGTGTCCTTGCGTGTCTTTCTTTTCATTAGAGGACAATCGTTCAACTGAAGCAATTTAGTTCACCAAAAGCAGTAGGTAATCGAAAATACTTTCTTGGCACTGAATTAAATCAAATTTCACCTAATCGCTGATCGTTTACCCTTCGTGCGGAAACAGTCGAATCTATCAGTGCTTTTAACGTCATCAAATTAACTAAATTTGATAGGATACTTCAGTTCAAGAGAGCTGCAATATGATATCTTCTGGTACGAAATTCAGCAGCTCCATTGTTTTGATGAACAAAAGATGTTCTCCCGCCGAATCCTATTTTTCCTTAACTTTGATAGGCCAATGTGCGGCCACCACACGCTTCAATGTGTTTTCGGCGAAGTGAAATCAACGGAACAAGTTAACCAATGAGAAAGGGTGATTAATTTTTAACAAAATCTATTTTTATAAAAAAATTCAAAAAGGCTTTGAGTCATAAGAAGAAGAATAAAAGTTGTTCTACGATGGAGCAACTTAAGATAAAAAAGTTCTTAGAAGTATGAAAAATTCAATTTTTTTTTCAAATTTGTTGTTTTTGCATAAATAACCATATTTTAATAATATAATACGATTTTTCTAGTGATTTTAAACAAAAATGCTCTTGGTGAGCAACATTCTAAAAGTATCCGTTTTCGAGATAATTTGAAATTAATGTCAAAAAAATGGCTTCTTCCATGAAAATATCCCTTTTTCAATTGTTAGTCGTGATTGTTCATCTGCAAAAGTATTCTTTTCAAATTGTACATACAATTTTCTACAATATACCTTTCATTACTGAGAATACTAGACAAACTGATTCCTGATATTTACTGTAGGTAACACGACAAAATTAGCTGCTTTTACTTACAGTATATTATGAAAACCTAACCCGAAACAAAAATAATTAGGATTCAAGTTAGTGTACAAGCGTATTTTGTGCAGGTAGAAACATAATGCATTTAATTTGTTAAACTGTTTATACCAGTAAGAATACAATTGTTACGCCCATTTATACCTATTCATGCATTCCCTTTGGTGTTGACAGAAAATATAATTTAGATGCATACCCCTGCACATAGCAATATTTCAAAAAAGTACCTAAAGTGCGTACCTAGTACGTATAAAAAGAATTACATTACAAAGTCATGACATCAGTTTAACAGTGTCTTTCATAAGTAGCGTAAAGTGTAAAACGATTTGAAATGGAACTCGAAACAAAGCATTGTTGTAAACCTTTTCGTGAAATCGGGAGACGGTGTTCACCTAAACTTAGAAATTTAACTGACAAGTTAATTGAAAAACTTTTATCCATGCAGTGTACGGTCCATTTGGACACGTCATTAAGAATTTGTGATTCATGTCGGTTATTTTCGCATCGTCGTAATCCTGTCCAAGAGTGGAGCAACCAGAAAACGGTGGACATGACGAAGCACCAACCACATCACGGAACGATTTGGAGGAAATACCATCGGCAGCTTCAATTACCTCGGCATCTTCTCAGGACAGTGACCTACCGGATTATTCCAGGATACACAACATTGAGTTATTCAATAATGGAATTGCAGGAATAAATGTGTCTCCGATATCCATTAGAGAATTTAAAAACGATAAATACCGTCGGCAAAAATTTGCCGAAATTGTAGCAGGTATTAGAAAATATCTATTCAGCTCCACCACAAGAAGAAGTCGAAGAGTTAGCTACATTGAAAACAAAGGTTGTGGAATATGATGAAATTATTTCCAAATTGAAAGAAAAATTCATAGAACCAGACTGTTCGAGAATAGATAAAATACGTATATTAACAGTTTTGCCTAATTCGTGGACGATTCAGCAGATAACGAGCAAATTTGAAACAAACAAATACCTTGCATTACAAGCAAAAGAATTGGCAGCCGAAAATGGAGTATTGGCTACCCCCAACGACAGATCGGGGAATCGTTTGAATCCGGATATAAAGAATCAAGTGATACAATTTTTTTGACGAGGACGACATCAGCAGAGCCATGCCGGGACAAAGAGATTATGTCTCTGTAAACACTAATGGTAAGCGTCAACAAATTCAAAAACGGTTATTACTTTCATCACTTAGAGAAACTTTCACTCAATTTAAAGAAGTCAGTGAACATAAAATTGGATTTAGTACTTTTGCAGCATTACGACCAAAACATTGTAAATTGCTAAACGTTTGTGTTTGCGCAATTCCCGAAAATATTGATTTAATGCTTCACAGTTTAAAAAAATATTCATTCAACACTGATTGTAATCAACATTTTGAGAAGTTATTGTGTAATTCATCATCAAGATCAAAATATTGTTACCTCCGTGAATGCGAAAATTGTCCCACGCTGTCAGAATTTGAGATAAGATTTTTAAAAGAACTTGAGAAACATAACTTGTCTGAGATATCGTTCGAACAATGGATTACAACTGATAGATGTAATTTAGAAACGCTATTAAAACCTGTCGATGAATTTGTTGAATATTTTAGCGAGAAATTAGAAAAAAATATTAACTCATGATTATATAAAAACAAAGCAATCTAAATTTTTAAAAGATACAAAGACTTCATTAAAAGAAGGAGAAGTAGTTATTATTTGCGATTTTGCAGAGAATTATTCATTTGTAGTTCAGGATGCTGTTCAAAGTCATCATTGGAACAATGATCGGGCTACAATTCATCCGTTTGTTATTTATTATATGGAGTCAGGAATGCTTAAAAATCTAAGTTTTGTTGTAATATCAGAAGTTCTAAGACATGATACAATTGCGGTACAAGTATTTATTTCTAAATTACTAACGTATTTAAATCAACTAATGAATTTATGTCTGATGGGCTGCTTCCCAATACAAAAATAGAAAAAATTTTGCAAGCCCCTGCAAGTTTTAAGAGAAATACAAACTGAGATTCTGAGTGGCATTTTTTCGAAACTTCACATGGTAAGGGACCATGTGATGCAATTGGCGGCACATTAAAACGAATGGCAATAAGAGCAAGCTTGGCCAAACAACATGAACATCCAATAACAAGTGCGAAAACTTTGTATGATTGGGCTATTAAGAGAAATCAAGAAAATTTCACAAAAATATCATTTTGCTATGTTTCACAAGAAGAATATGAAGAGGGAGCTGCAGAATGGGGTGGTAGTTATTAGCAAACAAAAATGATTCCTGGTACAAAGAAATATCACTCCTTCATTCCAGTTGCAGATAACAAAATCGCTGCGAAAATATTTTCAACTGACGAAATACTGAGTTTTCATAATATTTATAGGAATGTTAGAAAATAGTGTTTGTAAAAATGTAAATACAATTTTTTTTAAAATAGTAGAAAAAATCAATAAATCATGTATGAACAAAAAAAAAATCAAAATTTTTATTTATTAATTAGGATTAGTTAATTTCGTTAATTAAGAAGATGTTCAATCTTCTTGGTGTCAAAAGGATAGTTGTTGGAAATTTTATGTACAATTTGAAAAAAATACTTTTGAAGATGGACAATCACGACTAACTTTTGAAAAAGGGATATTTTCATGGAAAAAGCCACTTTTTCGACATTACTTTCAAATTATCTCGAAAACGGGTACATATAGAATGTTGCTTACCAAAAGCATTTTTGTTTAAAATCACTAGAAAAATCGTATTATATTATTAAAATATGGTTATTTATGCAAAAACAACAAATTAGAAAAAAATTGAATTTTTCATACTTCTAAGAACTTTTTTATCTTAAGTTGTTCCATCGTAGAACAACTTTTATTCATCTTCTTATTACTTAAAGTCTTTTTGGAAGAAAATTATAAAAATTGTACGTTGGACAGATTTGTTTATTGATTTTTAAGTTTAATTTTTAATATTTTTTGAAGAAAAAAAAATTGTTTTTTACAGTGTACATATTTTTTTCATAAAGTCAAATTAATTAACTACAACTTCTTCTCAGACGCAATTTTATTACAACCAACGGTTTTACGAGTTATGATTTTTTGAAAAATACGCATAAAAAAACCAAAACCCCCCTTTTGAAAAAATTTCTTGGGTTAAAAAATTCCCTTAAACCCGGGAAAATCCATCACCACCACCCCAAACCCGTTGGGAAATGTTTCCTCCAAATCAGACTGGGTGGGGCAAAATTTTGTCTTTTCCCCGGTGGTTTTCTACTGAACGCTCTTATGCAAACTAACATTACGTTTTTGTTGACAAAAACCATGGCTGATGATTTCTTGTGTGTGTGTTCCACCTGTTCACGACGTAACGCAATTAATTTGCACTAGTTACGTAAGCAGTTTCTTGAAATTTGAACTACATTGGTAGGAGACAAAAAATACACACGATAGTTGAAGTTTGCATGGGTATAACTATGATGGAAGCAAACTTTTTTTTTAACAAGTATATTTATTTATTCAGGCTCAATCGAATTAACTTTACAGAGCCAAATTTTCGTTTTATATTTACATTAAACTAGCTGACCCGACGGTCTTTGTCCCGTCAAATATTTATTTATCGCATGCAATTGCTTAAAAATCGATTCAGACAATAAATCGGT